>OU342741.1:278987542-279474782 GCA_910589775.1 Avena eriantha
CAGTGTCATTGCATGTGTGTTCTTTTTTGTAACAACCAGAGCCATTTTGCATGTGTGTTCTTTTCACATACCACCTATGGATCCACCAGTGTCATTGCATGTGTGTTCTTTTTAGTAACAACAACCAGAGTCATTTTGCATGTGTGTTCTTTTCACGATCCACACATGGATCCACCAGTGTCATTGCATGTGTGTTCTTTTTTGTAACAACAACCAAGCCATTTTGCATGTGTGTTCTTTTCACATACCACCTATGGATCCACTAGTGTCATTGCATGTGTGTTCTTTTTAGTAACAACAACCAGAGTCATTTTGCATGTGTGTTCTTCTCACATATCACTTATGGATCCACCAGTGTCATTGCATGTGTGTTCTTTTCACTAACAACAACCAGAGCCATTGCATGTGTGTTCTTTTCACATACCACATATGGATCCACCAGTGTCATTGAAATGTGTGTTCTCTACAGAGACCACACATGGATCCACCAGTGTCATTGCATGTGTGTTCTTTTTAGTAACAACAAGTAGAGTCATTTTGCATATGTGTTCTTCTCACATACCACCTATGGATCCACTAGTGTCATTGCATGTTTGTTCTTTTCACTAACAACAAGCAGAGTCATTGCATGTGTGTTCTTTTCACATACCACATATGGATCCACCAGTGTCATTGAAATGTGTGTTCTCTACAGAGACCACACATGGATCCATCAGTGTCATTGCATGTTTGTTCTTTTTAGTAACAACAACCAGAGTCATTTTGCATGTGTGTTCTTTTCACGATCCACACATGGATCCACCAGTGTCATTGCATGTGTGTTCTTTTTTGTAACAACCAGAGCCATTTTGCATGTGTGTTCTTTTCACATACCACCTATGGATCCACCAGTGTCATTGCATGTGTGTTCTTTTTAGTAACAACAACCAGAGTAATTTTGCATGTGTGTTCTTTTCACGATCCACACATGGATCCACCAGTGTCATTGCATGTGTGTTCTTTTTTGTAACAACAACCAAGCCATTTTGCATGTGTGTTCTTTTCACATACCACCTATGGATCCACCAGTGTCATTGCATGTGTGTTCTTTTTAGTAACAACAACCAGAGTCATTTTGCATGTGTGTTCTTCTCACATACCACTTATGGATCCACCAGTGTCATTGCATGTGTGTTCTTTTCACTAACAACAACCAGAGTCATTGCATGTGTGTTCTTTTCACATACCACATATGGATCCACCAGTGTCATTGAAATGTGTGTTCTCTACAGAGACCACACATGGATCCACCAGTGTCATTGCATGTGTGTTCTTTTTAGTAACAACAAGTAGAGTCATTTTGCATATGTGTTCTTCTCACATACCACCTATGGATCCACTAGTGTCATTGCATGTTTGTTCTTTTCACTAACAACAACCAGAGTCATTGCATGTGTGTTCTTTTCACATACCACATATGGATCCACCAGTGTCATTGAAATGTGTGTTCTCTACAGAGACCACACATGGATCCATCAGTGTCATTGCATGTTTGTTCTTTTTAGTAACAACAACCAGAGTCATTTTGCATGTGTGTTCTTTTCACGATCCACACATGGATCCACCAGTGTCATTGCATGTGTGTTCTTTTTTGTAACAACCAGAGCCATTTTGCATGTGTGTTCTTTTCACATACCACCTATGGATCCACCAGTGTCATTGCATGTGTGTTCTTTTTAGTAACAACAACCAGAGTCATTTTGGATGTGTGTTCTTCTCACGATCCACACATGGATCCACCAGTGTCATTGCATGTGTGTTCTTTTTTGTAACAACAACCAAGCCATTTTGCATGTGTGTTCTTTTCACATACCACCTATGGATCCACCAGTGTCATTGCATGTGTGTTCTTTTTAGTAACAACAACCAGAGTCATTTTGCATGTGTGTTCTTCTCACATACCACTTATGGATCCACCAGTGTCATTGCATGTGTGTTCTTTTCACTAACAACAACCAGAGTCATTGCATGTGTGTTCTTTTCACATACCACATATGGATCCACCAGTGTCATTGAAATGTGTGTTCTCTACAGAGACCACACATGGATCCACCAGTGTCATTGCATGTGTGTTCTTTTTAGTAACAACAACCAGTCATTTTGCATGTGTGTTCTTCTCACATACCACCTATGGATCCACTAGTGTCATTGCATGTTTGTTCTTTTCACTAACAACAACCAGAGTCATTGCATGTGTGTTCTTTTCACATACCACATATGGATCCACCAGTGTCATTGAAATGTGTGTTCTCTACAGAGACCACACATGGATCCATCAGTGTCATTGCATGTTTGTTCTTTTTAGTAACAACAACCAGAGTCATTTTGCATGTGTGTTCTTTTCACGATCCACACATGGATCCACCAGTGTCATTGCATGTGCGTTCTTTTTTGTAACAACAACCAGAGCCATTTTGCATGTGTGTTCTTTTCACATACCATCTATGGATCCACCAGTGTCATTGCATGTGTGTTCTTTTTACTAACAACAACCAGAGTCATTTTGCATGTGTGTTCTTCTCACATACCACCTATGGATCCACCAGTGTCATTGCATGTGTGTTCTTTTCACTAACAACAACCAGAGTCATTGCATGTGTGTTCTTTTCACATACCACATATGGATCCGTTAGTGTGATTGAAATGTGTGTTCTCTATAGAGAACACCTATGGAACCACTAGTGTCATTGCATGTGTGTTCTTTTCACTAACAACAACCAGAGTCATTGCATGTGTGTTCATTTCACATACCACATATGGATCCACCGGTGTCATTTTGCATGTGTGCTCTTTTCACAATCCACCTATGGATCCACCAGTGTCATTGCATGTGTGTTCTTTTTTGTAACAATAATCAGAGTCATTTTGCATGTGTGTTCTCTTCACATACCACCTATGGATCCACCAGTGTCATTGCATGTGTGTTCTTTTTAGTAACAACAACCGGAGTCATGTTGCATGTGTGTTCTTCTCACATACCACTTATGGATCCACCAGTGCCATTGTAGTGTGTTCTTTTCACTAACAACAACCAGAGTTATTGCATGTGTGTTCTTTTCACATACCACATATGGATCTACCAGTGTCATTGAAATGTATGTTCTCTACATAGACCACACATGGATCCACCAGTGTCATTGCATGTGTGTTCTTTTTAGTAACAACAACCAGTCATTTTGCATGTGTGTTCTTTTCACATACCACCTATGGATCCACCAGTGTCATTGCATGTGTGTTCTTTTCACAATCCACACATGGATCCAGAAGTGTCATTGCATGTGTGTTCTCTTCAGAGACCACACATGGATCCACCAGTGTCATTGCATGTGTGTTCTTTTTCCGAACAACAACAAGAGTCATTGAAATGTGTGCTCTCTTCAGAGACCGCACGTGGATCCACCAGTGTCATTGCATGTGTGTTCTTTTCACTAACAAAAACCGGAGTCATTGCATGTGTGTTCTTTTCACATACCACATATGGATCGCTGGTGTCATTGCATGTGTGATCTCTTCAGAGACCACACATGGATCCTCAGTGTTATTGCATGTGTGTTCTTTTTAGTAACAACAAAAAGAGTCATTGAAATGTGTGTTCTTCTCACATACCACCTCTGGATCCACCAGTGTCATTGCATGTGTGTTCTTTTCACTAACAACAACCAGAGTCATTGCATGTGTGTTCTTTTCAGATACCACATATGGATCCACCAGTCTCATTGAAATGTGTGTTCTCTACACAGACCACACATGGATCCACCAGTGTCATTGCATGTGTGTTCTTTTTAGTAACAACAACCAGTCATTTTGCATGTGTGTTCTCTTCACATACCACCTATGGATCCACCAGTGTCATTGCATGTGTGTTCTCTTTAGAGACCACACATGGATCCACCAGGGTCATTGCATGTGTGTTCTTTTTACTAATAACAACAAGAGCCATTGAAATATGTTCTCTCTTCAGAGACCACACATGGATCCACTAGTGTCATTTCATGTGTGTTCTTTTCACTAACAACAACAAGAGTCATTGAAATGTGTGCTCTCTTCAGAGACCACACATGGATCCACCAGTGTCAATGCATGTGTTTTCTCTACAGAGACCACACATGGATCCACCGGTGTCATTGCATGTGTGTTCTTTTTAGTAAGAACCAGAGCCATTTTGCATGTGTGTTCTTTTCACATACCACATATGGATCCACCAGTGTCATTGCATGTGTGTTCTTTTCACAATCCACCCATGGATCCACCAGTGTCATTGCATGTGTGTTCTTTTTAGTAACAACCAGAGTCATTTTGCATGTGTGTTCTCTTCACATACCACCTATGGATCCACAAGTGTCATTGCATATTTTTCTTTTTACATGGATCCACCAGAGTCATTGCATGTGTGTTCTTCTCACATACCACCTATGGATCCACCAGTGTCATTGCATGTGTGTTCTTTTCACTAACAACAACCAGAGTCATTGCATGTGTGTTCTTTTCACATACCACATATGGATCCACCAGTGTCATTGAAATGTGTGTTCTCTAAAGAGACCACACATGGATCCACCAGTGTCATTGCATGTGTGTTCTTTTTAGTAACAACAACCAGTCATTTTGCATGTGTGTTCTTTTCACATACCACCTATGGATCCACCAGTGTCATTGCATGTGTGTTCTCTTTAGAGACCACACATGGATCCACCAGGGTCATTGCATGTGTGTTCTTTTTACTAATAACAACAAGAGCCATTGAAATATGTTCTCTCTTCGGAGACCACACATGGATCCACTAGTGTCATTTCATGTGTGTTCTTGTCACTAACAACAACAAGAGTCATTGAAATGTGTGCTCTCTTCAGAGACCACACATGGATCCACCAGTGTCAATGCATGTGTTTTCTCTACAGAGACCACACATGGATCCACCGGTGTCATTGCATGTGTGTTCTTTTTAGTAAGAACCAGAGCCATTTTGCATGTGTGTTCTTTTCACATACCACATATGGATCCACCAGTGTCATTGCATGTTTGTTCTTTTCACAATCCACCCATGGATCCACCAGTGTCATTGCATGTGTGTTCTTTTTAGTAACAACCAGAGTCATTTTGCATGTGTGTTCTCTTCACATACCACCTATGGATCCACAAGTGTCATTGCATATTTTTCTTTTTACATGGATCCACCAGAGTCATTGCATGTGTGTTCTTCTCACATACCACCTATGGATCCACCAGTGTCATTGCATGTGTGTTCTTTTCACTAACAACAACCAGAGTCATTGCATGTGTGTTCTTTTCACATACCACATATGGATCCACCAGTGTCATTGAAATGTGTGTTCTCTACAGAGACCACACATGGATCCACCAGTGTCATTGCATGTGTGTTCTTTTTAGTAACAATAACCAGTCATTTTGCATGTGTGTTCTTTTCAGATACCACCTATGGATCTACTAGTGTCATTGCATGTGTGTTATCTTCACAATCCACAAATGGATCCACCAGTGTCATTGCATGTGTGTTCTTTTTAGTAACAACAACCAGTGTCATTGAAATGTGTGTTCTCTACAGAGACCACACATGGATCCACCAGTGTCATTGCATGTGTGTTCTCTTCGCTAACAAGAACCTGAGTCATTTTGCATGTGTGTTCTTCTCACATACCACCTATGGATCCACCAGTGTCATTGCATGTGTGTTCTTTTCACTAACAACAACCAGAGTCATTGCATGTGTGTTCTTTTCACATACCACATATGGATCCACCAGTGTCATTGAAATGTGTGTTCTCTACAGAGACCACGCATGGATCCATCAGTGTCATTGCATGTGTGTTCTTTTTAGTAACAACAACCAGAGTCATTTTGCATGTGTGTTCTTTTCACGATCCACACATGGATCCACCAGTGTCATTGCATGTGTGTTCTTTTTTGTAACAACAACCAAAGTCATTTTGCATGTGTGTTCTCTTCACATACCACCTATGGATCCACCAGTGTCATTGCATGTGTGTTCTTTTTAGTAACAACAACCAGAGTCATTTTGCATGTGTGTCTCTTCACATACCACCTATGGATCCAGGAGTGTCATTGCATGTGTGCTCTTTTTAGTAACAACAACCAGAGTCATTTTGCATTCTGTTCTTCTCATATACCACCTATGGATCCACCAGTGTGATTGCATGTGTGTTCATTTCATAATTCACCTATGGATCCACCAGGGTCATTGCATGTGTGTTATTTTTAGTAACAACAACCAGAGTCATTTTGCATGTGTGTTCTTCTCACATACCACCTATGGATCCACCAGTGTCATTGCATGTGTGTTCTTTTCACTAACAACAACCAGAGTCATTGCATGTGTGTTCTTTTCACATACCACATATGGATCCACCAGTGTCATTGAAATGTGTGTTCTCTACAGAGACCACACATGGATCCACCAGTGTCATTGCATGTGTGTTCTTTTTAGTAACAACAACCAGTCATTTTGCATGTGTGTTGTTTTCACATACCACCTATGGATCCACTAGTGTCATTGCATGTGTGTTCTTTTCACAATCCACACATGGATCCAGCAGTGTCATTGCATGTGTGTTCTTTTTAGTGACAACAACCAGTGTCATTGCATGTGTGTTCTCTTCAGAGACCACACATGGATCCACCAGTGTCATTGCATGTGTGTTCTTTTTCCGAACAACAACAAGAGTCATTGAAATGTGTGCTCTCTTCAGAGACCGCACGTGGATCCACCAGTGTCATTGCATGTGTGTTCTTTTCACTAACAACAACCAGAGTCATTGCATGTGTGTTCTTTTCACATACCACATATGGATCGCTAGTGTCATTGCATGTGTGCTCTCTTCAGAGACCACACATGGATCCTCAGTGTTATTGCATGTGTGTTCTTTTTAGTAACAACAACAAGAGTCATTGAAATGTGTGTTCTTCTCACATACCACCTCTGGATCCACCGGTGTCATTGCATGTGTGTTCTTTTCACTAACAACAACCAGAGTCATTGCATGTGTATTCTTTTCACATACCACATATGGATCCACCAGTCTCATTGAAATGTGTGTTCTCTACAGAGACCACACATGGATCCACCAGTGTCATTGCATGTGTGTTCTTTTTAGTAACAACAACCAGTCATTTTGCATGTGTGTTCTTTTCACATACCACCTATGGATCCACCAGTGTCATTGCATGTGTGTTCTCTTTAGAGACCACACATGGATCCACCAGGGTCATTGCGTGTGTGTTCTTTTTACTAACAACAAAAGAGCCATTGAAATATGTGCTCTCCTCAGAGACCACACATGGATCCACCAGTGTCATTTCATGTGTGCTCTTTTCACTAACAACAACAAGAGTCATTGAAATGTGTGCTCTCTTCAGAGACCACACATGGATCCACCAGTGTCAATGCATGTGTTTTCTCTACAGAGACCACACATGGATCCACCGGTGTCATTGCATGTGTGTTCTTTTTAGTAACAACCAGAGCCATTTTGCATGTGTGTTCTTTTCACATACCACATATGGATCCACCAGTGTCATTGCATGTGTGTTCTTTTCACAATCCACCCATGGATCCACCAGTGTCATTGCATGTGTGTTCTTTTTAGTAACAACCAGAGTCATTTTGCATGTGTGTTCTCTTCACATACCACCTATGGATCCACAAGTGTCATTGCATATTTTTCTTTTTACATGGATCCATCAAAGTCATTGCATGTGTGTTCTTTTTAGTAACAACAACCAGAGTCATTTCATAGGTGTGTTCTTTTCACATACCACCTATGGATCCACCAGTGTCATTGAAATGTGTGTTCTCTTTAGAGATCACACATGGATCCACCAGTGTCATTGCATGTGTGTTCTTTGCACTAACAACAACTGGAGTCATTGCATGCATGTTCTTTTCACATACCATATATGGATCCACCAGTGTCATTGCATGTGTGTTCTTTATACTAACAACAACCAGAGTCATTGGATGTGTGTTCTCTTTAGAGACCACACATGGATCCACCTGTGTCATTTAAATGTGTATTATTTTCAACTACCGCCGTTGGCCACAAACAATAGGGATGCGGAACTAACCAGCAACCGCTCTGGGCTTCTAAAAGACCCAATCCCTGATTGTTAGGCGTCGTTGGATCGGGGTGCATGGACGATAGTGATGTCCTTCGCGAGGGCGATCCGCGAGAAGTCTATCCTGCGAACTGATTGGTCGTGGCAACTACGCTGGGCCTACGTCCTTGCCTTTATCCCCTTAAACTCGGGGCCGAAAATCAGATCGTGTTCCTTCATCGCCATGGAGAGGGAGAGGCCCAAACTCAGCTTGCACGAGGCTCAGATGTTCCCCCACTACGGCATACTCACGCCGCCGTTAGCGAGGCTTCCGGCCGACTTCGAGCTCAGCTACGCCGGGGTTCCTGTCGCACCGCTCTTGCACGACAACACATTGGCGAGGCAGATCGAGGAGCGCCGCCGCCAGCTATCGGAGCGGAAGAGGGCAATGGCGCGGTACTCGCGTACGAGCGCGTACTGGCGAAAGCTGTTCAAGAAGGAGCGGGATGCGTTGATTGAGCTGTGCGGAACCCACCGGCGGGAGATCCACCCGGATCTTCGCAACCCCGTAGGGAGGCAGCGCTTCTGGGCAGTGCCTGGGCATACGACCTCCACCGTTATCGATGCAGCACGCCGTGAAGAATCCATGAGGAGGAGGAACGCTGTCGGGAACGTTGGCATCGATTCCGACGCGGAGGAGGCTGGCAGCGATGCGGACAACGTCGCCAATGATGGAGACTGCGGGAGTGTCATAGTCAATTAGGGCCACTTAAGCATAAATTAAATCTATGTACGGTATCTTAATGCACTCTTTGGATCTGGGTCACCTGAGTCATGGTCGATTATCGTCATAATCTATATATGTTGGCCTTGTTTTAGTTGTCTTTGTCTTTGAAACTAGTCAATCGAAACTCGTCCGATCCTGAAATAAAGTTCGCGCATTCCCTGGCATATCTGATGGGACAATACGCTGACTCTGCTCCTAGCACTTGATGGCACAGCCGTAATTTGGAGTGCGCCTGAGGAGAAGGGATCGAGCGTGTTGTAATAGTGTACTACTCCTGTCCAGATATAACTGACTTAGTTTTTTGAGATATTTAATAAATGTGTCTATACCCAAAACATGTCTAGATACATGTTTTAGGTTTGTCTGTCTTTCAAACTAATCAAAAGTCGTCAAATTTTGAACAAACAAAGTCATTGCGTGCACACCTGATGGGACTATACGCTAACTCTGCTACTTGATGGCACAGCCATAATTCTGGAGTGCGCCAGAGGAGATGGGAATGCAAGGGAGATGGGAACTAGTAGCCGCGTCCAAACGCAGGTAAAAAATTAATGTAATAATATTTTTAAAAAATGTAATCTGGTCCACATGACCCCATCACAGACACGTTGCACGCGCCAGATATGAATAAAGACGACACGGCTAGTTTAGTGTCAATGATACAATACAACATAGGACGTTATTGTGCCCGCATCTTTCTGCTCCTCTTATTAGTCTGCTAGCCCACGCGATGAAATTGGCAGGGATTTATTATTTCTCCTGTAGTTAGCCAAAAGATCCTCAAGAACATCCTCAATCACCCCTGCAACTTCTTCATATTCTAATACACCTCCATTATTTGCCCTTTCCTCCCTGTTCCGCTTACCCTTTTGTTTCTTTTCACATCCTTTTCTCGCCGGCACCTCCACTTCTTCATAAATTGGCTGCTTACGTAAGTTTTCCTCCAAGTGCTCATCACCGTCTTCGCGTTGCTCTTCCGCCAGTTCTGGCTGAGAAGCCTCATTTTCTGCCACCGGGGTGTGAACAGGGACAATAGCATGTGTAACTGGGTTTTTGCACAACCTCTTGATATGGCCGAATCAGCCACAACGTCCGCATTTCCTTTTCCTAGCACCAAGCCTTGGACCTTTATCGGTGGAGGCTATGATCCTTAGCTTTCTAGCCTCCTAGGTGGCCTCCTAAGAACTAGTGGTTGAAGTTTGAACCCTGGATCGACAATCTCCCAATCATTTTCATCGGCAATAGGTGGTATGTTTTCTGCATAAGTTGTAGCAAACTTGTCCACAGAGAAATAGTTGTCGACATAGTTCTCTATTTCAGCTCCGTTACCTCTAAGCTTTAAGATGAAGTAAATTGCATGATGACATGGCAGACTAGTAATCTGCCACTGCCTGCATGAACAAGTCTTGTTTCCAATGTCTACAGTGTACCTCCGTTCACTTCCACGCTTGTATTCTGCATAAACCTCAGCCAATGTTCTGGAACTTCTGACCACCCTCATCTTTATGGCTCTCATTGCTCTAGTTCTTACATTCAGTAACATAACGACCTTTAGAACTATTTTATGCCCTAAAAAAATTCTTGCACAAATTCTTTGCCTTAAATCTATCTTCACCATTATGCATTGTCTTATTGCATCCAACAAAATAACAATTCCAAGTGTCTTCATGCCCGAAATCTTATCATTGAAACTCTCTGCCAAATTATTGCATACAAAATCCACCTTGCTTAACTCACCAAACTTGCTTCTCGCCCATAGCTTGGTGTGATGTTCCTCAAGGTATTTTTTCACCTTTGGAACTACATACATGTTCTGCAAGTAAGTAGCATGCGTGCTTGGGATGTATGTGTATGCTGATCGCCACAAGTCCTCTTCAAAGATATTTCCTTCGAACTTCTTTGTGAAGTTAGTAGCGAGGTGCCGCATGCATTCCCTATGCTCAACCCTAGGAAACACAGCATCAACAGCATTCTCAAGACCCTCGGATGCACCGGTGTGTATCACCAAGCCTCCAGGGTGACCAATTACTTCCCGTAGTCTCTGCATGAACCATGTCCAGCTTTCATTTGATTCACCCTCAAGAACAACATAAGCTACGGGTAGAAGCCAATTATGCGCGTCCAAAGCACAAGTAGAAGCAACATGTCCCCTGAACTTCCCTGTTAAAGAAGTTGTGCCTATTGCCAAGTATGGCCTGCAGCCATCTAGGAACCCCTTCCAGCATGCCTTCAGGCAGACAAAACATCTCCTGAAGCATATCTTATCTGCCTGCTTATACCTGACCCCCCTCGAGACCTTTTCTCTCCCTTTCACAACCTCGTAATCGATGTCAACAACACTACCAGGTGATGTTTTCTCTACCTAAGCTTTGAAACTATACAACATATGAAAACTGTCATTCCACTTGCCTTGAATGAAGTCTAGAGCCATCTCTTCCCATCAAAGACTCTGTGATAAGGAATCAAAACGTTAAACTTTTTGCTAATCTTTGCTCTGAGTTCAGCTGGTCCAATGTTATGATCCTGCCTCACCCAGTCAAGTACAGTAGCAGCAATCCACTTGGTAGTCGCCGGTCTAATTTTACCACTTAAAGAAGTATTAGGGCAGTTGTGTTCCTTCGTGTTTACTTTGATCTGCATTCGATAAGAATCCAAATAATTCAGAGCTAGTTATCAGCAGAATAAATATGAGAAAGACTAAAACTAAATGTACCTATTGCAACCTGAAATGGGTGTCCGCCCCACATTGGAGATGCATGTAATCTCCATTTACACACATTACTTTCCCTACAGTGCACCCTAAATCTCTTTTGGTCGCTCTTTTCAATGATAAATTCGAACCCAACTCTGATTGCATAGGTTGCAACTACACATCTGCAGTCCTCCACATTATCAAAGACAGTCCCCTCATCAATTGTAGGATTGTCCCTGTCAAAGTGTATCACTGGCATGTCCATGTCTTCGTCGTCGTATCTACATCCCATTTCCACATCTTCACATTCCTCTTCCTCACCAGTCCCATAGTCAGGCTCAAAGTTTGAATCAACCAAATATTCCCTACTCTCCATCCTATCAGGATCAGCAGCCACGTCTGGATATGCTTTCTCATCATCATCCGCACCGCCACACATTTCAGTGCCTTCATGCTCGCTTGACAAAGCATCATGCTCAAGGACAAGCTGTACATACGTCCTGCGGTTACCAACCCATATCCTTGGCATCACCACGGGACTATAAACGCTAATTGGGGTATGCAGATAAGGAATCACAGTTCTTACCTTTCAATGTGAACGCACGGCACCTTCTCCGGGCTCCACACCTCCAAAGCTCCGCACCCCGCTACCTCTCCCCCCGTTTTGTTGTCCTCTGTGCTCTCCAGACTTGAAGGAGATTCCGTGCTCTCCAGCCGCGCAGGACCCATATCCGTGCTCTCAAGCCTCGCATGATCCATCTCCGAGCGGGATCCGGATCACCAGCGTTGTTGGGCCCCTAACCTAACGGCTGACTCTCGGTTTTCATTTCCAGACGCGCCTGGGCGATGACAAGGAGACATGGCAGGGAGGGGAGGGGAGGGGACGTGAGGGGATGGCAGGGACGGGAGGGCGGGAGGATGACGGCCCAAGGGGACGATGAGAGCGGTGCACGACTGAGCGGAGTGGCGGCGGCAGGAGCAGATGAGAGGAGCGGAGCAGAGCTGGTTGCGACAAAGCATGGAAAATTGCACAATAATGTGTTGGTGGGCGGCACCAGCCCTCGAACCTGGGACGCGCACCGTCGTAGGTGGAGGATGCGGGCCCACCTTTGAGAAAACATGCCACCTGTCAGCGCACTATACACGGGGAGCACTTCACGGAATTTTTAGCAGGTCCCACATGTCAGTCTATTTGATCAAGACTTGCATGCAGTGCATGGCTGGTCCACGCGCTAGTTCCGAAAAAAGCCCGTTGATCCAAACTTGAATTGGCAGTTCTGCTTCTTCTCCCCCGTCTCATCGTCTCCTCGCAGTGGCAGTTCCACTTCGTCTCCCTCGTCTGTTATCATCTTCTTCTTCTCCTCGCAGTGGTAGTTCTTCTTTCTTCCTCGATCAAAACATTCCCGCACATAAGCCATGGCCAGTAGCCGGATGAAGAGGAACTGGGCCAATCTCCTGACCGACCCACTTCGCAAGATCGCCGACTATTTGCTGGAGAAAGAGGAGTACATCGACACCTATGCTGCTTGTCGAGAAGTCTGCACCGATTGGCGCCGCACTTTAAAGGTGCCCGAATTCCATCTCAACAACTGGATCATGATAGATAACACACTTCTAGACGTTGGCGACTTCACCTTCCTCTACCTCGCCACTGGTCATTGCTTTAGGACAAATCTAATGGATGTCCATCGCTGGTTCACGTTCACATCCGATATTTATTGGTATTTGCCATTGTAAACATCTTAGTGCTAACTGATGCCCTCTTCTTCCAAAAGATTCTACTTCATCGGTGTTTCTCGTGGCATCATCGTGCTTGCTCAGAGGGTGGAGCCGTACCAGATTCGGCTTATGAACCCAATCACTCACAAGTCTAACACTGAGTTTCAAGCACACATACCATCTGATCTTCTGCAATCTATCGTCGTGACAAAGTCCCCGACGATGGTGGTTGTTTGCACTGATTATCCAGATCATATTGCATGGGCCGATGAGAGCACCCCAACGAGGCAAATCAATGGATCATTTGGAGAAGGATTGTATTCGCCACCTCCTGATACGCTTCTGGTCTGCATGACGGCATTCCCAGGGGAAGTATATGCATTACTTGAGAATGGAGACATCTTGTCGACCAACATCCAGTTAGAGCAGCGCGCGAGCACCGTCACGATGGCCAAAATAATTTCGGCCCCAGTCTTTGAACAGGTACGCGGAACCTACAAATTTTACTTTGTGGATTCAGATGGTGATCTGCTTCTTGTGTTGAACGGGGATTTCGCCAAAGGGCAACCGGTGTTGTACCGGGTGGACACGGAGAACCGCTCTCTCGAGGCCGTCGGCGACATTGGAAGTCGTGCCCTCTTTGTTGGTTGCAATCGGTCTATCTCCATTGACACCAGGTTACACCCCACAATCAAACCCGGTTGCATATACTACAGGAATTTTATCAGACTGTACGATCATGAGGTTCAAGCCTGGGAAGAGGAACCAACAATGGTAATGTATGGCTTAAGTCTGGAACATACACCGAGGCCTTACCCTCTGTACGACATACTGGCAGGACACTGCAGACGGAAAGAGTTCTCGGAACATGTGTTGCAGCACTCGGGAGCCGACGACGACGAAATATATAGGGGAGAATGAATCATATATTCATCCTAGGTTATTTGCTAGAATTTTCAGGTCTATTTTTCGAAGTAGAAATTTGTACCGTATTTATATTATTTCGATGATCAGAATGCGTATTACCTTTCAGACAAAATTGTAATGTATTTAAATTTAGTACTTCCAGAATTCAAAGTATTTATTTTTAGTAGCTTCTTTCAGAATTCTCTGTGTTCGACACGGGCATCAGCTCAACACTGGAATTTAGGTCCCACATGGAAAATTGCACAATAATGTGTTGGTCGGCGGCACCACCCCTCGAACCTAGGATGCGCGCCGTCGAAGATGGAGGGGTGGGCCCGCTAGTCAGAAAACATGCCACGTCGGCATCCCCTGTTTCTGATGCCCTTTAAAAAAATAAAACACGCCACATCGTTATCCCCTGTTTCTGATGGTGTTGCTACACTCGACGGTACATGGTGGCATATAAATAATATCGTATAAACATAAGGGCACAGTCTTCAACATTTCTAAAATGAAACCCGGTCCCATCTCCTACCTGTCCTAGTACATTGCCCGATGAGGTGGATAGCCACGACCGATCTTTTTAATACGTTCGCACTCTTATGCTGAGAAGGGAAATAAAGATTGAGCTGTTAATGCAACGAGTGTCGGATTATTACCCTCTAAGGAAATGGTAAATGGTTATTTTCACGCGTGCCCATAGTCCAAACCTACTGTCAGTCTTTCACTCCCCTTCTCCGACTAACCGCAGTTCACCTTGCGCAGCTCCTTCGCACCGCACCAACTAGGGTAACATGGCCCCGCCTAAGCCGCCGCCGTGACAGCCGCCGAAACTGGGGTATTTAGCCCCTCTAAGGCAGGCCATGAATCTCTACTTCAAGACCGGTCTCCCATTGCCTTGCTAGGCGGATGATTTCCCCGAATGTGCCGAATCGGCCGCGGTGGTGACTTCGCCATCGTTGGCGCCAGATGCGGCAAGCAGGGCCAAGAGAGAGATGTGGAGAAATCGCGCGGTGGCATTACCACATGCTCTAGGCAATGGGAACAAGGTACGTATCAAATCGTTCATGAGAGCATGCCGCCGCCGAGGGTACACACCCTCGAACAGGGCAGTGCCAAGGTCTAGGAACTCTCGCGTCCACGCTTCGGTGCAGACTACCTTACCTCAGTGGGGTAGGCTGGGAGCACGCCGTCTGCGGAAGAGACGCTCCATCCTACGCACCGTCAAAGGTCATACCGTGGTGGCGACCAAGCGTCTACACTCAGCATGCTGGATTGTTCGACAACCGGAGCCGGCGGCGGGCATCACCTCAGCCCCAGAATTCAGGTTCGAGTTCACACGGACATACGATCCCGAGAAGGAGATGTCGAATTTCATTTTCGAAGAAATCGTTGTGGCGGCGCGGATGGTTCAACTGAACCGGGACTGGCGCACGCAAATCGCTCGTGCATGAACGATGCAGATTTCTTGTAGTTTGGCGGGGAGGCAATAGATCAGTTTGGGTTAAATGATCAAAGAACTTATGTCCTCTCAAGGCAATTGGCTAGCCAACTTTTCTGGTGGAGATCTGTAGTTTCTTCAGTGTAGAATAGTTAAGTTCAGACTAAAGAATGGCTTTTGTAGATGAAATGCTGACGAATTGTTCTATAAACTAGTAGGAAGTTTAGCCCACTTTTGTGTAGGTATAAGACCCTTTTGTATGGAAGTACTACTGTTGTAAGCAAATACTATCAAGTACCTATTTCCTTCAATTACTAGTCGTGGTTCAATCCAGTTAACTGGCATCTTTTTATCCTAGACTACAGATTTTGCGTCTGCTGTCTATGCTGTAAACCATTTTTTCCTTTGTCTTGTGTTGCCTACAAAATGGTCCTACAGTTCAACGTGTTACAAATGTAGCTACCTTGTACTCCCTCCGTTTCAAAATATAATATGTTTTAGCTTTGTGAATGAAGTGTATCTAGTCCCCTTTAAGTATGTAGGTTCATCTAGGTTTAGAAAGCACCATCACTAAAAGATGTCTAGATACGCTCCATGCACAAAGCTAAAACATCTTATATTTTGAAACGGAGGGAGTACTTGAAGAGGAGATGGACTACATTTTCCTGGCATCCACAGAATTGACATTGCTCATTCCCAGACCACCCTCTTTTCATGAGGTTGTCCTTGGTTATTCACAGAAATTATAAAGCACGATGTTCAACTACATCGATTCAAACTATTACACGCAAGCAAACTACATCAAATTCATTACCCACACATACTACATCGATTCAAACTATTACACACACATACTACTTCAAACTATTACACACACGTACTACAACGATTCAAACTATTACACATTTTTAGTCGATGCTAACTTCCTGCTACGCTCTCCATACTACAAATTCATTAGCCACACATACCACGGCAATTCACTAGAGCTCCGTCTTCACTCGAGGGAAATCAGAACCACCAGCTCGTCCAAGCCCGGTCCCCCATCGAAACTGTGTGCCCCGTCGCCAAACAGTGGCGGTCCTGTGCCATCGATCCTTCCAGGCCAACACTGCAGGCGACGAGGGTGCTTTCTGGCAGCCTCTTCGGGGCCCTGAATTCCATGTACCGGGTCCAGAACCTCCTCCAGGTGGATGATGACCGGGTGCTTCAAGCAAAGCTGTCGCCCTGCCCTGCTTGGAATCTGCACCTCGTACATCTTAGGAACGGCGTCAGGATCTTTCAGCCACTCCTTTACCTCGATGACCCATCTGTCGCTCGGTGGCACGATTTCCACCAGCTCTCCGCCAAGGCTACTGACGACCTGCTTGAGGGCCTCCGGCTCCCAAGCATCCAGTGGGAGGCCATCATAAGCCGAGTTTGGAGAAGAAACAAAGCTGCCCCAAGCGATCGTCCCACCAACAGGCGTGATGCCAACGCATGAAGCTCATTTTGTCCCTGCAGCACTCGAAAGAATGGGAAGAATGCAGAACGCGCTTGGTGTCTGAGTTGTGCTCGAACCGGACGAAAAAATCGAATGGCGGCGCGCATACCTCAATGTTGACCTCATTTCGTCTGATCCCCAAACGAGACCTGAAAGCCGACAGCAACTCTGTCGGCGACACGGCGGGACGGACGCCCAGCATAGTGGCCATGAGAGCGTGGTCATCGAACTACTGTGCTAGGGCTACCATGCCTAGGGTGCGCGGCAGCACGCAACTTCCCGAGGCCGGTCGCCGGCCTAGATCGCCCGACGGGACGCGCTCCGCCGTGTGAGAAGGACTAGCTAGAGGCGAGATATTAGTCCGGGGACGCGAAGCTTCGATACGGCGGACGATGCAACGACGACGGCTGCGAGCTTCGATTAGAGGCGTGGGAGGTTGACCGTACATGGCGGAGACGCAAATTAGAGCAAGTGCGAGCTCCGATCTGAGACGAGCAGACAGAGCTGAGCAAATGTTATGGGGAGGGGAGCAGGGGAGAAGACCAGAGCAGAGCAAAGAAATAGATCTCATCCACTCAGGGATCTGGTCCACGCAGGGGTAAGCTAGTCCACGACCGCAAAAGATAACGGGGAATACTGACATGGTGGGCCAAGAAGAGTTGACCTAACAGCGGTATTTGAGTTCAACCGTTTTTCGTCTGGTTCAAATGACAGTTTGGCCGTTAGATTTGTATTCACCCCGATTTGGCCCTTCTGGACAATTGGCGAATCTACTATGGCCCCTCCGCGTGATTGATGGCAACTCGGGTACCACGGTGCGCTCACCCACCAAGTTTGGTACCGCAAACGAACATTCCCGGTCTGCGCGCGGGAGTAGATGGAGGCGCCACCGCAGACGACTAGCGGTCCCTTCGTGAACTGTACCTGCGGCCGGACTCGGAAGAGCCAGCAGAAGAGCCCGACATCCGGCTGGATCCCGAGGTAGCTCTTGAAGAATGTGATGAAGTGCGCTAGCATGCCGATGGTGTTGGCGCCGAGGTGATGGAGGCGGAGGTCGAAGAAGGCGAGGAAGGTGAGGAAGAACAGGTGCATCGGCAGCACGAACCCGCGCGCCAAGTGCAAGAGGAAGACTACCCGCTCTCCCTCCGCCGGATGTGGCGACTCCTTCCCTGCCGACACGAGCCGCAGCGCGACTTCCTCCTCTGACAAAAGGACGCGGGGGGCGCGGTACTTCTGGATGTGCTCCTCTGCGACGGAAAAGCCACACCACGCTCTGTGTTCAGCAGCCATCTCCGGTTCGTCGGAGAGCGCGGTGGCAGACGACTGACGGTGACCCGTGCCGCCGACGACAACAAAGGGGCGGCGCAGCGGGCTACAGCGGCATCAGCGGCGAGGTGCGGAGGGCAGGAGCGCAGAAGGGAGAAGGCAACTGGAAGCAGGGGAGCAGAGGAAAGGAACTGCCTCCCCTGGGGCGTCCCTTTCAAGGGCCGGAAGAGCAACCGTCCACGGCGCCACGTGGCACCCATCTAGGCGACCCTCACCCCAACCGCCGCCCAGATCGCGTGTGTAGACGCGAGATGCACAGAAGATCCTGGAGCAGGAACCGAAGCGCCAGGCGGCAGTTTCCCGAGGCGACGAGCGACGGGACGTTACACTGCCCGCCGCAGAGTAATGATGGCGCGTGCGCGCGTGGCCGACGTCAGCAGTGACGTCACGAGTAGTGCAACCGCCAGGCGTAGCCGGTCACAAATTCAAAAAGGAAGAGAGAGTGCGCGCACATTTCGCCTAAGCGCAGAATCCACACGCGCTTGGGGGCTAGTGTCGGGGGGATGATCCGCAGATACCCCAACCGGACAAGAAACAGGGCAGTCGGATCGCGTCCGGCTGGCCAGATCCAGCCAGACAAGGTATGTCGGGCTGGCTATCGTAGAACAGCCGGATCGGCAAGAAGCAGCCGGCTACGGCAGCATAGCCGGAACGAATCAAGGAGATAGAACGACGTGCGGATCAGTGCGCGGTACGCCCTGTACGACAACAAGACTGGCAATTACCCGGCCATACCGAAGACTTTGCGGGGATGACGCAGGAACAGTGGCCCAATGCTGACGACGGGCTCGCACGGCGTCCACTGTGCCTACCACCGCCAAACTGCTCATATTCCGATGGGACATGTCGTACCGGACACTGTAGATGACCAGTCGGCTGGGACCCACCTGTGGGGCCCGCCAGTCAGATTGGCTAGTGAGACCGTTGCCTCTCTACCTATATAAGGAGAGGCAAGGCCTTAGTAGAAAGGGTTGGTCTCAGAGCATTTAAGAGAGTAGCTAGAGAATACAGCTCAAGGAGTGCTTGTAGTTCGTATATCACCCATAGTCAGATCGGCAGGAGTAGGAGTTTTACCGCACCACGAGGGCTCCGAACCTGGGTACTTCCTGCATCTAGCTACGCTTGCTTATATCCAATCCCGCCTGCGGATGCCGTCGATAGCTTCCCTGCTAGTCCCCACACCTCTATCTAACCTTCTTAGGTACCGCCGTTCCCAATACAACGACAGTTATCATGTCACACTTAGGTGTGTCGTCTTGGCTTTCTTGGTGTTGTTGTTCAAACTATATCTCATGTAGGTTCTTGAAAGTCGTGTGCATGCATGTATACTAAATGTATAATTTATGGTATGCTTGCTTTCTTTGATCCAATATATCAGCAAAACTCCAACAAATTCTTTTTTGCCTAAGATGTGCATGAAATTCCACTTCATATCAATACGCACATGTTTTTGTGGAGTTTGTCCTATGTATTGTAGTGCATCTAACTACTTTGGACCCAATGAGTTTTGGGACCATTGTGTATTTGAATGTGTCTTAGGTACATTGGAGATTCACTGGATGCTTGTCTTAATAATAAGAAGATGTGGTGACTAAATGATAATTGGAGGCACGCTAGGATGATCGGCAAACTCATATCTACTTCATCCTACCAATCGTATATCAGCAACAAGTATCCCTCTCAAGCATATTTTTCTAGTATCCAACCTTTGTGGTTGCATCATGGCATGATTTCCTTCAGTTGCTTTTATTGTGGTTCATGCAACATTTTTTTTGTACCATCCTTATTGTATATGAGTAAGTTGAGATGAATGTATATTTTGGAGAGTATATAAAAATCAAGTTTATGATTCACCAATCTGACATATGCCAATCTAGCAACTCTATTGCCAATCATTTCCTCAATTTCTCTCATGTGCAATTTGGATAATTTGCAAGGTTTATTTGTTCTTTATGATACTTGTTGCCTTTCCCAATGCATTTGTAACACCCCAGCATTAGAGCTTAGAAATAAGCTGAACACGGGTGTGTGCATTGCATTCATGCATATTTTCGCGCTTTTAAATAAAACTTGTCAAAGTGATTGGAGCTTCTTTTGACTTGGTGGAACTAAAGTATATCATCAAGTTGACTACGATAAGTTTCAATATTACCTTTGGTAAAACCTTATCTTTGGGTAATATAATTTGATCTAAGGGTAGATCAAATGTAATAAAACTAAGTTATAACACACTACTTAATTAGGAGTTGATACATTGCAAATGTATCTATAATTTTTGATGTTCCATGCTTGGTTTTATCTACTTTCTTGTGTTTTGTCCACACTTTGGAGTACTTTTCATATGATTTGTTGGACTAACCTATTAACAAGAGCCATAGTGCCAGCTGCCTGTTTTCTATTGTTTTTGGTTCCAGGAAGTCAGAAAATGAATATTCTCGGAATTGGACGGGACAAATGCCAAAGTGCCTATTTTTCCGGAAGTCATCAGATGCCATAATACGAGATGGAGAAGGGCTGGGGGCCGGCCACACCACCTGGCCGCGTGGTGTCGGAGCTGATGCCGTCCACAATAATATTAAACAAACTAGTTCCATTAATCCAAGCAGAATCCTTGTTGACTTAATGAATATTGGATATTTGAAACCTTAAAAAGATTTAAATTCAAAGGAGTATTCTAAAACAGAAATGAAAACAGAAAAAATATTGAATAAACCAAATCTGGCTCGAGGCCCATTTCATCTCAACCTATCTACTACTCACTGTCCCAACAGCAGCCCAACACCAGCCCATCCCACCTTCCCTCTCTGACTGACGTGTGGGACTAGAGGTGGACCACGAGTTGAGATCGAAACATTGCCAGGGGGTTTTCTACAAGATGTCCATCGTCGTCTTCCTTCTCCAGCTAGAAGTAGCTCGGTGGTGGAGCTGATGCCGTCTGCCGTCGCCACGCTAGGATTCGCGCTGCTGCCAACACTTCTGCCGCCACCACGACGTCCTTTCTCGTAATCCCGATTCCTCTTTCTTTTCGTTCCTATCCGCTCTAGAGAAGAGAACCCGAAACCCTAGCTCGTCGAAGTTCATTGTTCCGGCCATCTCCGATCACCTCCCGCTTAGCCATAGCCACAGCTGGAACCGTCATCATCTTCCTGTTCGTCTCCGATAGGCCCCGTAAGCAGGCGTGCTTCGTGTGGTGTGGAATCAAGTTCGAGAGTTCGCCGGCTGTCACTGCCATGATCATCGATTCAAGCATCATCTGACTTCGCCTCATCTCGCCGACCATCCCATCAGCAGCCCAGTGAGCCAACGATGCTCAAGCACCTTTTCAATCTCTTATTTTTGCCCTAGACCGTCACCACGTCATTTGCCGCAGCGGTTGGTCGCTGGAGTACCTCCACTAACCAAAACAGAGTGGCGACACCACTCCTAGGTTCGCCTTGCTCTGCTCTATCGTGTAGCGCCCTTAGTTTTGCCCCGCGAGCTCCAGATCGACCGATCTGTGCTCGATAGTGAGCTCCGGCCAGCACTGACATCATCTTGTCTTAATGCTCACGTCACTCGGTCTCGTCAGTTCTGTTTGACTAGGTCATAGACGATGTGGCAAGTGACGTGGCCACGGTCCCGCTTGTCATGGAATTTGTCTAGTATAGGATAAGTAACAAAAGTCATTTGTCTTGTCTTCGCCAAGGTGGCATATCAACGTGTCCTCGACCCCACTTGTCTATGACCTAGGCTAGGATGAGTACCAGTAGCAAAAGTAATTTTTGGTTTAGGAAATAAGTTACCGATTATAAATTTAAATATAAATCTTTTCCAAAAATTTAATAAAAGGATTAAATCTTGTTAATTCTATATCTTTTATTTTACAATTCAGAAAAATATATATAATATATCAAAATGTTAAGAAAAATAAAATCTATAATGTAAACCTATTATTATAACTACTTTTCTATTTAAATAAAATCATTAGTAATTATTAATAAATAGTCCATTAGAGATAAATCTTAATAAATAGATTCTATTTCTTAAAATTCATAAAAATAAGTTTAAAATATCCAAAAATCTTAGAAAAACAAAATAAAGATTTATAAAATTGTTTCGTATATTTTTTATCACTTAACTAATATTTATTACTTATTAAGTATTTATTAAATGGTAAAACATATAAAAATCATAACTTATTATTTAAAAATCCCAAAAATACCTATAAGATACCAAAATGATCACAAAAATGAAATTCACATACTAAAAATATCCACTCTCACTTTTGAGGTAAAATAAAAGGTAAAGGTCCAATAAATCTCATTTTAATCCTTTTTCTTTTATTTTAATTCATTAAAAATATATAAACTATTACTATTGCTTTTACCATTAATTGTATACATTCTAAAAGCGTAATAACAAAAGCAAGTTTTGTTCAAATGAAGTTAAGAAAGGTGTAATCATTGTAAACTATTCTCATTAAACTATCATTTTGAGATTAAGTAAGTTTTACATTCCAAAAATATTTTATCAATTAAAAAATCATTATTAATTAAGTAATAATTCTTTCACAAGCTTGGGAATCCACTTTCAAGTCTAAGAAAAGCTTTTATGTATTAAACATGGTACCATTGCCATGTTTATAGAGATAAGTGTTACTCTTATATTAAGAAAATAATTCGATACACCTCTAACTTTAATAAAACACCACCTCATTCAAGTAATCATATTTAAATTCTAACTTTGTGGAATGTTAAGAAGTAAACCGTCTATAATGTGATACCTTATTCCACACATACAAATCTCCACCACCTATCCTATGATTGTTTAATAAAGTAATATTTTCCTCAAAAGTTATTCTTTTAAGAAACATTAAAAGTAGTCCTTAAAGCATTTGTATAAAGGCTCTCATTGATTAATGATCTTGCTTAACGAATATTTTAGATCCCATGCCCCATTGAGTGCTTTAATATTGTATGCTACTTGTTGTATTTACTTATTGTTTCACACACTCGTACAACCTTAATAAGAAGCACAAGTGTGAGGCTGATATAAAAGTGCAACACAGCCCTAAGAACTCATCACCAGTTTCCAAACTCTAGATTAGATACAATTAGTCCGAGGATTCACGTTTATTAAATTGCATTACATTACTTATGCATCATTGCATCTTGATTCTTTAAACATTAGTCCTTACCAGACCAATGATGTTGTTTACAGAATTTGAATCTTCTATTATCTCGAAGACCGTGAGTGCATAATCTTGCAATCACAAAAGGCAAGTTCACAACTTGCTAATGTCCTTTGATTACTTTCTATCAAATGCTTGTAACTCAAATGTTGTCATCACCTGCATTCCAAAAAGGTCAGAAAACATTATTTTTATAATACTATGATTATGGATTATTTACCAGATGGTAATAATCTACTGATACAGTTCCAGTGGTAGAGGAACATAATATATAGGACTTAACAACCAATGTCGCTAGTGATTCTAGTGCCGTATAATACACGTTAACCATGAGATTTGGAATGGGACAGGACGTTGAGATTCCTAGTATGGATCCAACATATGGGTGGGCACCCTTAGGCCCCACGATTTTGGTATCTAGATTATTTATGAGTAGCTGCCGGAGGTATAGTCAGACCTTTTAGGGAGCTTGCCAGGGGCATCACCAAATCATAGAGTCTTCAGGAACTCACCAGGGTTATAGCTTGCCCTAGTTGGAGTCTTAACGGAGGTGTTGTCAGCCCTGGAGGATCGTGCAGACATATGGGGTCGCGGAGAGGGCAGTGATTGGCTTGGATTGCCTACTGGGCCCCACATCAACGAATTGTGGACGGGAAAGATCGCCTGGTTGTGCAAGAAGGAGTTAATCTCTCATGGGTAAAGCAACACACCTCTGCAGAGTGTAAAAATTGTGACATGTTACTCCCTATTCCGGGAAGGAGCTACAAACGCAGCAGGAAAGGAACTCCATGAAGTTCTGGTCAACCTATGAAGGCTATCAGACATAGTTTTCAGAATAAAAGCAACCTTTGAAATTTTTTTTATGAAAACCTGCATTGCCTACGACCTATGGTCTATGGCTGTAGAGATAGTGCATCATACACTCTTTTTTATTGAACTTGTTGAGTACGCTCGTACTCAACAATACCTTCTTAACCCTTGCTAGATTCTAAGTTATTGAAGATGATGTCAACATCAATGTCTGCTCAAGAAACCATCATCGACAACTCTAGTTCTTCAACAGAGTCAATGAAGTCCACATATACATCAACCGAAGCAAAGACTAAGTTCTTAAATAGATAGAAGTAGATTCTCTAGCCATAAAACCTACTTCTGTAGAGCATTGCAATAGCAGCAATGGCAAGCCAAATAGTTTAGATGCTAGTCTTAGTTACTAGATAGTTCTGAGTTATTATTTCTGGTTCTTCTTTGTCAGAAGTTCTTTGTCTCTCTTCAATCTAGAGTGTCTCTGGATCTTTTGTGAAAAGTCGAGTTGTAATCTATAGTCATGTCTTGGACCTGCTGTGTTTCTGTTGTACCACTCTGAGGGATGTAATACTAGTGAACAGCGTTTCATTGGTGTTATGTCAACGACTATAGTGTACTACATCATGTAGTGGTATGCTGGGTCACTACAGCTGGTATCAGAGCATATGCTTTGACCTTAGGTTGGTAAACTTGGTAAATGGGTAGAACCTGTAGGAAGGAGGATAGCAACCATAAAGGGTTCTCCAGTAATATGATGGATATTCAATTGGGAATAATCTCGTCATGTTGCTAGTGCGATGACTCTTTATTATGCAATTTTAAATGAGTACTATGAGTTTTAACTCAATATGAGTGATGATAATTTCTTATCTACAGTACAAGAATGGCACCTAGGTATCCACCTAGGAATGTTCAAGTGTTGAACAAGACCTTAGATGATTACAAAGATGCCTAGACAATCACTCTAAGACAACTTCTATGGAGTCTAGATTGTGAGTCTCGACTTCTGGTCAAGGTTTACAGTTTCTATGATGGACGGATATTGGCCAAGTATCGTATCCTGATCATGTTACCCAATAAGTTGGGAGTGCGTGGAGAAATGCCATCGAGCGAAGCAAGATGTATGGCAGCAGCCTATCAGATTGCAGTAGTAGTAGCCATAACCAAGATAAGGGAACATAATTCCAAGGCACTGGAAGGTACTACCTATACTGCTATACCTCATGAAACTCCTAGTTCTGATCCAGAGTTAGATCATTCTGCTATGGTAAGTACCAAACCTACTCTGGCAATAGATTATATGGATCGTTATAAGTCTCTACTGGACACGTTCCATAACACTCATCAAGTGCTAGTTCAAGAGTTGGACACTATAATTGAGGATTTCACTGATCCTACAAAGGAAAACGCACGTAGAAAGAAGTTTGTTAGAGAAGAAAAGCACTCAAAGCCAATCTTTTCTGGAGAGGTGTTTGAAGAAACAGAGTTTAATGACCCACACTGTGAAGTCTATGCCTATTACCCAGTCGAACCTCAGCAACCAGTAGACCCATGGACAAAATACAAGGAGGAACAGAGGATATGGAATGCACCCAACCCCAATAATGTCATTGGAGATTCTACCGGATGGGAAGGCTAGTCCTATGATAAAGTCATGGGACGAACTACACTCAATGAATCGGGCAAAGGAGTAGAAACCAGTTACAATCCTATAGAATCATATGGACCATATGGGAGTAATAATATTCCCATTGAGCTGGAAGAGTGTCCTGGTAGTTACTACACCCATATGTATGACTGGATTGTGGAAAAAGCAAAGAATACTTCTTGCTTCAAAGATGCGCTCGGAGGAGGACAGAAGAATACTAAAGAAGGTATTGAGTTTGATAGTCATTTTTCAATGGCTAATCTCACTCTTGGTACTTCTACTCAAGGTTACGCACCTACTGGATGTTCTGATGCACCAGAAGGTAGTCGTCGAACTTCGGGTCATTGTGGACGAAAAATCTGGAAGCCCAGAAGTGAGTGAATAAAGTAAGAATGGATGTAATCCAGGTAGTAGCATGCTTGAATAATGTACATATTGGGTAATGCGTATTGTAGTGCTTGTAAGGTTTGCTGAAATAAGTGAGAACATGCTCACATGAGCAAGAAATCCCTTGTAATATAAGGAGGTAGTGTACGGAGGGAGTGTCTTGTCGTGGTTAGGAGTTGTAAAATTTCAAAGACATATGTGTAATACATGGTATATGTTTAAGTATTTCTTGGTTTTTCTTGGATCTTCTTGATTGCCTAGATCTATGCATGAAGTTTGGCTTGATGTGTAAATGCATGTGCATCATCAAGTTATTACTTGATGTTATAGTACTATATAGGAAAGGGAATTCGTGTAAGGGAGTGACGAGTTCGAAGACCAAGATGAAGACTTGCAAGAAGAAGGAAGCCAAATATAAGGTGTATTAACACTATTTTGAAGGATGGATTAATTCCAACTTATTATTAGTTAGGTAACAAGGAATACTAGTACAGAAAAGGCGTGGAGCAACATGAAGGAATGAACTTAAGTTCACTTAAGATAGGTGATGTTGCTTAGAAGCTAATAAAATAGTTGTTCCAAGTTCATGGAAGAATCATGAATGAGTGCAAAGGAGAAGTTTTGAAACCGTAGCTGGTGTTCAAGCTCGGATAACCTAGAGAGAATGCCAGTAGTAAGTTCAGATCTATAGGGTAATTGATGCACCAAGGAGGATCCGCAGCTGGTATTCATACCTGGTATCCTAGCGGTGTAGTGAAGTAGGTTATCTTTGTACAAGATAAAGAGTATAAAACTTGGCCTAAGTTAAGATAGACCTAAGGAGTATAGAATTTAAGCGAAACGGCTTTCGAGACGCTTCGTGAAGTCAGGCATACTAAAGCAAAAGTGTCCAGAAGGTTAAAAGTAAGATAAACAATGTTGGAAGGTTCATTACGGAGATACACTACCATGCGGGTGTATTGTAAATTCATTCGAGAGACCTTATATAGGTAACATATAAGCTGGACAAAGACCAATACCTTAACTAATGGATATTATACATGAAGTTTAGAGACCATTAGGAAACCCCAAGGGGGAGAGTAAACAATAAACACTAAAGTGTGGTTGTTTAACCTTCTAACTACAATTGGGAAAGAAGTATTAAACAATGATGGGATTAAGCCTTATTCTCATAAGTTTATAAGAATTCATCATCATAAAGTACTCTCCAGAGTATGTCCAGATGAAAAATCGAAGGAGATATAACTACTTAACCCTAGTAGACTAGTTGTAAGGGGGAAACAGCTGGTAAGTTTTTTTCTTGAGAAGGATGAGAGCCTACTAAAATAGTCTAGTGTATAGTAGTAGGAAGGTCATATAGGAAGCGACAAAATGTGTCCTAAACCAATTCTAAATAGATCTGTAAGAACATAATCCAAAGGATTATCGTAACAAAACACATAGGATAAATTCGGATGATAGTTCAAAGTTGCCAAGTAAGAAGATGATTCAAGGAAATAGATCTGGATATGGGAGACCACAGTTATTTCCAATTAGGATCACAATGGAATTTGAGAGATGGTGTGATCAATACAAGGCAATTCCTCATTCGGAAATGCAGGAGAGTATGAACTTCAACGAAGAAGTTTATTTTAAGGGGGAGAGTCTATAACACCCCAGCATTAGAGCTTAGAAATAAGCTGAACACAGATGTGTGCATTGCATTCATGCATAGAAAATCCAGATAATTTTCGCGCTTTTAAATAAAACTTGTCAAAGTGATTGAAGCTTCTTTTGACTTGGTGGAACTGAAGTAG
Source organism: Avena eriantha (assembly GCA_910589775.1). Classification (NCBI taxonomy): domain Eukaryota; kingdom Viridiplantae; phylum Streptophyta; class Magnoliopsida; order Poales; family Poaceae; genus Avena; species Avena eriantha. The sequence goes on from OU342741.1 coordinate 279,015,811, forward strand.
ATCATCAAGTTGATTGCGATAAGTTTCAATATAACCTTTGCTAAAACCTTATCTTTGGGTAATATAATTTGATCTAAGGGTAGATCAAATGTAATAAAACTAAGTTATAACACACTACTTAATTAGGAGTACATGATTTTATAGATATCATTACATGGTATTCCATACCACAACCAAGGATGAATATTTAATGTTCTTAAGATGATATCAAGGTATTATCTACCACAAACCCTGAATAGCAAGTTAAGTACATAACTTAAGTAAAGAAACTCTATAACTAAATCTTCAAACACTTGTTTGCCATAGTTACTCTTATTATAGGTACCATGGTAGTTCTTAAACATTTACTCTTATTACAAATAGAGTAGAAAGGAAATTCAAGCAAAGGCCATCTAGCATATACTCTTAATATGATATTAAGAGGTGACATTCCTATTTGACCAAGTACTAGTGTCAATGGATCATCACTATTGAGTGATTAATTCTTGACCTGGAACTTATTGACTCATAGCCTTTGACCTATTGTGTTGACCTTCCAAATACCTTAAGTAAATTAATCTGAAGGAAGAATTAGATATGGTTGAGTGTACCATCATCAAAGGAATGTGATCCTTAGTGGAGATTAAACCACTTGATGTTGGAGGAGTTAACTCACTCCTGAGTTAACTAGAAGAAGTGTTTAAATCCAAGAGTTTAGATAGTAATTATGGAGCTATGAGAAAGCTAGTGGTATTAGTACATTACATAACAATCTTGTTAGGACAAGTGGATATAGACTTAGAGTAAGCTTGCTTAACAAGATAAGTCTATAAAGAGACTAATACAAGTTTAGTACTTAGTTGAGTATAGATCTTGATCAAATAATTAGAAGTATAACCTTTGTATGGTTAAATGATGGTGGTCATTATTCTCAAGTCACTTGAGAATAGATGACTAGGTGTGAAGAAGAGTTGTGGGTATACCAAATTAGGTAAAGCCTAGTAAGCTGAATCATCTAGCTTAATCATGAGAAGTCAAGCTAGAGTATAATAAAGTATATAACATAGTTGTAGGAGTAGTTGGAGGCATAGTAGCTTAACCAAGTGAATACAAGGACAACTGGTATTATGGGAATAGTACTATACCTATTTCAAAGGATTGATATCCTATGTTATGTATAGTGAGGATTGTAGTCTTGTAACCCTTGGAAGTAGTTGCAAGATGAAGTTAAGGAAGTTATTAGATGGAGTTAGCGGTAGCTACATTGATAGGTGCATCAATGGTAGTTAATTAAGAGGAGTTATATACTAGGAGTAAGGATGGAATAATGTTAAAGTAGCATGACTAGGTCATCATGTGATGGTGGATATGGTGGAGTCAGATGATTGTCTTATTCAGGAGATGTGATCTTTGGGAATAAAATAAGAAAGATATATAGAGTATATTTAGGGAAAGAATTCGTTATCTCAAAAATAAGTTTAGTGAAGTATTGAGGATAGGATTCTACAAATATCTCTAGCTAGCTATACAGGGAGGTATGACAAGACACATATCTACTTCATTAATTAAAAATCCTAGAATCAAATGGATACTGAAACCATTTCCTATTCCTAGATAACCATTTAACAATACCACTTGGGCAATAAAGCTTCCAAGAAATGATTAGAGAACAACTGAGTGTTTATAGAATAAAGCATTATTCCTTCGATTGTCTTGAACCCTAATAAGAACCTAATCACATAGAATCATCAAGGTCTCATTAGGAAGGTGTTCTATGATAATTTTAAACTCTACAAATCAAATAGAATTGGATTTGTTTAAATCACCAATCAGGGAGAACCCTGAGATTCAAATCACCAAATATGGAGGACCATGAAAACCAAATCATCATATTATGAACCACAAAGATTAATCCTTTATAATGTATTTAGATAAATCTCTTCTGAAGATAAATAGGAATAAGATTCTGTACATTTAAATATTCATCTTAAACCACTACTATTACATTCTTTTAGTGGTAATACAAATCATTCCTATGAGATTTTACTATAAGAAACAAATCTCTAAACCCCTAATTCCTCTTCATATTCTTAAGAGTAAATAATCCTTTATTTAATCAAAATGAATGAAAATACTAAAAAATAATATTAAACAAACTAGTTCCATTAATCCAAGCAGAATCCTTGTTGACTTAATGAATATTCGATATTTGAAACCTTAAAAAGATTTAAATTCAAAGGAGTATTCTAAAACAGAAATGCAAATAGAAAAAATATTGAATAAACCAAATCTAGCTCGAGGCTCATTTCATCTCGACCTATCTACTGCTCACTGGCCCAACAACAACCCAACACCAGCCCGTTCCACCTTGCCTCTTTGACTGACATGTGGGACCAGAGGTGGACCGTGGGTTGAGATCGAATCATTTCTAGGGTTTTCTACAAGATGTTCATCGTCGTCTTCCTTCTCTAGCTGGAAGCAGCTCGGTGGCGGAGCAGATGTCGTCCGCCCTTGCCGCGCTAGGATTCGCGCTGTTGCCGACACTTCCGTGGGGATAAGACCGCCACCACGACGTCCTTGCTCGTCCTCATCCCCGTTCCTCTTTCTTCTTGTTCCTATCCGCTCTAGAGAAGAGATCTCGAAACCCTAGATCGTCGGAGTTCATTGTTCCGGCCATCTCCGACCACCTACCGCTTAGCCATAGCCACTGCTGGAACCGTCATCGTCTTCTTGTTCATCTCCGACAGGCCCTGTAAGCAGGTGTGCTCCGTGTGGTGTGGAATCAAGTTCGAGAGTTCGCCGGCCGTCACCGCCATGATCGTCGATTCCGGCATCACCTGACTTCGCCTCGTCTCGTCGACCATCCCATCAGCATCCCGGTGAGCCAACGGTGCTCAAGCACCTTTTCAATCTCTTATTTTTGCCCTAGAGCGTCACCACGTCGCCTGTCGTCGTCGGCCGCCAAAGCGGTTGGTCGCCGGAGTACCTCCAGTGACCAAAACAGAGTGGCGACACCACTCCCACGTTCGCCTTGCTCTGCTCTATCGTGTAGCGCCCTTAGTTTCGCCCTGTGAGCTCCAGATTGTCCGATCTGTGCTCGATAGTGAGCTCCGGCCAACGCTGATGTCATCTTGTCGTCACGCTCACGTCACTCGGTCCCGCTAGTTCTGTTTGACTAGGTCATAACCGATGTGGCAAGTGACACGGCCACGGGCCCGCTTGTCATTGAATCTGTGTAGTATAGGATAAGTAACAAAAGTCATTTGTCTAATCTTCGTCAACGTGGCATAGCAACGTGTCCCTGACCCCACTTATCTGTGACCTAGGCTAGGATGAATACCAGTAGGAAAAGTAATTTTTGGTTTAGGAAATAAATTACCGATTATAAATTTAAATATAAATCTTTTCCAGAAATTTAATAAAAGGAGTAAATCTTGTTAATTCAATATCTTTTATTTTACAATTCAAAAAAAATATCAAAATGTTCAGAAAAATAAAATCTATAATGTAAAGCTATGACTATAACTACTTTTCTACTTAAATAAAATAATTAGTAATTATTAATAAATAGTCCAATAGAGATAAATCTTAATAAATAGATTATATTTCCTAAAATTCATAAAAATAAGTTTAAAGTAACCAAAAATCTTAGAAAACAAAATAAAGATTTATAAAATTGTTTCATATATTCTTCTATCACTTAACTAATATTTATTACTTATTAAGAATTTATTAAATGGTAAAACTTACAAAAATCATAACTTATTATTTAAAAATCCCAAAAATACCTATAAGATACCAAAATGATCACAAAAATGAAATTCACATACTAAAAATATCCACTCTCACTTTTGAAGTAAAATAAAAGGTAAAGGTCCAATAAATCTCATTTTAATCCTTTTTCTTTTATGTTAATTCATTAAAAATATATAAACTATTACTATTCCTTTTACCATTAATTGTATACATTCTAAAAGTGTAATAACAAAAGCAAGTTTTGTTAAAATGAAGTTAAGAAAGGTGTAATCATTGTAAACTATTCTCATTAAACTATCATTTTGAGATTAAGTAAGTTTTACATTCCAAAAATATTTTATCAATTAAAAAATCATTAATAATTGAGTAATAATTCTTTCACAAGTTTGGGAATCCACTTTCAAGTCTAAGAAAAGCTTTTATGTATTAAACATGGTACCATTGCCATGTTTATAGAGATAAGTGTTACTCTTATATTAAGAAAATAATTCGAGACACCTCTAACTTTAGTAAAACACCACCGCATTCAAGTGATCATATTTAAATTCTAACTTTGTGGAATGTTAAGAAGTAAACCGTCTACAATGTGATACCTTATTCCACACATACGAATCTCCACCACCTATCCTATGATTGTTTAATAAAGTAATATTTTCCTCAAAAGTTATTCTTTTAAGAAACATTAAAATTAGTCCTTAAAGCATTTGTATAAAGGCTCTCATTGATTAATGATCTTGCTTAACGAATCTTTTAGATCCCATGCCCCATTGAGTGCTTTAATATTGTATGCTACTTGTTGTGTTTACTTATTGTTTCACACACTCGCACAACCTTAATAAGAAGCACAAGTGTGAGGGTGATATAAAAGTGCAACACAGTCCCAAGAACTCGTCACCAGTTTCCAAACTCTAGATTAGATACAATTAATCCGGGGATTTACGTTTATTAAATTGCATTACATTACTTATGCATCATTGCATCTTGATTCTTTAAACATTAGTCCTTACCGGACCAATGATGCTCTTTACATAATTTGAATATTCTATTATCTCGAAGACCGTGAGTGCATAATCTTGCAATCACAAAAGGCAAGTTCACAACTTGCTCATGTCCTTTAATTATTTTCTATCAAATGCTTGTAACTCAAATGTTGTCATCACCTGCATTCCAAAAAGGTCAGAAAATATTATTTTTATAATACTATGATTATGGATTATTTACCAGATGGTAATAATCTACTGATACAGTTCTAATGGTAAAGGAACATAATATCTAGGACTTAACAACCATTGTCGCCAGTGATTCTAGCACCATATAATACGCGTTACCCATGAGATTTGGAATGGGACAGAGAAGACAGTTGTATCTTCTTCCTTTCATATGGAGGCGAGATGTCCTTATCGTCATGTTGGGATTCCTGGTATAGATCCAACATGTGGGTGGGCACCCTTAGGTCCCACGATTTTGGTATCTAGATTATTTATGAGTGGCTGTTGGAGGTATAGTCGGAACTTTTAGGGAGCTTTCCAGGGGCATCACGAACTCATAGAGTCTTCGAGAACTCACCAGGGTTATAGCTTGCCCTAGTTGGAGGCTTAACGGAGGTGTAGTCAGCCCCGGAGGATCATGCAGACATATGGGGTCGCGGAGAGGGCAGTGATTGGCTTGGATCACCTACTACGCCCCACATCAAGGAATTGTGGACGGGAAAGATTGCTCGGTTGTGCAACAAGGAGTTGATCTCTTATGGGTAAAGCAACGCACCTCTTGAGAGTGTAAGAATTATGACATGTTACTCCCTGTTCCGGGAAGGAGCTACGAACGCAGCAGGAATGTAAGTCCATGAAGTTGTAGTCAACCCGTGAAGGCTGTCGGACATAGTTTTCAGAATAAAAGCAACCTTTGAAGAAATGTTTATGAACACCTGCATTGCCTACGACCTATGGTCTGTGGCTATAGAGATAGTGCATCATACACTCCTTTTTAGTGAACTTGCTGAGTACGCTCGTACTCAACCGTACCTTCTTAAGCCTTGCTAGATTCTAAGATATTCAAGACGACGTCAACATCAATGTCTGCTCAAGAAACCATCATCGACAACTCCAGTTCTTCAACAGAGTCAATGAAGTCCACATATACATCAACCGAAGCGAAGACTAAGTCCTTAAATAGATAGAAGTAGATTCTCTAGCCATAAAAGCTACTTCTGTAGAGCATTGCAATAGTAGCAATGGCAAGCCAAATAGTTTAGATGCTAGTCTTAGTTACTAGATAGTTCTGAGTTATTATTTCTGGTTCTTCTCTGTAAGAAGTTCTTTCTCTCTCTTTAATCTAGAGTGTCTCTAGATCTTTTGTAAAAAGTCAAGTTGTAATCAATATTCATGTCTTGGACCTGCTGTGTTTCTGTTGTACCACTCTAAGGGACGTAATACTAGTGAACGGTGTTTCATTGGTGTTATGTCAATGACTATAGTGTACTGCATCATGCAGTGGTATGCTGGGTCACCGCAGCATTCGAACTATCTCTTGTTCCCTTGTGATAGTTGTGATGTAATTTTTTGGTGTTTGAGGGTCATTGATGTTCGATAAGATAAATTTGAGCCTTTGGCCATGCTTTCTAGCAAAAATCTTATTGGCATTATCTATGACTTTCGTTTGGATATCTTGCTCATTCTTGAGTATCCATTACTGTATGTACATGTTTCTTTGTGGATGTATATCTTGGTGATTGTTGTCTACCTAGAATCTTATACACATGATTATGGCTAAATCTCTAGTTGGTATCATTTTTCTTTGGACTCCACCTCGTGCTCCTTTTTATCCTTTGGTGGCTCCAAAAGTTTTGCTTTGAGTGCTTGACCTTTTCATTTGCATATTTTTGCGCTCATTGGTGTTAAGAAAGTTGATCGCTCAAGCCTCTATGTTGTTATGTAAGTTTGGGGGAGAAAGGCCACCATGTTTATGCACTTTGAATTCAAAGCAATTATTATATTTGGTGCATAAAACTTGGGGAGCTTTCCTAATTTACCTAAGAACACGTATTGGATTTCTTGTTCTTGTTTGCTGTTTTGTTTGATTATGGGGAGTTAGGATTCCATAATTTTTTACACTTTGTTGTGCATGAACCTTGGGAAGCTTCCTATTTTCATCTAAACAATCATTTGCTCTCATCATAATATCTTCTCTCTTACTTGTGCTCATGGTTTAAATGATATAGAGGGAACGATGATGCCATGTTATGCATATTGTATTCAAATGCAAATTATAATTTGTGCACAAACTTTGGGGAGTATCCTCATATTATTTAAATCACTCTCCTTTCGATCTTATCATAATATATCCTTCTTTTTGGATCTTCATTTTGTGAAAGTGGTTCTTTGGATTGTTTGATTGCCTGCTTCATCCGTTGACGCTTATTCACCATTTTATTTCTTTGCAATCGTTGGATCCTCAATTTAGTTTGATTCCCTTTGGGTATTCGTCTTTGGATATTTGTATTTGATTCCACTCATATAATGAGAAATGCACACCATATGGAGGAACTCTCACTAATTTGGACTTCTAATTTTTTTCTCCCATTTTGGCAATCGATGCCAATGGGGGAGAAGTTTTAGAGGGTTTAAGGGAATTTGGTTTTGTGCTTTGAGTTTTGTATTTAAACATTTTCCTCTTATGCTTTGCTTCTTAGCGAGTTGCTTTACAAGTTGAATATATCGAGGAAACTCCACCACCGGTAATGGTTAGCAATATATGCAATGAAATTCAATTTCATCCACACGTGCATAGATTGTGGGGGAGTTTGCTCTATATTGTGGTTGTACTAACATCAAATACTTGTGTAGTATTTGACATTAGCACAACGATTTGTTCGGTTAATTCCTTATATAAACCCTCTCAAAGGGATTGTCATCAATTACCAAATGGGGAGATTAAAAGTGCATGTGTGCCCCATGTGTGGTTTTGGTAATTAATGACAATATTTATGGACTTATGTTTGCATTAAGTTTTTATTGTAGGATTTATCCATAGGCAATGCTTGAACCATATGTTTTGGCACGAGTCTCCGGTGTCCCAACCAGAGTTTTGGCACGAGTCTCCAGTGTGTTTCTCGAAACCAAGTCAAGGCCAGTATGTATATGGGTCTGGAGATTGATTGGAATCTCGGGTGTGAGATAATTTCCGACCGGAATCTCCAGTCTCCAGGCCATAGTCTCCAGTGTGATATTTCCCCAATGGGAAGAAAATGGTCCAGAAAGAGTTGAGCCTATAGAAAATGTATCTTGAAGAATAAGGTTGGAGTGATATCTCGTATGTACCTTCAAGACACCAACATAATGAAGAATGAAGAAATGATGTGCAAGTTCAAGATGAGCCATCTCGAAGAGATCCTTTGCTTGAATCTTTCCATCCTATGGTGATTATGGATATGAGAAGATGATATTCACAAAAGAGAAGCTCTATCATAGTGGAGTATGGGGGAGCAATTTGCAAGTCTTCACCAAAAGCTAGCGCAATCAAGAAAGGTGTTCCACCTTGAGATGGAGAAGATCGTTATCATCAAGCTCAAGTGAAATATATGCAAGGCAAGGGTATGTTCTTGATAGGGTTTCCTTCTTATCGGTCTCGTGGTGTTAGTTGGATAAACCTGTTTACAGGATAGATAGCCATACTATCAAGAGTGACTCTCGAGTGAGTAACTTAATCATATACTTTAGAGAGACATCAAACCTTTGTATACTTGGCATCATATTTATTGGTTGTTATTTGGATCTTATCCATGTGAGGTTCTGGAGCTTGTGGTAATATTCATAACAAGCTATAGTTAATCTAAAATGGATTTTATATGCATTCTCTATTGTGTTTTCGATGTTAGAGGTTTTACCGGTTCGTCTTTTTGAGAGAGGTAAAACCTTTTGTCACTTGGTTCTATCCTGCCTTGCTGGACTATGATGTTTTTTTATCTTGTAGAGATTATTTTCCTCTTTAAAACGAGCCCAAGATCATCAAAATCGGAGTCCGGATGCAAAAGTTATTGTCGTTTTCGTATTGGTATTTATGCTAGTTTTTGTAACATCGGAGACTCCGGACTAAATCTCTGGTAAATCTCCGGACTGCATACTAAATGGCATCTAGTTTGTCCCTGTTTGGTATGGGTATACTAGAGACTCCGGTCCTAGTCCAGAGAATCCGGACCGAGCGATACCTAGGCCTAACGGTTGGATTTCTAGGGACCTATTTAATGGGCCCTTCTCCCCAATGGTTCCCTAGCTCTCTTGCAAGCTTTCCCCCACCATTGTTGACCTATTGAAGCTTTCTATCCCTTAATATCTCCTATAATTCTTGCATATTCTTTAGGGATTTGAAAGAGGAGATCTAGATCTATAACTCAACCAATCAATCTATCCTCTAAGTGAGGGGAACATCTTGGGACCTGGATCTTGGAGTCTTTTGTGGATTTCCTCCATTATTCTTCCTCTCTTATTTCCCCCATAAGCTTTTGTAGGTTTGGTGGAATTTGGGAGAGAAGGACCTGAGCACTTCTTGTGTTCTTACCATTGCATTTGGTGCATCGGTTTGAGTTCTCAGTGAGGATTCGATTGGATGAAAGTGAGAAGCTTTTTAATCTTGGGTTCTTGGAACCCTAGATGGTTTAGTTGTTTTGCAGGTTGGTGGATTACTTGGGCCCTCCAATTAACTCGTGGAGATTTCCCCAAGATTGTTAGTTGGGAGCCTCCAATTCAGTTTTGGATAAGTGACCCAATCTTGTGAGAGGCTCCGGATTTCCACCGACAAGTGAACCAATAGTGGAAGTGTGGATCGATACCGTTGGGGTAAGATTCACTAGAGAACAAGGGCGGCCTTTTGTGGCGTTGGTGGCTCGAAACCACCCCCCTCTCCAAACGAGACGTACTCCATTGTTGGGAGGAACTCGGTAAAATAGCGTCGTCTCCATGTGCCTCGGTTATCTCTATACCCGAGCTCTTACTTATGAACCTTACTTTATGATAGCCTTAGTGCTTGAAGTCTATATCTTTCTATCACATAGTTTCTTGTATTGCTTAGTATAAGTTGTTGGTGCACAAAGGTGAACCCTAGTTGTTCTAGGTTTTGTTCTTGACAAAGTAAACGCTAGTTTAATTCCGCCTTTTTTGAGCCCCTCTCGTAAAAGTTCTAAACCGCCTATTCACCCCCCCTCTAGGTGACATCATTGTCCTTTCAATGTGCTTAACTAATTTACATCGAAAGTTACTTTCTCCCTGATACATGTGTTGGTTTTGTACCCTTGCATGTGTTTGTATGTGTTGCGCTTCCCTCATACTTATCTTGAGTTATCGAGTACACTTGTGTATGTTGGTTGGCACACCATGTATTTGTGTCTCTTGGTTTGGAGCCTTTGTTGAATCCATTTGGTATCTTTTTGGTCTCTTGGGAGACATAAATTGACTATTCCATTTTGGGGAGTGTTATGCTTGGTCATTTCACAATCCCACAATCCTAAAATGTGTGTACATGAGGAATGCCACTTAGTATTTATATTGCAAGTTTATCTAGTCTCTATGTGGTATGTCTTTCTCATGAGAAATTCAAGTTGCATCATGTCCATTAATCTCTGTTAGGATGTTTTTACCTCTTGTTGATAATTTTTGGTTTATCACATTATGAGTCATATGCTTTGTGCATATTACAAACCTAGAAAATGTGGACATTTGAGATAGTGCCACTTAGAAATGATATTAAATTATCTAGCTCCTATGTGGCACATTAGCTAAAACAAGTTCCAATTTTCTTTGTTTATTTTATTTCTCATATTTTAATCTTTGTTATGAGAGTTTTTCTTGGTATGTGTTTACTAATATTTGGACCTCCATGGAAACCATTTGCTTCAAGTTACTTTAATCTTTAATGATTGTGTGACTATTTGGAGCTATCAAGAATCTCTATCTAAGAATCGAACTTATCTCTTATATTGTCATATGCTTGTGCTATGAATATGATACTGGATGTTCTTGATAGCTACATTGGGAAAATTATCCCTAATACTTATTGTCATTGGACAATTGCTACTCCATATATGGTAGAATTTGTTCATTGTACTCACATTGGCCTATGTTTTATTTTGCTCCCATGTTTTCCTTGCCTCTTATGGATCATTTTTTTGGTATTCTATTGTGTTTTATTTAATGTAGGAAGTAGTGATGATCTCATTTGTGATGCAGCCCGTCCTACGGATGCTCCTACATCTACAACGCCAAGTCCAAGCTCGTCCCCAAGTCACCCAAGAAGACAGACGTGGGCGGTACTACCGCTCCCCCACAGCGGTACTATCGCTCATCCTCAGCGGTACTACCGGCCCTTACAGAAGCCCGCACCATCGCCCCTGGATGCTCCGGTACCGGCATGCGGTACTACCGGTCACCTGGTCCGGTACTACCGCTCAGGTCTGGGCCTGCGCGCCTCGACAGCTGGGCCACATCCCATGTACCCCCTTATTATGTTGCAACCCTAGAGTTATTCCCCAAACTACCCCTATGTAAGTGGCTGGCCTATAAATAGTGCCCCACCCCTCATGTATCCCTTAGGCATAGATGATAGACTAAAGAAAACCCCCTTTGTGGAATCTCTAGTTTTGCCTCATCACCTTCTACCAAAGGGGATCGACTGTCGTCACCACCTCGTTAGAGTTTGCATCGTGCCTCCCTCGTTGTACAAGGCCTTGGCATCGGTGTCCCTTGCCAAGACGTCAAGACCCTCTCCAAGGTGTTCTTCCCTCTCCGTGTGGGATCGAGGGAGCACGTTGACCGATCTTTCCATGCGAGGATTCTATCGGACCGGTGGCCACCGATGAGAGAAATCGGCCTTGTATCGTGTGTGTTTTGCGTGTGTTCGTCGTGTTCTTCGCGAGGTGTGCGTCCGCTTTCGCTACCTTCTCCCTTTCCCCTCGCTTTCCCATCTATTTGACCACGAGATCCGTGAAGATCGGGCCACCCACGGGGTTACCCCATAACATCTGGTATCAACAGCTTTTGGTTGCCACGGATTTCTCCTCGGTTTGGTCTTTTCCCCATAAATTCGAAAATTCCACCAAAAATAGTCCTAATTCGTGTTTTGGACCGATCTGTGATTTGAGTGCGTTTTGGTAGGTTTTGATCCGTGGATTACTTGCTAAACTTGTTGATCTACCTTCCCCTGCGTTTACATGGCCTAATTCCATCATTTACCCCTCGGATTTGGTATTTTTCTTGAAGATTTTCCGCCCAAATCACCTAAAAATCGCGAAATCGCGTCAAATCTGCGTGTCCCAGGTATAACCGGTACTACCGGGCCGAAAAAGCGGTACTACCACACTTTTCCGGTACTACCGTGTCCAAAAAGGGTACTACCGCCCAGACCAGAAAGGAATCAGCAGATTCCAGATTTTAGCCTCTCATCGTTTTGAGCACAACTTTTGCATACAAACTCGGATTTTGGTGTTATTTAACTCGTTTTGAAGAGGAGAAAGAGATCTACATCATCATCTCTGTTGTTCATGCTATCTACTCCATACAAATTCCGTGAGCAAGGCGGAATCCATCAATAAAGGGTGAAGATCGGCGACAAAAGGTATAAAAATTCCGCTTCTTCTCCCCACTTGCATCCCTTTGTGACCTACACTATCTTTGCGTTCAACAAACACCTATTGAGACTAGTTCCTCCTATGATTGCTTGGTCTATGCACATTTGATACTTGTAGAATTCCGAGCAAAAGTTGTGAGCACGCTATCTCATATAGTTATCTTGTATAGTTGTTGGCACAAGGAAGAGGCAAGTGAAAAAAAAATAAAAAAATAGAAAAAAGAAGAAAAAGAAACAAACAAACAAGTGCCTCATAGAATAGGAAGCGCAAGCTCGATGAACATCAAATAGGTGGTACTTATTGTGCATATCTTGTAACCCACCAATTTATTGCAATCGAACTAGCGTCTCTCCTTGCACTTGTGCTACACGAGCTTATAGTCTTTGCTAGGTAATCTTTTGGTTCTTAGCTCACTTTTTCCGTCGCACAAGTCTCATTTATCCCACCGTGTGTGTTTCCTTATATATATTCCTATCTTGTGGATTGACTTGTTTTGCTTTGTGATCATCGTGGTTCTTTACTTGCCATTACAATATCTTGAGTTCGGATTGTTCTTGGACACGGCACCTTCCATACCTATCCACCATAAGCTTTGTGTGTGTGTGTTTTTTAGTGCTTAGTTGGTTTTGGTGTTCCGCGTGAACTTCACTTTGCTTGGTTTTGATTGCTCTCAAGTGTTGCCACTTGCACGATACTATCTTCCAAGGTAAAGTAAGGTTTGACGTTGCATCCCTAACCCCCTACCACTTCCATATACACCACTTGGTCTCGTGAAGCATGTCTAGGAACTCTGGAACCAAGGATGATATCTATGAAGAATCCACGATGAGCCACCATGCCTACGCCTCCACAAGCATGGATGACATGATGGAGCACTACACCGACAATGGCTCCACATGCTTGGGTGATATGGAGTTCTATAAGAACAATAACTCCCCAAGCATGGACGACTTCAAGAATGACAACGACAAGCTCCTCATGTCGCGTCGACCAAGACGGAGCCTCCACCTCGAGAGCACCAAGGTCCACCATCCAACGGACAACTTCAAGCGCAACATGGACAACAACTTCGCCAAAACCATGAGCATGATGGCCAAGACTAATGATGCTTTGCGCTCATTACAACGCCTCACCAAGAAGAGTTCCAAGGACAAGAAGCATCATCGCCAGCGTCATGTCGATGACCAAGTGCGCAATCTACATCAACCTTTGGCAAGGCACGCCAATGACCTCCGTCGACACCATCATAAGGCAACTTCAACTACTCGTGCCACCACCAAAATGGCACCAAGAGCAAGCTCTCCTCCACGCCATCAAGCTTCAACGCCAATACTTGACGTACTAGATGACGCATGCAACTTCATGGATGAGGAAGACGAAGACCTCTACTTCGCCAAGTTGGATGAGTATGTCAAGAGGACTACACAAGCCAAGGTGCAAGATGGCGACGACAAGATCAAGAATGGTGAGCATGGGACTTTCCCTTAACCAAAGGAGGCGCATGGAGTTGAGAGAACCAAGCCTACCCCTACATGCTTGAGTGATGATGTGGTACCAATCCCATGTGAGTATGAGAGCCACTTAGCCCACTTGATTGAAAACAAGAGTGAGATGAGTGACTCCACCATATGTGAGATTGAGTGCTTCCACTTGGAGGGCATGAGTGATACACCGAGTGAGTTGAGAGTGGTAGTTGATAGGTCATGTGAGACCACTTTGATTTCTAACAACTTACCCTCTACCTCTAGTGTGTTATCCCATGATGTGCTAGGTTCCATGGATCAAGAAGTGCCAAGCTTGGAGATGATGATGACTCCAACCAAGAACATGTACATGGTGGATGAAGATGATGCCATCCCTATACATGATGAAGAAGTCGCCCACATGGAGGCCAATTCGACCACACAACCCACTTCATATGAGAGGTATGAACAAGGTAAGAATATGGGTGTTGATGATTCCATGCTCCCACTAGTGGACATGATGAATTGCGATGATTGGCATGCTATGGATGATGTTTGTGATATCACATATTCTTCATTGATATTTCCATGTGATACTTTACCTTTGCATAATGTTGAGCATGTGAAATCATTTGATTGTGATGATGTTACCATAGACATGCCATGCTCTAAACGTTACGTTGATGATATCATTGCTTGCACTTTGTTGAACAATTGCTCTTTCCAATGTTTTGCTTGCAATGATGTTACCAATGGTACCCCTCGAACCATGCTTTGTCATGAGTGTTTCACAATTTCTCCCGTTGCTTGCAATAAGTTGAATAATTCCCCGTTCACTTGTTTTGCTTGCAACAATAATTCTCATATGGTTTATAATGAGATGGCCCCCATAGCTTTCTCAAATGTTGGAGATTTTGATGATTTCCATGATAAGCATGTTCCCCACTTGCATATTCACCATGCATCTATTTCATACTTGATTGACACTCATGGTGATGTGCACAAGAAGAGATACGTCATGATGGATGATGTGTTTCAATACCATGCACACACGTTCTTCCTTTTATCTATGATGTGTGTAGGTACCCGCACAAGAATGTCAACCTCGTTTGAGCACGAGTGGACAAAAAGAGCTCTAGAGAGCATCCCCCAAGTGAGTTCAAGATCGAACCCAGCTCTGATACCTTTTGCATGCTTTGCATCTTTCATGTTGACAAATTTCTCTTTCCTATGGTTTGATTGCAAGCATGTTAATGGTATTCTTTCACCTTGTGACAATCATGTTTCGTTTCCATTGAATATTGATGCTTTGTGTCTTGCCACAAAAATGTTGAACAATTTCTCTTTCCGATGTTTTGTGTGCGACCATAATGCCATTTTGAGCATCTATTGTCATGAGAGCTTCCAATTCTCTCGTATTGTTGTTGCAACAAACATAAGGACCACTTCTTCTTTCATATGGTTTGTTTGCAAACACGTTGCTTTTTCTTGCGCTTGCGATACTCATACCCCCATGATTTTGGCTTTTGATGATATGTGTATGGCATCCAACATATTGAACAATTGTTCTTTCCAATGGTTGGCTAGCACACATAATGATGTTGTTTTGGATATCTTTCCTCATGTGTTTTTGCCAAATTCTCCTATCCTTGCATCAAAGATGTTGACCAATATTTTAGCCCATTGCTTTGAGTGCCACACTAAGACGTTATATGGAGTTTTCGAGTTCCCACATTTGGATGATGTTCAATTAACTTCCATGCACTTTAACCTTGCATATGCATTCCATTTGCTATACTTGAGTTGTGCTAATAGTGTTGTGAACAAGAATGGACATGCCACACATGACATGCTCCTCTATCACACACAAACATATGTTGCTTGGTCTTTGTTGTGTGAAGGTACAAGAATATACACGTCAACCTCTATGGACAAAGAGTTGACAAGACAAATCGAAGAGAGTTACCTATGGTTGCCTTCAACGAGCCATCTCTACACTATAAGGTGATTTCCTTCTACTTGAGGACTTAGGCTATAATCTACATGAATTAGCTACTCTTTGAGTGTTGCTTCGCTTTTGTTGTGAGCTTTGTAGGCTACATGGAAAGTGAAGGAACATTGAAGAGATGCCACATCAAGCTTCTCGAGGATGACTACATGGCGAACCCCAGGATCAAGAATGTCTCTCGACCACCTCTACATGATGAGCGTATAGAGTCGAGGACGAGTCTTTTCAAAGGGGGGGAGCTGATGCAGCCCGTCCTACAGACGATACTACATCTACAACGCCAAGTCCAAGCTCGTCCCCAAGTCACCCAAGAAGATAGACGTGGGCGGTACTACCGCTCCCCCACAGCGGTACTACCGCGCCCCGGTACTACCGCTCATCCTCAACGGTACTACCGGCCCTTACAGAAGCCCGCAGCATCGCCCTTGGATGCTCCGGTACCGGCATGCGGTACTACCGGTCACCTGGTCCGGTACTACCGGTCAGATCTAGGCCTGCGCGCCTCGACAGCTGGGCCACAGCCCATGTACCCCCTTATTATGTTGCAACCCTAGAGTTATTCCCCAAACTACCCCTATGTAAGTGGCTGGCCTATAAATAGAGCCCCCACCTCTCATGTATCCCTTAGGCATAGATGATAGACTAAAGAAAACCCCCTTGGTGGAATCTCTAGTTTTGCCTCATCCCCTTCTACCAAAGGGGATCGACTATCGTCACCACCTCATTGGAGTTTGCATCGCGCCTCCCTCGTTGTACAAGGCCTTGGCATCGGTGTCCCTTTGCCAAGACGTCAAGACCCTCTCCAAGGTGTTCTTCCCTCTCCGCGTGGGATAGAGGGAGCACATTGACTGATCTTTCCTTGCGAGGATTCTATCGGACCGGTGGCCACCGGTGAGAGAAATCGGCCTTGTATTGTGTGTGTTTTGCGTGTGTTCATCGTATTCTTCGTGAGGTGTGCGTCTGCTTCCGCTACCTTCTCCCTTTCCCCTCGCTTTCCCATCGATTTGACCACGAGATCCGTGAAGATCGGGCCACCCACGGGGTTACCCCATAACAATTTGTGTGCATTTTGCATTCAAAAAAAGTTCTATCTAATGCACTATTCATGGGGCAAATCTCCTATATTATCTAGAACATTCCCTTTAATGCTTCTTTTTGATCAATTTCGTGTTTTATGTGCTTGGTTGTTATATCCTTTCTTTTGGTACTTTGTGCCATCATCAAAAGTGTATAGAGTTTGATTTATGTGTTTGAATCTTTCTCTTTGGTAGTGGCTTTGTCTTTTTCTTTGTTACTTGTTTTGATCCTTTAGGATGAGATAATTCCTTGCACATTTGTGTTTTTGTGCATCTTTTGGGCTTTGGCTTTTTCCTAGTTCTTTTGTTGAACTTGTGTCTTTTCATTTGTTTATTTGGCTCTCTAATACAATTTGGACACCTTTTGTCATGTCACACTCTTGTGTGCGACTCCTTGGTTTACTTGGTGTTATTTTGTTCAAATTGCATCTCCTTTTTGGTTCTTGAAAGTCTTGTGTATGCATACTTACTACATGTTTATTATTTGGCATGCTTGCTTTGTTTGACCCAATATATAGGGGAATCTCCACAAAATCCTATAGTCTGAGATTTGCATGAAATTCAATTTCATATCAATATGCAAATATTTTTGTGGAGGCTCTCCTATGTACTGTAGTTGCACTAACTACCTTGGACCCAATATGTTCGGGGACCATACTATACTTAATGATTGTTTTAGGTACATTGGAGGTATATTGTATGCTTGTCTCTTCAATTAGGAAGAAGTGGTGCCTACATAACAATTTGAGGCAAGCTAGGATGATCAAAGAATTCTTATCCACTACATCCTACCAATTATATCTCGATAACAAATATCTCTCTCATGCATACATATCTTGTTTACAACCTTTTATAGGTTGCTTGTTGGCATGAATTTATATATTTGAAAATGTTGTGGTTCTTGCTTTTGTTTTTAGGAGATGTCTCTATTGCTAATGTGAGTATGTTGAGATGAGTGCGTATAATGGGGATTTACAAAATCATTCTCATGATTCACCAATCCCAAATATGTCAATATAGCAATTTTATTGTCTATCTTTTCTTCAATTTCTCTCATGTGCAATAGTGAGTATTTTGTAAAGTTGATTTCTATTTGTGATATTTGTTGCATTTATCCATATATTCCAACTATCCTCTTTTCCCTTGGTAATAGTTGTAATGTATGTAGTGTGTTGGTGTTTGAAGCTCATTGATATACAATAACATATAGTTGAGCCTTTGTCCATGCTTTCAAGCAAAAATCTTTGTGGTATATTCTATGACTTCCTTTTTCTCTTCATGTGCTTTCTTGAGTATCTATTTTGTGTGTGCATGTTTCTTTGTGGGCATATGTCTTTGTGATATTTCCCACCTAGAAACTTATACACACACGATAAGATAAATCTTTGGTTGTTTTTGTTTCCTTGGATACCACATTTTAATTCATTTTGACTCTTTAGTGGCTTCCAAATTTATTTGCCAATGAGTGCATGTCCCATTTTGCATCTTCGGGCACTCATATTTTGATCTCTCTTGTCGTGTATTGTTAAATGAGTTTGTAGGAGTGTGGATTCCATGATTGTTCAGTTTGTTTCCAAAAAAAATTATTATAGTTGGTGCATAATCCTTGGGGAGCTTCTCTAATTCATTTAAGAATGCTCATTTGCCTTCCTTTTCACCTCTTATGGTTTAAACTTTTATGGGGGAGTGATGATTCCATGTTTGTGCATAATGTATTCAAATTCAATGATTCTATCTTGTGCACAAAGCTTGGGGAGCTTCCCTATTTGATTGAAACACCTTGTTGCTCGTATCATAATATCTTGTTATTTTCATTTGGTATCAATTGTTGTATTGAATTGCTATTTTTGGATCTTTTGGTTGCTCGCTTCATTTGTTGAAGTTTCATTCTTTCTCTTTTATTTTTGCAATCTTCGGGTCCTCAATATAATTTCACTTCCTTCCAAGTGTTGACCATTGGATATGTGCATATGCACACCTTTGGAGGAAGTCTCACTATATTTGCGATCTAGAACTCTTCACCAATTTTGGCAATCGATGCCAATGGGGGAGAAGTTTTAGAGGGTTTAAGGGAAGTTGGTTTATGATTTTTGTTGGTTCTTAAGCATTAGCCTTGCATGCTCTTGAATCTTTGTTATTGCTTTGCATGTTTGATATATAGAGGAAACTCCACCAATGGTAATAGTTGGCAATATATGCAATGAAATTCAAGTTTGTCACACATGCATAGATTGTGGAGGAATTTGCTATATATATTGTGGGAGTACCAACATCACATATTTGTGTAGTATTTGATGTTGGCACAACCATTGTATTCGTTAAATTCCATATTTAAACCCTCTCAAAGGGATTGTTATCAATTAGCAAAATGCGAGAGATTGAAAGCGCATGTATGCAACCATTTGTGCTTTTGGTAATTGATGACAATATATATGTACTAATAGGTGAATTGTGTTTAACTTGTAGGTTTTGTCCGTTGGCATTGCTTGGGTCATGTGTTGGTTTCAAGGATGAAAAATAAAGAAGAAGAAGAAATGTCCAAGGGCTTTGTGCCTATTGGAATCATATAGAATAAGAAGATCAAGAGTGTCTTGAAGAAGAAGATGGAGCTCCTCATGACTATCTTCAAGAAATCATGAAGAAATTAAGTGCAAGCTCAAGATGCGCCATCTCTAGAGGATCTCATTCTTGAATCTTGCCATCCTCGGTGATCATGGAGTATGGGAGAGCAAGTCACGAGTCCACTACAAGGAATGTGCTAACTCGTGACCCCAAATATTGGTCATATAAAGGTCAAGTAATTCATCTATGACCTTTTTATGACCCAAAACAGTAGGACACATAGCGAGGGTCACTATAGACAGCTAACAACCTTTTTTTAATTGGTCATGGACTACTATGACCAAAATAAATGTTCATAGTGTCCCTGGCCAAAATTTTGGTCATGGCATTTTAGCATGTCCACGTAAGCCAATCCAACGTGGAATATGACGTGGCAGCAGTTTTAGCCCAATCTAGTTTGGTGCTTTAGATGGGCCTAGCCCAACAATTGTAGGCTTTTTTTCTAACGCTAGCTTTTACTGTCCTTTTATTTCATGGGCTAAGCCCAAAACTTAAGTCTGTATATTTTTATTTCTTGCATTTTCCTTGGCCCAACAATTTCATTTTTTCAATTTTATTTCATAGCAGGTCCCACAATTCAGATGGGTCCCACCTACTAGTACCAACTTCATATTTAGTCCCACGGATCAGGTACAGATTCCACACAGGTCACACTTATCATTTATTATTTATGCAATAACGAGTATTTTGATTCAAACAGAGCCAATAAAATCATAATATTTCATATAACAGCAAAATAAGATAGATTACAACCATGTCATCACGTACTCGGCAATCAAAATACTCGATCCGTCCCAAAAAGTATGTCGCATGTCCTATACAATTAAATTTTACAAAAAGTTCCTGCTGATGTTAGAGTGTCTCATCACAGTTAGCTTGCTTGGAGTGGTGACCGGAAGGAGCAGAAGAAGCTTGGGGCAGTGGCGGGCAACAGCAGCTCAGACAAGTGGACTCCCAGGCAATAGCTTCGGCGGATTGCAGACAATAGCAGCCAGGGTAAGCGGCAACAAGCCTGTTCCTCCGTGGCGCCATCCATGCTCCATGGCAAGCCACTCCCATCTATACAAATAAAGCCAGTGTTACATCTTGAATCGAAAATAAGTAGACATCAACTATGTACTGAGTACTACTAATTACATAAATTGAGAGAAATATATCTAGATATTCTTCTTATTCACTTGCAAATATTTCTGCATCCATTCATAGACACAGCTATGCTGCATCCAATCATTTTAGAAAAATTAGAGAAATCGAGAACAGTATTGCTAATATTACACAAAGTTACACAAATCGACAGTGGTACTATAGAAATAGAGAGCAATACTACTAATTATACAAATATTTCTGCATCCATTCATAGACAGCAGCTATGCTGAATCGAGAGTAGTACTACTAATTACAGTAATCAAGAGAAGTAGTACTAATTAAAGAAATAAACCGCAGCTATGTTGCATTCATTCATTCTAGACAAAAACACAAGCACTGAAGTATATGGAAACTAGGTTTACTTTCTGGTATAATCACACATAAGCAAGTCACATTAAGGCTGCAAGTGTTTCTCTAGGTTCTCATGTGATCTTCATGTTAGGTTAAGTGTATTTAACTTGCAAATGTACACGCATATGCATCAAATTGTTTTCCTATAATTAAAGACACCCTACACTTAACCCTATATGTGCTTGTTCATAAAAACAAAACTTCTACTTCACTTAGATTAAAAGATCATATCATCAAATGCTCTTTGGACAATATAGATGCAATTTATTGTAAAGCAAGAAGAGAGTACTCATGACAAGCTTCCTTTTGTACATACACATCACAAGGAAGTAGTGCAATTCAGGGGCAGAAAGTTTCAGCGACTGAAAGTACAAGCAAATTGGAGTACAGTTCAGTACTTGGAGTACAACAACACAAGCAACTACTCCATGAACATGTTTTTGTTAGATGTAATGAACAACTACTACAATACAAGCAACTACTCCAGGTACTCTGATGGGTAAATATTTGACAGATGGACTCGCGGTGGCTTGAGCTGGTGAACCACATCAATCAGCACAACGAAATGAGATGCATGAATGGGGTAGAGGAGGAGGAGGGGGTACCATCTTTGGCAGCCATCTGCTCGAGGAACTAGAGGAACACCCTATAACTGAAGGAGGCTGGGTAGAGTACCAGCATGGTACCACACCTGTATAAAAAATAAGAGGAAAGTTTAGTAGCTCGACGAATGAATGACATGAAAGTTCAACAGTTGCAGTTCTATTTGAAACTGAAGCAATAGACCGAGTACTCACGCCTCATTGGTAGGATTCAATTCTATTTAATACTTGCAATGTACATAGACAGTGCGACATATTTTCACTTACCTATGGCTACAATGACCCAAAATGAGACGTCCATGCCCATGTTATTTATCACAGGATATATCAACAAGATAGCAACCTTATGCACCAAAGGATATATACGATAAGATAGCAAACTTGCCAGATTATGAGCATATACACTGGGAGCATATACATTTATGTGTTCTATTGACAATTGGAACCTAAACATTCATTTAGACTCATGCACTATAAGAGATATACATGGTACATACTACATGGAGTAGAACTTTTAGACTACATGGAGGCAACTGAGATCATCATGGAGTGCACAAAGTTAATGAAAGATAAATCGGAATTAGTACATGAGTAGATTGCCAAAAACATTCAGATTTCTGTACTTTTGATGCTGATTTACACAGGTCACATCTCTGTATTTTCAAAAGTCAGATATAATTAGCTTTCTATGACAAGTGAGACAAAATAATGCTCTTTACCCAAAAGCAGGACTAGAACCAAGTGTTGCATGTCCAGGTCATGCATTTAGCAAAGAAGACAGCTGAATTCAATTTAGAATAGGTATATTTTTCATCACACAAGCAGTTTGATGTTGCAATCACAATATAAGAGATATACAAAAATCAATATGTTAGAGGATAAATTTCCAGTGTGCTTTGATGTTGCAATCAACAAGTTTTATCAAGCTATAACTCAATACACAGAAATCCAAGAATAGACAAGATAGTAGAATTATAATTTCAGATATACCGGTTCAAATATATTTGTAGCTAGATTTTGTAGGATGTCTGGGACAAATCAGGGCCAAAGTTTCAAACATAATTATAGCCAGGCTCAATGTTACACCATATCCAGCAAAGGAATAACATGGAGATATCTCACATCAAGTTAAATAACTAGCATGGATTCAAAATTGAGATAATCTACTAGGACACAGAAATCCGAGTAATGTTTGCATGGCCTAACTGATCCAAGAACACGAAAAATGGGGTGGACGAATTGAGAACCTCACCAAGCGAGGAGCATTGCATGATGACCATGACCTCCTCCTGTAGGTCCATCACCATGCAAAACGGTAGCACCAGCTCGTTCATCACGGGAACGCCACCATGGCTCCAGTACCTGCAAACAAAACTAGGGAAAGCGGATTAAGGTACTATGGGGAGAAGTGTGTGGCTGCAGGGGAAGATAAGGGAGGGGGGCTAGGCAACTAGAAGTGGTAGAAGGATGGGCTACTGAGGAAATAAGGTAGGGTATTAATGAGAACTAACCGTTGTCGGCTTGCAGCCGGTATCAGGCGTGGCGTGGACAACGGCGGCGGCCACTTCCGTGATGAACTCGTCGCATTGCTCCTATCCGGAGGTGGACGTGGAGGCGGGATTTGACTAGGGGAAGAGACGGTCGAGGCGCAGACACAAGCGGCAACATCTTAGAAGCCTTGCATGGTGATGCCAGTCACTGAGACTATTAATCACCACCCACTGCTAGGGCACCGCCATCGTCGCCATGGACAAGGGTTTTTGTTGGAGGCCCGGGTTGGTGGTTCCATTAGGTGTAATAGAGAGAGGGGGAGGAGAGCGTTACAAGGAGAGGGTCAGCGAGGGAGGGATTTGCCGGAGTTGGGTAGGATCTAGGCCGGCGGCGGAGGTGGGGAAAGGGGAGGAGGAGGTGGTGGAGTTGGAGGAAAGGGAAGGGACTAGGGTTCTGATCTAGCTATATCTCTATTCGACGGGGTGCTCGGCATCAGATTTCTTTGCCGCATGGTGGGCTAGGCCCAATATTAGATTCCTTTGGCACCACGCAAAAATCCAGCTTTTGGGGCGAAATTTTGCACATTGGATGTGGTTACATAGATAGCTGAGATTTGTTTTAGTGCGGATCCGTGGGTTGGCCGATTGTGTCTTCTGATTGGCTAGATCTTCTAATTAGGTAGCTCTACAGTGTGGGGTCTCTGAGTGCCAAAAAGGGGTGTTTTATGAAACAACCATCAAATGCATAATTCAAAATGCTACCATCGCATTTTTCAAAAATACTAGACCACCTTACGGGGCAGGGCCTGTGGGCTTTGTGGGTCCCGCCCGAATCAATTAATTATCAATAAAATTTAAGCCTAACTAGTGGGTCCCGTCTGTAGGTCGTGCGGGCCCGGTGTGAGCCCATGCGTTCTTTCCTAGTCAGCATGGAAATGTGGGTCCCATATGTCAGTAGTATGTTTCAAAACTAGTATTACCCGCAGGTAGACAAAAATGGACACCTAGACGTGACATGTGGACATGACACATAGGCCAAATTGCTTAGTTGGCAGCCTAGTTGTTTGAATGAATCATGTATGAGCATAACGACCATTTAAATTGGTCGTAGTCCTCCAAAATTAAGGTCATGGACCAGCGATATCTATGTTATGACCAACTGGTGTAAGCAAGATATGACCTTCCTGACATTAGTTTTTCATGAGTTGTTCTCTCCCAAATGGCCTACAACCAGTTGGTTCGAAATGGCCATAAATCTGTGACCAAAAAACTCAGGGTCGTTAAGAAACTGTCACTAGTCAACATATTTCTTGTAGTGGTCTTCATCAAGAAAAAGTGTGGGCAAGAGTGATCAAGAAAGATATTCCGTCTTGAGGAAGACAAGATGGGCTACACTAAGCTCAAGTGGAATGCTCAAGTCAAAGGTATTATCTTGATAGATTTTCTATTTTGCCGGTCTCATGTTGTTAGTAGGGAGACCAGGTTTAGGATAGATAGTCATACTATCAAGAGGGGATCTCAAGTTAGTAGCTTGATCGTATCTTTAGGGGGAAACTCAAACCTTTGCATACATAGTACCATCCTTTTTGGTTGTTGTTTGTATCTTTTCCATGTTAGGATCTAGAGCTTGTGGTTACTCATAACAAGCTCTAGTTCATCAAAATCAGATTTCTCTTGAATATCTTATTGCGTTTTTTACCTTGCGGGTTTTTTACACCTTGGAAGATATCTCACATATATATACTTGATATTTTTACCTAAGTGGTATCCAAAATTTCACTTTTGTTGGGTTTTACTTTTTATTATTTTTCCAACAAAATTGGTTTCATCCCAATTAGAGTTTCCAATCTCAACTTCTTGCGTTTTGGGTTTTGGAGGTTTTATCAGTTCATCTCTTCTAGAGAGGTCATACCTTTCTCCGTTTTAGTATAATGATCTCATGTTGTACAATGATGTTTATTTGCATAATCTTATAGAGCTTATTGTTCTCTTCAAAACGAGACCAAGATCATCAAAATCAGAGTCCGGAGTCAAAAAGTTATTAAACTTTTCGTGCATGTTGTCCAGCGTTTTTTTCTTGAGCGGAAGTTTCAGCCGAAGTTCCGGTTATACTTCTGACGAGAGTGCGTTTTCTCTCAGTTTTTGTGTTCTGATTTACCGTTAGTACTATAAGTTCCGGTGGTGTGCGGATCTGGCCGATACGAGCAGATTTCTCTTGCCCTATTTAAGGGTCCCCTCTTTCCCAATGTTTCCCTAACTTTTGAGTTTATTTTTGCTAGCTCTTCCACTCTTTCTTCTCCATTTTTGACCTTCAAAAGCTTTCCCTCTTACCTTCCTACTCCCATGATTCTTCCATCTTTTGAGGGATTTGAGAGAGGTGATCTAGATCTTGGAGATTTTTTATTCTCCTCTTATGTTCTTCCTCTCTTATTCCTCCAATAGATTTTGTAGCTTTGGTGGAATTTGAGAGTGAAGGACTTGCCTCTTGTATTTGGTGCATAGTTTTGAGTTCTCCTCGGAGGTTCAGCAAGTTCAAACTCTTTGTCTTGTTTCTCTTGAGTTCTTGGAACTCTAGACGGTTGTGTGAGTTCTTGGGGCCTCCAATTGAGTTGTGGAGATTCCTCAAGCTTGTGTCCTATTCTAGCAGTGTTCTTGGGGCCTCCAATTATTGCGGAGATTCCTCAAGCTTGTCTCCTTTGTGGTGTTTCTTGGGAGCCCTCCAATTGAGTTATGGAGATTTCGCCAAGCCTTGTACGGGTTTGGGGACCGTCCTCAAGTGTCTCATAGTGGATCGTGAGTAGGCCTTGGTGGCGAGCTCACAGGAGAATAGGGTGAGTTCTTTATAGCGTCCGTGAGTTGCGTGGCTTCGCATCTTGGTGTAAGGCCTTGCGTGACGTTGGGTGAGCATCGAGCCACCACACCTCAAGTTGAGCCATTTGTGGCGTTCGATGTACATTGCTACACCGCACATCTCCAACAGAGACGTAGCTTTTTTGGAATTGAACTTCAGGATAAGAACCATCGTATTCACGTCCATCAGTTATGTTTCAACCGAGCCCTCTACTTATGCAATTTACATTATGATAGCGATCGTTCTTGAACTATTATATCTTGTTATCACCTTGTTTCTTGTATTGTTTAGCATAGGTTGTTGGTGCACTTAGTGAACCTAGTGGTTTTTTAGGTTTTGTGATCTATAAATTAAACGTTAGTTTTTTCCGCATTTATTAGAGCCTAAATTATACTAATTTTAAAACGCCTATTCAACCCCTCTTGGTGACATATGTTTCCCTTTCAATTAGGAATTTAAGAATTGTTTTCCTAAATACTCACTATAACAGAGATGGAGTACACAGACACATATATCAACGTTTTAATGCATCTATTTATATACATACACAACTTACTATATTAGATATTGGATAACATGTACGATCTAATATTTAACATATATATTAATGTATATGTGACTCCACTTAACTTAAAACCGGAAATATTAAATTTGAACTCCATTTGTGTTTGCACAAATATTACTACTGCACAAAAGTTGCACATACTTACTACTACTACTAATAGTTACAGTTGCAAAAAAGTTACACATATATTAACTTAAGAAAACAAAATTGTGCTTCATATATCAAAATAAATAATACTTTAATTTAATTTTAACATGTTTTTAATAAATTAGATATTGTCTTTCAGTTATGAAATTTTAAATTTCTATTGTTCTAATTAGGAGCTCGTATGATTATTATATATGTGCCTTTTATCATACAAATCAAACTCCACATTTGACAATATGAACACAACCTAGCTAACATCTGAACTTCACATGAAATTATATCACTAGAACGTACGCCAGATCAATCAACTACAAAATATACGCCAAAACTACTAGGGGCAGATCAAATCAAACTAGAAAATGTGCGAGTGGAACTACTAGGGACGGATCAAAACGACCAATAAAATATGAGCATAGAACTACTAGGGCGCAGATTAAATTAATTAATCAAACTATATTATAAAAAAAACCATAAAAATATGAATAGTAAAACCAGAAAACCTATTCGAAGTTTAGATCTAATAACCTCTAGTTCTCCGTCGCTGACTTCCTTCTCAAACACGAATGGATCCGTAGGTTCTTCATCCTGATGAGGACATCCCTACAGTAACACCTACCCCAATTGCTAATGAAGATGTTCCAATTGCACAGAAGGATCAATCCAATGAGATAAGGATTGGACCAATCACAAGAGCTCGTGCTAAGCTACTAGAACAACAGGTGAACTTGTTTCTTAATGAAACTGGTGTTTTAATTAATGAGAATTTTCTACTACCTAAGTCTTTGAATTATTGCATGATCAGGTACTTAGGAGAAGAAGGCGTAGCATGGAGCGGGGAGCTAATGGAACCAGGCGTGTTGATCAATGAAGAATGCAAGGGAGGAGAGGGAGGAAGCGCAAGGAGCTGTCCAAGACGAAGATCAACAAGAGGAGGGAGTTCTCTGCCGCGGCAGAGAAAAACCTCGTTTCTCTGCCACGGTAGGCTGCCGTGGTAGGAAAACGGATTAGAACTCTACCATGGCAGAGCCTCTTTGGCCGAGCCACTTTGTGGCCTGTTTGTATCCAGGTTGGGTGGAACCAACTAGGGTTCCCCCATAGGCCACCGCCCCTTGAACCCATAAATAGATGGGGGCACCTTAGTTAGGGTTTTAGACCACGTTAAACTATTTTGGAGTAGATTTTTTCATAGAACCTCTTAAATTACCCTGTGTTCGAATTCTACAACTATAATTGAGTGTGATCTGTTGTTCCATTGGGAATTAGTAGATTGCATACTACTGTTCATGGTCACGGCTGCGTGCGCAAGAGTGTGGTGTTGTGAATATTCTACAAGGTTCGAGATCTGTTGCACTAGTATCAGGGATCAAGCAGGAGAGATCATAGCTATGCACTAGTTATCTATCATCCACCATATCATCGACAAGAGCTTGCTGAGAAGATCGGGCCACCCCATATCATCTTGGTATCAGATTTCCAGTGTTGCCTCGGTAAGTAATCCACAATTCATTAATAGATTAGAGAGTGTTTTCGTCCTATATAGAAAATAGCCCCACAAAAAGATTCGCCGTAGCCTAGATTACATCGTAGACGAGTAATAGTTGCTGGTCGTGTTCATCAATTAGTCTAGATCTAGTTTTTCTTTCATTGTTTTCTTCTTTCTAGTCGTGTTCATCACATCTTCTTCCATGCCTCTAGCAGATCCGATCTAGGTTGAGAGTGCCTGTTTCTTTTCCAGACCGAGTCGGTTTGCAATAATTAAAAAAAATGCTTGCTGATTCTGTCGCGGCACGGAAACAGCTGTTTTTCCTGCCACGAAACCAAGTCCAACAGAGACTCTGCCGCGACATAGATTTTCTATCGCGCACTCCACCGCTCGGCCGTGGCACAATTTCCACCGTTTTTGCTATTGCCACTCTGCAACGGTAGGATTTCTACCTCTTTTTCTACCACGACAGGATTTGTTTTGCCACGACAGGATTTTGAGATGTTTTTCTGCCACGACACCATAATTACAAAGTGTGAGAAATTTGCACTTTTCCATAAACCTGAGCCACAGCCAATCTACTACATAGGTGTAGGAACTTGCCCATTGAGACTAGTTTCCGCTCCTACAGGTTGCTCTTAGGATTTTGGTGATGTACTTTGTAATTGGCCGTGTGTGATCTCTACAAAAAAAAGCAATATAGCAAAATAAAAATCACAAAAAAGAGCTATACAAAAGAAAAAGAAAAATAGTGGAAAAAGAGAATTTGAGCAAAAGGTCTAGTGATATCTTGGTGCACTGGTAGATTGAGAAATCTTGTGCCTGTTTACTTTGAGCTTTGCTAGTGTCTCTCGAGCATAGTGCAACACCCTTCATAGTTGCATTGCCACATTTTTCTCCACGTGTGTGTTCTTGGGTATTTGTACGATCAACACTAGGACTTGTTTGCGGTGGATAGGGTACCATACCTATAGCTCCACCATAAATAACATGTGTGCCCTGCGATCGTTCTCTATACCTTTGATATTCACTTCATCACTTCAGTGCATCAGTCTTTCATTTCGTTTGGTAGAGCATCTCTATACACTTTGGAACGGTAAGATCTCCTTTCTTATTAGTTGTGAGTGAGCCGTGAGAGTTTCCACCATACAGATTTTTATTTTTGCACTAACCTACTAATTATGTCTTCTAGTGATGGTGATGATGTGTCGCAGAAAAAGAAGGATGAGGAGCTTGTCAATTGGCGTGAATATGAAGCTTTGAAGTCCCACTTGACTCGTGTGTTTACTAACACGACAGATGGCATTGACAAGAATCTCTAGGATATGAATATGAGGTTGGATCAGAATATTGGAGCAGTTGATAGCATACAAATGCAAGTGGCTGCACTCAATGTCAATGTCACCACTTTGCAACGTTCTATTGAGGACTTGAAAACCGCCATACATCGAAGAAAACAACCTCAACATGATTATGCCTTTGATGATTTTGATGAGGGTAGCGTTGTTGATGTTGCTCCACATGTTGGCAGGGGACGTGCTATTCCCCCTGTACATGCGCCTGCTCATGGCCATGGGCTTGCCCTCTTGGGCACGCTCAATGTGTGCCCAGCCAAGCTGTTGATGATGGTTTGGGAAAGCCAAAATTCTCGATTCCCAAGTTTGATGGTTCCATTGATCCTGAAGATTACCTCACATGGGAGTTAAAGATTGAGAAACTCTGGCGCTTATTTGACTATCCAGAAGACAAGAAGGTCAAGCTTGCAGCATCTGAATTTGATGGTTATGCTTTGCGTTGGTGGGATGCTCTTGTGCAACATAGGCGGGAGGACAATGAACTTCCTGTGATGTATTGACACGAGATGAAGCAAATCATGACGGCTCGTTTCATACCAACCAACTACTTGCGATCAGTTTTTGATAAATTGACGCAATTGAAGCAAGGCCCAATGACAGTTGATGAGTACTACATGGATATAGAGATGCTTATGCAGCGTGCTAGAATTCATGAGTCCATTGAGATGACCATGCAACGATTCTTAAACAATCTAAAGTTACCGATCAAGAGCATAGTTCATCATCACAAGTATGAGACCATGAATGAGCTATTGCACCATGCTAGAGAGGCTGAATCCTAGTTGGCAGAAGAGGCGAAGTCACGTGCTCGTTTTCCGTCCTCCAGCAGACTTTTAGCCAGGTCTACTCCTCCTACAGTCACGCCACCAGCTGCTGCTCCTTTTACACCATCGGCCAAACTAGCAAGTACACCTTCGTTTGGTGGTTCTAATGCTTGGAAACCCGCTGCTCCTGCTGCTAGCTCGGGTTCCAACATGTCTACGACACGTACTCGTGATGTGGTGTGCCATACTTGTGGAGGTAGAGGGCACTACAAGAAAGATTGTCCAAACAGCAAACTTATGTTTATTAACGAACAAGGCAAAGTAGAGAGTGGAGATGAAGCTTTTGATGATGATGTTGATGATGTCGAGGATGGTGTTGATGCGTATCCTGAGCGTGCTCCAACTATTGTCGTATCTTCACGTATACTTAGTGTGCAGCCGGTTGAGAGAGTTTATTGGTCATTTTGTGGTTGTTTACTTTGATGATATACTCATATACAGCCACACCGAATCTCAACATTGCACTCATATTCGACAAGTTTTGCAAGTGTTACGTGATAATAAACTATCTGCTAATCTTGAGAAGTGTACATTTGCAAAAGATAAGGTCGTATTCCTAGGATTTGTTGTATCTAAGAATGGAGTAGAGGTAGATCAATCTAAAATTGAATCAATTCAGAATTGGCCTACTCCTACGAATGTAAGTCAAGCGCGTAGTTTCCACGGTTTAGCTGGTTTCTATAGGCGCTTTGTGAAAGATTTTAGCACCATTGCTATACCTTTAAATAATTTGACAAAGAATGGTGTTCCTTTTGTATGGGGCACGGCCCAAGACATTGCATTTGATACATTGAAACGTTTGCTTACTTCTGCACCATTACTTGCATTACCTGATTTTTCGAAGAAATTTGAAGTTGAATGTGATGCTAGTGGTATAGGCATAGGTGGCGTTTTGATGCAAGAGGGTCGGCCTATAGCTTATTTTTCTGAGAAATTGACTGGCACTCGTTTTAATTATTCAATCTATGATAAAGAATTGTATGCACTTGTTAGAGTACTTAAGGTTTGGCAACATTATTTGTGGCCAAAGGAATTCATCATACATTCTGATCATGAAGCATTGAAATACTTGAAAGCTCAATTGAACTTGCATAGAAGATTAGCTAAATGGGTTGAGTTCATTGAGTCTTTTCCTTACATCATTAACTATAAGAAGGGAAAATAAAATGTTGTTGCTGATGCTCTATCTAGGAAGAATATGCTATTAACCAATCTTGATGTTAAAATTCGTGGATTAGAAGCTATTTGTGCACTTTATGCAACTGACCATGATTTTGCTGAACCATATTTTTTGTGTGCTCTTAGAAACGCATGGGATAAGTATCATATACATGATGGATATTTGTTTCGAGCTAACAAACTATGTATTCTAGAATTATTGTTGCGTTTGTTCTTAGTGCAGGAATCACATGCTGGTGGTTTGATGGGTCACTTTGGGTGGGAGAAGACGTTGCTCATGCGTGTTGATCACTTTTATTGGCCCAAGATGAGGCGTGATGTGTACAGATTTGTGAGCCGATGCATTACTTGCCACAAGTCGAAATCCAAGCTGAAGCCTCATGGTTTGTATACACCTCTCTCTGCGCCTACTACTCCATGGGAAGACATTAGTATCGATTTTGTGCTAGGTCTACCTAAAACTCAGAGAGGTCATGATTCTATATTTGTGGTAGTGGATAGGTTCTCTAAGATGGCTCATTTTATTGCCTGCCACAAAAGCGATGATGCGTCGCCTGTTGCTAACCTATTTTTCAGGGACATCGTGAGATTACATGGAGTACCCAAGACGATTGTTTCTGACCGTGATGTGAAGTTCATGAGGCACTTTTGGAAGACCTTATGGGGGAAGCTAGGAACGAAGTTGTTGTTCAGTACTACATGTCATCCCCAAACAGATGGTCAAACGGAGGTGGTGAATAGAACATTGTCACAGCTACTAAGGACCATGATTAAAAAGAATCTGCGGGAGTGGGAAGAGTGTTTGCCACATGTTGAGTTTGCTTACAACAGGGCTATGCATTCAACTACTCAGCTTTGTCCTTTTGAGGTGGTGTATGGTTTCAAGCCATTGATGCCACATGATATGTTGCCTCTGCCATTACATGAGAGGTTTGATATGGAGGCATCAAAATGTGCTGATTATGTGAAGAAAATACATGAGAAGACTAGAGAGGCTATTTAGAAGAAAGGCAAGAATATTGCTACTGCAAGGAATCAAGCAAGGAAAGAAGTGTAGTTCGAGTCTGGAGATATGTTTTGGGTGCATCTGTGCAAGGATAGATGTCCACTACTTCGCAAGTCCAAGTTGAAGCCACGTGGTGCTGGTCCTTACAAGGTGCTAGCCAAAATTAATGATAATGCCTACTCAGTTGATATACATATTGAGAAGTTTGGTGGTGCTAGCAACAGCTTCAACGTTGCTGATTTTTCACCATATACTGGAGAAGACCTTGGAGCATCGAGGTTGACGCCTTTTGAAGGCGGGGAGAAGAAGATGTTCCAATTGCACATAAGGATCAATCTAATGAGATAAGGATTGGACCAATCACAAGAGCTCATGCTAAGCTACTAAAACAACAGGTGAACTTGTTTCTTAATGAACCTGGTGTTTTAATTAATGAGAATTTTATATTACCTAAGTCTTTGAATTATTGCATGATCAGGTACCTAGGAGAAGAAGGCGTAACACAGAGCAAGGAGCTAATGGAACCATGCATGTTGATCAATGAAGAATGCGCGAGGGAGGAGAGGGAGGAAGCACAAGGAGCTGTCCAAGACGAAGATCAACAAGAGGAGGGAGTTCTCTGCCGCAGCAGAGAAAAGCCTCGTTTCTCTGCCACGGTAGGGTGCCCTGCAGGAAAACCGATTAGAACTCTACCACAGCAGAGCCCGTTTGGCCGAGCCACTTTGTGGCCGGTTTGTATCTAGGCTGGGTGGAACCAACTCGGGTTCCCCCATAGGACACCGCCCCTTGAACCCATAAATAGATGGGGGGCGCCGTAGTTAGGGTTTTAGATCACGTTAAAATACTTTGGAGTTGATTCTTTCATAGAAGCTCTAAAATTACCCTGTGTTCGAATTCTACAACTATAATTGAGTGTGATCTGTTGTTCCATTGGTAATTAGTAGATTGCATACAACCATTCGTGGTCACGGCTGCGTGCGCAAGAGTGTGGTGTTGTGAATATCCTACAAGGTTTGAGATCTATTGCACTGGCATCAGGGATCGAGCGGGAGAGATCATAGCTACACACTAGTTATCTATCATCCACCATATCATCGACAAGAGCGTGATGAGAAGATCAGGCCACCCCATATCACATCCTCATCATATAAATCGTAAACCACCTTCTACACCACCGGATCTTCAACCGCTTCCTTGTCGACCTTGTTCTCTGCTTCCTGCTCGACGATGACCTTGGCTACCTCTTCATCGACGATGACCTTCACATCCTCGACGACCATCGATCTATTCATCTTCAAGCCAAGGATCTTGTACTTGTTGCTAGGGTTTCCTTCTATTCTTTAGAGTGCATATGGTGGAGTGGATGGAGTGGAGAAATGGGGTAAATGATGTGGATGATCGTCTTTTAAATGATTGGTAGACGATGGGGCAGTTGGGCAATGGGAGCACGGGGAGTGGGAAACGTATACAACACACGACTCAATGAAAAACGCACGAGTGGGAAAGCATGTGCAACTCGATTTGTTTTTCAGTAAATCATTTTTAGGCATGTCAATGCAAAACACAAAACCCACTCGATTTGTTTTAACTTTGGTAAATCATTTTTAGGCATGTCTACCTCTCTAGATCAAATTCTTCATATATACAACGTAGGTGGAGCTATCTCGACATCCCACCACAATTTCCTACACACTGTAGTCCCACATGTAAGAATTGAAGGGATTCTGACGCTCGTGTTTTGCCCAGTTTCCAGCAAAACCCTAAAACATATGTTGATCCCACATATCTACCCCTTTGACCTATCACAACGATGGTTGACCAATGGACTTTTATCGCTTATTCTTATTTGTTCAGGTCATGGCAACATGGGAGAACAAATTCAATCCGTAATTCCACATGTTTTCCCTCTAGTTCACCCATGGAGTTTTCCAACTACGACATGCAAAAACGTTAATTTTCTAGTGTTATCTTGCGTGCATGTGAATATGCTCACCCAGTGGTTGGGTTCTGCCTATATCAACATCCCACCATACTTTCATACATATGGTAGTCCCACATGCAAGATTTGGAGGGATTATGGTGCTCGTATGCTTGGTTTCCAGCGAAACCCTAAAACATGGGCCCCACAAATTTACCCCTTTGACCCGCCACAACGACGGTTGACCAATGGAATTTTATCCCTTATTATTGTAGTTTAGGTCATAGTAACATGGGATACCAAGGTTGAGCCCTAGTTTTGCCTCCGTTCACCCGTTGAGATGGGTATGAATATTCAGGTTCTTATGACAAGTGACTCTGGTTACATGATGGCTTATGGCCTAGGAAGCCCAAGAAGAAGGCCCAGGAATCATCTGAAGAAAGCCAACTTGCTAGATAAGGAATTAGAAACCGACATTGTATTAGTGTTATAATTGTAACTTGTAACATATTCTTAGGCGGCCTCGGGACCTAGCCTATTATATATAGGCTGGGAGGAGCCAACGGTGAGGCATCGAAAAAAGCCTCAAGCGATCTGTAATTGATTTGATCATATGCAATCAGACGACTTCGACTCCCTTGATTGTCTGATCGGCCGATGGAATCCCCATCATTCTCTTTTCCATGAAACCCTATGTCCATAACCATGGGCATTAACGAGGTTACCCCTCGTGTACTGGCGCTGTCTATGGGAAATCTGGACGCTAGAGCAATGGATTCATCGGCCCCCTATCCATCAAGTAGCAATCTGACGATAATGGCGGATCCATGCCCACCCACCCTTGTTTCAGTTCCCGTCAGCTTCAACGGTGGATCCGATCTCATCATCAGAAGTTTCCACTCCTAGGTGGAGGAGCCCGTATTTTTTCCCTACCAGCCCAGATATCTTCAGACCCATCAGTCATAACAGCAGCGCCTATAGAAATACCTGCATCCTCTATCTTCTCATCAGAAGAAACTATGTCATAGCCGCCAAACATTGGAGATAAATTCGGAAACTCCGCAGATCTTGGGGATATGGCTGATCTATGTAGCGGCCTCTCCATCAGATCAGATACCCAATGAACGCCACCAAGTGGCCCAAGTCCAACAAACATTGAAGTATAAGGTGGCTAAAGTATAGACTTCGGAATCAAGATGGCCAAAATTTAC
This sequence comes from Avena eriantha, assembly GCA_910589775.1. NCBI lineage: Eukaryota > Viridiplantae > Streptophyta > Magnoliopsida > Poales > Poaceae > Avena > Avena eriantha. The sequence goes on from OU342741.1 coordinate 279,051,457, forward strand.
CTAGAACAGAAACCAAGGGAGTTCACTAACCTCTCAAACAGTGTCTCCCATGGAACAGACGATGACGCCAGCAACTCATACATAACGCACCACCAAGTGTGCGTGAACCTCGGAGAAACATCGACACCACGAGACTCCAACGGTAACCCTATCCTTGACCCCAATGACATTTTATCGGATGATATTGCAGGAATCCGCGGAAACGAAGGAGACCCATCCAACAATCATGACACACAAGGTAGAGAAGGAACATGCGATGAAGAACAGCTAACTCTTTGATTATTTGCGGAAACATGGAAAAGTTTAAGAGATGCATTTTTGGGAGCAGTTCCCATGACAACAGAACGAACGCGGGACGACCTCATGGCATACCAGTATAACTCCACCACACGAAGAGGGATTTGCTCAGGATGCAAAGAAAACTCAACGAAATAAAAAGGCAAGCCGATGAATCTAGCCTCAAACGGGCACAGCTAAGCTCTACCCGAGGATTAGGAAGCATAACAAGAGGTGCACCGCCGAGGAGAGAGACTTCATAGCAACAAAATAACCCCAAAGCAGAAAGAAGCAAGATGGCCCGAAACCTCGATTTATCATTTATGTCGATAGACCAAGAGGGACACATAATGTCGTGGTGGTGGCACAGCAGATGCCATGGATAGGCTAAAGATGGGGCCAATATGCACTAGAGGAATCTAGGGAGGGATAGTGTGGTGATTCCACACAAAGATGCTTGTATTTTCACTCTATCAATGGTGGGTTACAAGGACTCCTTGATCTGTTCGTGAGAAGGAGACTAGTTCTCTTACCCCCACTACAATGCTCTAGAGTTCTAGCTTAGACAGAATGATCGATCCCCTTCAATGGAGGCCCTGGTGCTCCTTATATAGGGGAGCCCAGGTTACAAAGTTAGGGCATACGTGGAGGCATATTCCTTGAATATGCCCTTTGGTTAAAGCTAGATGCCTCTTTATTCACTTTAAACGGCTAGTCCGGACTATGGACGTAATCCTTTGAGAGCTGCTTTGCTTTTGGTGTCACCAGACATTGGTAACATCAGCCAACACTGGCTATGTCACCTTTGTCGGCCACGCCTCGCTGGTCCTTCCCTCTGCTCGCTTTGCTCACTCTATAGTGGACAGAGGCTACCTTTTGAACAGTGGGAGATTCCTTCCTTCTCTTGGAAGCCAAGTGGTAGCCTGGCTAGTGCCTGGCCTCCCAACTACGAGGGTACCTACATATATGGCAAATCAAGTATAGTCAACATACGCTTTATGTCGGCCGGGTTAGTGTTAGGTAAATACCCACCAGGCCGGGTTACCCGTAAGTAGGCCTGCTTTGAGGAAACCCGGCCAACACTTGCTTTGATCGTGCCGTACCTCGGCTAACTTGGCCTTTATACCTGGCGTGACCCTACCCGGGGTATCCCCCAACATTATTTCCCGAAGCTGGTGCGGGTCTCAGCAACTTCAGCTAGTAAGGCCACAGTAGGTTCCAATTATCAAGATCAGTACTTCCTTTGCCGAGTTATTCCGTAATCCGGTCTCTTTGGCTTGACGTTCCCTTGACTCAATCCGAGTTACTTCTCATTGGTCAGGTTATTGTCCTTGTATCCGAGTTATCTTTCCTACTCTCATGCGCTTCCCGACGTCCCACGTGGAGGGGATTGTTTGTTTGCGGCCCGAAAGTTCCTAGGCGAGTGCATCGTGGTACCCAAGTTGCCTATAATTGCCATGTTTCGTAAAGTTGGGCTGCCAACTACTAAGAGGGGCCATTTCGAGGCAAACTCATCTCACCCCTGCCAAATTAAAACATTCTGTTAAACTTCCCTGTGAAGTAGATGGTCGGGACCCACGTGTTGGTCATCTGCCCGTGATGCGGCGCCAACGCAGCAACCTCTTAGGCAAATCAAGGAACTAAGTGGATTGGATGTGTTGACCAATTTCACAAATCCATTCCCTCATTTCCCCTAGCACTAGCGGCGTCGAAATCCACCCTCCAGGCAAAACGATCCCTTCGTACATTTGACTTCCAGCGCCTAGTTGTTCGCCCATTCGCTGATTCCGAACTCCAATGGCACATGCCGTAGCCTTCGTTGCGAGGCTCTAGCCCGCCTCCGCCACTGACGAGCTGAGTAGCTCGGAGGATGGCAGATCCTACTACAAAGGAAGAAGAAGTTCTGGCTACATGCGGGTGAGCTACCCTTCTCTTTGCTATTCGCACTAATTATAACTGCTAGCTGGCTACCGAACCTAAAATTGTTTGTTAACCCAACGCTGACAAACATACTCTAAATCAACAAGGGTGAAGGGCAAGTGGTATGGACACCATTGTATCATGATGGAAGAAGGCCTGCGTAGATCTGCACTATCTCTAGTATGGTTGCTGCTCTGCGTAATCATGATGAAATATGGCCAAAGCAGACTACAAAGTTCAGCTTCATGGATGAACGAGGCATCATGGTTCCTCTAACGTGTGACAGTTAGATAATTGGGTTGATGAAAAGTTATGTTTCGGCTTGCATGTTTGAGCTAAATTGTGATGTACAGGATGTGGAAGCTGCTGGAACTGGGAGTTGCCCTTCTATTCTTGGACAGGGTGGTCGCTCGAACCCAATTAGCTCCTGGTAAGCAAAAGTCTCTTGGGGTTCGCATGTTTGTGCTGAATTGTAATTTTTGTTTTATTTACTCTGTAGATATTGGGTAGTTATGCAATAGTCCTGTTTCTTTGACAGGAAGCATCACAAGGTTAGAAACATGACTGCTGGGTCAATCATTTTGCTGCCGGAAGAAAATAAAAATGAGTGGAAATATGATATTGGACACGATTCCGGTGCTGATTGTCCTGGCGATGCAGAGTACGTGAAGCTAAGAAAATTGGCACCAAGGAAGAGGAAGAAGTCAGGATATTAAGACACCAGTAGACGTGAAGGCTTGGCAACTAGGCGGGGCAAGAAGGCTGCTGGCAATGAATATGCATAATAATGTGTTGAAGTTGAACCTTGATGGCTCAATGCACAGCGCCCAGAAAAATGCTTGATGGCGGTGTTGATGTAGAGCTCGTTGGGAACCCCAAGAGGAAGGTATGATGAGCACATCAGTAAGTTTCCCTCAGTTAGGAAACCAAGGTTATCAATCCAGTAGGAGCAAGGAAACACCCCAAAGGTGTTGCTAGCTAAGCCTTGGCAGAGCGCACTACCGGTGCTAGTAGCAACATGGAGACCTGCACAACACAACCACAAAACTCTATCCCCAACTTGCGATGAGGTTGTCAATCTCACCGGTTTTGCTGAAAACAAAGGATTAAACATATCGAATGGAAGGAAGTAATAGTTTGTAGAAAGTAAACACAAAGCAGTAAACAGTTTGTACATTGTATGTAAAAGAAAGGACCGGAGTCCATAGTTCACTAGAGGTGGCTCTCCTTAAGATAGATAACATGCTGGCTGAACAAATTACAGCGGGGCAATTGACAAACATCGAGAAAGCAAACAAGCATATACTAATCATCTTGACTCCTTTGATACTTGATTGGGCATTACAACGTTATACATAGACCGCCATCCAACTGCATCTATGACTAATAATCCACCTTCGGGTTATCATCCGAACCCCCTCCAGTATTAAATTGCAAGCAACAGATTATTGCTTTACGAATTGCGTGTAATGTGAACAATATGATTGTCCTATGAACAAAGGATTGTTGTTTTCTCCCTAGTAGCAACAACACATCTAGTACCTTAGAGATTTCTGTCACTTCCCCAGATTACCAGAGGCATGAACCCACTATCGAGCATAAATACTAACTCTTGGAGTTGCTAGCATCTACTTGGCCAAGATAGATACTAACAACGGAAAGCATGCAAGATCACAAATAACAAAGACATGATAGAATCAATAATCAATCTGAAATAGCATCTCAATATCCATCTGATCCCCGCAAACATAACACGCAGAGTTACAAATAGATGATCTTGATCATGAATGGAGCTCACAAGATCTAGACATGAAAGCACAAAGGAGGAGAACCAGCCATCTAGCTACTACATGGATCCGCAGTCCAAGGATGAACTACTGACGCATCACACCGGAGGCTTGCATGGTCACGAAGAAGGCCTCCAGGGTGAATTCCCCTCTCCGGCAGGGTGCCAGGAAGAGCTTCAGATCCCTCCCGATCTAGGGATGGAGATGACGGCGGCTACAGACTCTTTCATGGATTTTTGATCGGCACTTAGGGTTTTCGTCTCGAGGGTAATATATAGGCAGAAGGAGAGGCTGAAGGGGTGCCGGGAGCGGCCACACCACCCCCTGGCGTGGGCCAGGCCTAGCCACGCGGCCAGGTGGTGTGGTGGCCCCCTGGCCCCTCTCCATCTCGTATTCTAGCACTTCATGACATCCATAAAAATAGGAACTTTGGCTTTTGTCCTGTCCAATTCCGAGAATATTCATTTTCTGACTTTCCTAGAACCAAAAATAGCAGAAAACAGGCAACTAGCACTGTGGCTCTTGTTAATAGGTTAGTCCAAGAAATCATAAGAAAAGTACTCCAAAGTTGGAACAAAACACAAAAAGTGGATAAAACCAAGCATGGAACATCAAAAATTATAGATATATTTGCAATGTATCAACATCCCCAAGCTTAACTCCTGCTCGTCCTCGAGTAGGTAAGTGATAAAAAGAAAGAATAATTTTTTATGTGACATGCACCATCAAAGACTTGATCAAAGTATTTGCAAAACATTCAAAGCTGGGATCATAGTACTTCAATCATAACATGCAAGACAAAGTTCTAGCAATAAGACAAAGAAACTATGATGCAACATGAAAAGTCACAAACAAAAGATTCATGAATAACAATGCTTTGCAAGACGTTTGTTTGTTTCACATAAAGAAAACAAAGCATAATATCATTCAGCTGGTCCCTCAATAGAGTAGAAAATATAAATGCATAGGACACCTTTAAAGTTCATAAGAGTGACTAGATACAAATACTTTAAAACAAGCAATATCAAGTTATGCATCAATCAACTAGTCTTGGGATAATGCACATAGAACTAAGAATGGCCACTATGCTCTCGAAGTAGGTGCATACAGATAGAAGGTGGAGACTCAATATAATGGTGGAAGAAAGGCCTTTTGTAAAAGGAAGTAGGGATTTAAAGAGCTTCCAAAAATTATGGTACTTATAGCTTTCAGCTCTCATTGCCCCTATCATAAGCATCTTTAAGATGATTAAGGTTTAAAGTGACACAACTAAGAGGATATGCTTAACAAGTTATAAACCGAAATCTCATGCCCCTTACTTACGAAGACCGATCCTCATGCTACTCAACTTCAGTCACAAGTAAGCTCTTGTCATTGTAAGTACATGTGTATCATTAAGAACCGCCAACGGGGTACCCCTTGCACATGATACGGGAGCTTTCCCATAATCAAAATGACAAGCAAGCAGACAATGAGCATCTCAGTGATCTTTTTTTTTGCTATTTGCATAGGTTTTTATTGAGGATGCTTCATAGAGTGCTCATTATGGTGATGCTGCAAGTTTCCAGCATGATTAGGCATGGCTTAGGCTCGCAGCCCAGGTGTTTCTCTAACACACATACACACTCCATGATCTTACAAGTTCCACTTTTATTTCACACCGACGGGATCCGTAAGCAAAAGAACATGATATCAACGGGGTACAAAGTACAAGTGCAATGTTGAAAGCGTTCCCCATGAAACATGGTTCTGCTAATTTCAACTTATAAAGCGCAAGCATATACGCAACCAAGAAGGACCCAATGATTCAAGTTTATTAGAGGCAATAAAGTAAAGTGTGACATCAAGTTCGTGAGAGCTTTAATCACTAGTTTTCTCATAACAAGTTTAATTTGGAAGGTAAACAAAAGCATGAATATACTTGGAATAGCATAAGCTAGTAGGTAGATATGGTGGACTCTTTGGAATAACTTGGTTTAGGGAGTTGCATGCATGAGTGGAACTCATACTTTGTTGTGGAGGCTAGCAAAAGACAGGGAGCGACAAACTAAGAGAGCAATAATGGCCACAATAATGCAGAGTGACAAAACATCATTGATCAAAGCATAAAATGATACTACAAGTTGAAAACTAAAGGATCATAAAGGCTATGGTGACTTGAGATAGTCATAACATGGTGTGAGCATGCGCCAAGTCAACCCAAATAAAGCATCAAAGGAGAATACCACTATACTATGCTTTAATATGCTAAAACAACGCATGATTCATCCAAGGCACATTAAGCAATATCAATTGTTTATAACAAGTCATGCTACCGCAAAGAATACTAAGCATAAAGCCAAAACAATATCAAGCATGGCATGACAAAGCATAGGCCATAGTCAAAAACAAGCTCCTTTTACCACATAAGCATGAACTTTCCTACTCTTTTCCAAACCAAACCAAACCAAACTATTTGCAAACAAATGTATGAAAGAGGGGGACCAACTAATTTCTTCAGCAAACTAAGCAAACCAAGGAAACAAAAAACGAAAACGAAAAAGAAGACGCTCCAAGAACAACACAACTATGGATCAAACAATAAAAATGAAGCGTTTGGAACAAACCTGGGATTTTTATTGATGAAGAAGGGGATGCCTTGGGCATCCCCAAGCTTTGACGCTTGTACTTCTTGGATATTTCTGGGGGTGACATGCGTGGCATCCCTAATCTTGAGCTTTAGTCCATCCTTCATCTCATTACTCATTTCTTCCATACACCTGAAAATTTTCCTTCATACAAAACTTCACACAATCTTTATTAGCAACATTAGTGCACTCAAGATAAATAAGTCTTAAGGTACAGTTCTAACACTAGCTACTGTAGCACTTCCCTCAAAAATCTCAATTCCCCAAAAGAACTCAAAAAGGAACCAACAAGAAGCAAATACGGAAAATGGCAGAAATCTGTCAAAACAGACCAGCAGGTAAAGACGAATTTTTTCGAAGACCATCTGTTGCTCAAATCAGAAAGTGTTGAACTAACGTAAGTTATATAAGAACCTGGGCCAGAAGCACAAAACATTACAGATCAATCCGACATAAAGAGCTCTCTCACGAATTTTTACAGTGAAGCACAAAAATCTGTTTTGGGACAGCAACTTTCCCAATCATTACTTCTCTCTCATTAGAGGTTACTCTTGGCACAAAAAGCAAATAAAAAGGATAAGGAGAGGTTATTACAGAGGTAATAACTTCCAAGACTCATCTAAAACTTTTGGGTTATCTCCTAATAAGTACTTTTCTTTAACGCCTTTAAGTTAGGCATAAGAAGCAAGAAAGAATCAAGTGTTCTCAAATGAAGAAGCATTAAGACCAAATTTCTTGCCCTTACCTCTCTTACTTTTATTCTTATCCTTGGGAAAATATAATTATTTGGTGGAGAAGAAAGGTGCATGGTCCCCTTTCCCACATCTATTATTGCTCCAAGGAGTTCTAATAGGGACCTTCCAAGTGTAATTTGTCCTTTTCCTGCACATTCAATAACAAGATAATCAATAGAAATCATTTTCCCAAGGATCTTTGTAAGCACTCCTTCAACTATTCCAAGAGGTAATATGGTAGTATTATTAGCAAGAGATATTTCTTTTCCTCCTTCAGTGAGCCCCCAAGTATTTAGAGATTTATAAATATCTTTGGGCATAAGACAAAATTCAGACATGATATCACAGCGAGTTTGAAAAGTTTCAGTGTTCATCTCAATCTTTACTGTAGGGAACCACTTTGATGGTTCAGAGTTTATTGGAACATAATTGTGATGCTCCCTAAGCGTATTATAGCAACTTTCTAAGCTAGTAGTGCTAGCCTCAAGAGTGTCCAACCTAGCAAATATTTTTGCGAAAGAAATATCAGTTTGGCTAGGCATGTTGTAAATGAGGATCAGTTTCTTTATAGAATTAGTAGCATCATCCTCATTACATTGGAGGAAATATCCTCCCACAACAGCATCTAGAGCATATCTATAGCAAAGAGCAATCCCAAGGTAAAAACTGCTAAGGAACAAGCTTTGAGTCATTTTAGGCTCAGTTTTTTCATGTAGATCAGAGATTCTAGACCAAGCTTCCTTAAAACTTTCCTCAATTCCTTGTTTAAAAGTGAAAATCATTTCCTCGGGTGACATAGTGACTGGAGCAAGGCTAGACATAATGAGATAGGAACTAATTTTTTGTGTTTTTGAAAACAAAGCAAACTAGTAAATTTTTTTTTTGTGTTTTTGAAAAACAAAACAAGCAAACAAAGCAAAAAGAAAACTAAGCAAAACAAAAATAACAAAGTAAAGAGATTGGTTATGAGGGACTCCCCTTGTGAAGATGTCCTTGACTCCCCGGCAACGGCGCCAGAAAAATGCTTGATGGCTCAATGCACGGCGCCCAGAAAAATGCTAGATGGCGGTGTTGATGTAGAGCTCGTTGGGAACACCAAGAGGAAGGTATGATGAGCACAGCAGTAAGTTTCCCTCAGTTATGAAACCAAGGTTATCAATCCAGTAGGAGCAAGGAAACACCCCAAAGGTGTTGCTAGCTGAGCCTTGGCAGGGTGCACTACCGGTGCTAGTAGCAACGTGGAGACCTGCACAACGCAACCACAGAACTCTATCCCCAACTTGCGATGAGGTTGTCAATCTCACCAGTTTTGCTGAAAACAAAGGATTAAACGTACGGAATGGAAGGAAGTAATAGTTTGCAGAAAGTAAACACAAAGCAGTAAAATGTTTGTAGATTGTATGTAAAAGAAAGGACCGGGGTCCATAGTTCACTAGAGGTGGCTCTCCTTAAGATAGATAACATGCTGGGTGAACAAATTATAGCGGGGCAATTGACAAACAACAAGAAAGCAAACAAGCATATACTAATCATCTTGACTCCTTTGAGACTTGATTGGGCATTACAACATTATACATAGACCGCCATCCAACTACATCTATGACTAATAATCCACCTTCAGGTTATCATCCGAACCCCCTCCAGTATTAAGTTGCAAGCAACAGATTATTGCTTTACGAATTGCATGTAATGTAAACAATACGATTTATCTATGAACAAAGGATTGTTGTTTTCTACCTAGTAGCAACAACACATCTAGTACCTTAGAGATTTATGTCACTTCCCCAGATTACCAGAGGCATGAACCCACTATCGAGCATAAATACTAACTCTTGGAGTTGCTAGCATCTACTTGGCCAAGATAGCTACTAACAACGGAAAGCATGCAAGATCACAAATAACAAAGACATGATAGAATCAATAATCAATCTAAAATAGCATCTCAATATCCATCGGATCCCCGCAAACATAACACGCAGAGTTACAAATAGATGATCTTGATCATGAATGGAGCTCACAAGATCTAGACATGAAAGCACAAAGGAGGAGAACCAGCCATCTAGCTACTACATGGATCCGCAGTCCAAGGATGAACTACTGACGCATCACACCGGACGCTTGCATGGTGACGAAGAAGGCCTCCAGGGTGAATTCCCCTCTCCGGGAGGGTGCCAGGAAGAGCTTCAGATCCCTCCCGATCTAGGGATGGAGATGCGGCGGCTACAGACTCTTTCATGGATTTTTGATCAGGAACTTAGGTTTTCGTCTCGAGGGCAATATATAGGCAGAAGGAGAGGCCGAGGGGGTGTCAGGAGCGGCCGCACCACCCCCTGGCACGGGCCAAGCCTGGTCGCGCGGCCAGGTGGTGTGGTGGCCGTCTCGTATTCTGGCACTTGATGACATCCGGAAAAATAGGCACTTTGGCTTTTGTCCCGTCCAATTCCGAGAATATTCATTTTCTGACTTTCCTGGAACCAAAAACAGTAGAAAACAGGTAGCTGGCATTGTGGCTCATGTTAATAGGTTAGTCCAAGAAATCATAAGAAAAGTACTCCAAAGTTGGAACAGAACACAAGAAAGTGCATAAAACCAAGCATGGAACATCAAAAATTATAGATACATTTGCAATGTATCAAACCTATATATGTAATTCGGTTAAATTCTGGAGCTCTGTGTGTGGAACTTTGCGGGGCGAAACAATCTACCCACGTTCTCAGAGTAAAATGTACCCCGACTTAGGGTTTGGAAACACCAGAGTCAGTAGCTGAATCCAAAATTGTGATTGTGCCACTAATATATTAAAACACGCAGCATCGGTTCCACGATTATTGAGGGGCAGGAGGTCTCCAAATTCGATGGAATGTAAGTGGCACAAAAATAAATTATTTAAGATGCTACACTCCAGGAAGGAGCAACTTATTTCAGATGCTGCACAACAACATGGCAACATAAACAACAATGACAACCGATAATTCCCAGATGATGAGGAAATCGGTACCACTTTCTGGCCTAATCTTGAGCCCGTCTATCTCACCGCATCCCTTCGCCTACATCCCCTACATCTGGCGAAGCTCTCGGATCTCCAGGAACCGGGTGTACGTGCTTCCACTTTATAAATTGTGGTTGTGCCATTTGCATGTGACACAATCCACGTAGATTATGTTTAAACAAACCACCAATATCAGAATACCACCATGATCAGACAAAAGGAAGTAATGCAGGGTTAAGACAGATTAACGGGCTACCAACTTTTTTCCTCCCAGGACTCCAGGACCACTAGTTCAGACCGCTAGGTCTACAAGTATACTATTACAACTTCAAAAAGCATAGAGCTCAAGCTAAATAGAACTAGCTATCACACATCTCCTTGATCTTCCTAATCTTAGCCTGATGTGCATCTTCCTGCGAGAGCAATGATCGACTCATCTTCTCCTTCCTTTTAGCATCTTCCTTGCACAGCTTCAATTGTTTCTCTGCATTTATCATCATGCACTTGTCAATACTCATAGTTGTGAACTGCAGAACTTTGGCCTAGTGAAGTTCATTCCTTGCTGGAGTCAATTCTTGCTCTGCTTTGGCCTTCAGGACCAATGCCATGTCCCTCTCCTTCTCGACTTTGCTAACCTTGTCTTGCACCCTCCTGAGATCTCGGTTAAGCTTGGTTATGTCAACTTGGTCAAATAGCTTCATCTTAGCACTGTCAAGAAGTGACTTGACTATGGATTCTTTCAACTCAACAGTCATATCCCATAGTTTGTCCAGCGTTCTACATCGATTTGGGACACTCTGGATCTACCCATTTGAAAACACCACAACTTCTTCCTTGCATTATTGCACGATGTCCTTGACACCATAAAAACCTCCTGCCTGTGTTTCGTCCTTCGAACGCTACAAATTTAGCGGGCACATATCCATGTTTACATAGTGGAGGACTGTCTTCCTCCACTAAACCGTGATAGTCGGAGTCGTACAACATCTGGTTGGCCTAACACATCGTACGTGCATGAGTAAACAGAGTAGCTCTAGCTCAAAATAGATAATTGGCCATAGATGATAGAGATAGAGATGAGACAACTCACATCGAAATCACCGTCCCTGTCGTCATGACGCGTTTCCCGATCGTCTCCCCTTGAACCCATGGCGAGGGGGGGTGGTGGACTGGGGTGGCTGCGAGAGAGATAGCTAGAGACATCGTCGGCTTGCGGCTACGGCAGGATGGGAGAGAAGTGGGGAAAGTGGCTTCAAGGGAAAGGAAGAGAAGTATGGGGAGGAAGACAAGTAAACGGGACGTGACACTTGCATATTGCCCAAGGAACTCATGAGTCATGACACTCGCAAAAGGGGAGCGCCCGGGTCGCTAGTTTGTCCAGAGTAAGCGGGCAGTAAGCGTGGCCAATCATGACGCAGAACAACCTACTCGTGGATCGCTCTTACGAAGACCATCCCAATCGTCCAAGCGCCCCGGTCGAATGGTATGTAACAATTGTCATGCAGAACAACTGTGTTAGGGCGTGCCTTCTAGAAGACTCAGTCTAACGGCCACCATTGGTGGCTAAGGTTAGGGCTATCCTAAGGTTAGGATCCATGTGGTTTATGAAAAGAACACACGTTTCAATGACACTGGTGGATCCATATGTGGTTTGTGAAAAGAACAGACATGCAATGAACTCTGGTGGATCCATATGTGGTTTGTGAAAATAACACACATGCAATGAATCTAGTTGTGGTTAATGAAAAGAACACACATGCAATGACACTGGGGGATCCATATGTGGTTAATGAAAAGAACACACAAGCAATGACACTAGTGGATCCATATGTGGTTTGTGAAAAGAACACACATGCAATGACACTGGTGGATCCATATGTGGTTTGTGAAAATAACACACATGAAATGACACTGGTCGATCCATATGTGGTCCATGAAAAGAACAGACATGTAATGACTCTAGTGGATCCTTGTGTGGTTTGTGAAGTGAACAGACATGCAATGACTCTAGCTGTGGTTAATTAAAAGAACACACATGCAATGAACTCCAGTGAATCCATATGTGGTCTATGAAAAGAACAGACATGCAATGACACTTGTGGATCCATATGTGGTTAATGAAAAGAACATACATGTAATGACTCTGGTGGGTCCATATGTGATTTGTGAAAAGAACACACATGCAATGACTCTAGTTGTGGTTAACGAAACGAACAAAAATGCAATGACTCTAGTTGTGATTAATGAAAAGAACACACATTTCAATGACACTGGTGGATCCATATGTGGTTTCTGAAAAGAACACACATGCAATGACTCTAGTGGATCCATATATTGTTTATGAAAAGAACACACATCCAATGACTCTAGCCATGGTTTATGAAAAGAACACACATGCAATAACACTGGTGGATCCATATGTGGTTTGTGAAAAGAACACACATGAAATAACACTGGTGGATCCATATGTGGTTTGTGAAAAGAACACACATGCAATGACACTGGTGGAACCATATGTGGTTTGTGAAAAGAACACACATGCAATGACTCAACTGGATGCATATGTGGTTTGTGAAAAGAAAACACATGCAATGACTCTAGCTGTGGTTAATGAAAGGAACACACATGCAATGACTCTAGCTGTGGTTTATTGAAAGAACACACATGCAATGACACAGGTGGATCCATGTGATTTGTGAAAAGAACAAACATGCAATGACTCTAGCTGTGGTTAATGAAAAGAACACACATTTTAATGACACTGGTGGATCCTTATGTGGTTTGTGAAAATAACACACATGTGATAACTCTAGCTGGTTCCATATATGGTTTGTGAAAAGAACACACATCCAGTGACTTTAGATGTGGTTTATTAAAAGATCACACATACAATGAACTCTGGTGGATCCATATGTGGTTTATGAAAAGAACACACATGCAATGACACTGGTGGATCCATATGTGGTTTGTGAAAAGAACATACATGAAATGACACTGGTGGATCCATATGTGGTTTGTGAAAAGATCACACATGAAATGACTCTTGCTGTTTCCATTTATGGTTTGTGAAAATAACACACATGAAATGACTCTAGATGTGGTTAATGAAAAGAACACACATGCAATAACTCTAGATGTGGTTTATTAAAAGAACAGACATGCAATGACACTGGTGGATCCATATTTGGTTTGTGAAAAGAACACATATGCAATGACTCTGCTGGATCCATATGTGGTTTTTGAAAAGAACACACATGCAATGACACTAGTGGATACATATGTGGTTTGTGAAAAGAACACACATGAAATGACTCTAGATGTGTGTTGGGGATATGCTATATGGGTACCCTCATAGCATGTCGCCAATCCACCTAACCCGGGTGGCCCATAGTTGGTAGCAAGGCCTATGGCCTGCTGGGCAGCCCAGTTAGACAGATCCTGAAGGGAGGCCCATGCCGGATAAAGGAAGGCTACGTAGGAGTCATCGACATACTCAGAGCCTTGGAGTACAAACACGGAAGACTAGTTCGTATTGGTGTAGGACTCTTTACCTTGTCCGGCAAGGACCTTTCTCTATAAACCCTAGGTCTTGGCGCCTTTATAAGCCGGCCTGCGGGAGCCTTTAGGGCAAGAACACAAGAGATTGCAACGTACAACGTGCAACACCTCGCAAAGCGAACCTATCTCTGTAACTCGGCGTATTGCCATTATAGTGATTTATAGCAGGAGTAGAGTTCCGCCACCATTGTGGGACTTGAACCTGGGTAAGATGTGTTACCTCATACCCACCAACTCTGTGCCTTACCCCACGTCTCTAAACACACACTGTGAGGACCCCTCCATGGCGTACTCGTCGGAAATACCACGACATTTGGCGCCCACCATGGGGCAAGAGGCGCTTCGAGCTCTACATCGGGCGAGGTCCAATCTCTTCGCAGGAATCGGTGATACCGTAGCCATCGCTCACGTTCTTTTCTCCGGCAACGTCCCGATCGTCCCTCCAGATGACTTTTGGGTGCCGGAAAAGACGAACCCCACTCGCTGCTCCGTCATCCCCTTCATAGACATCCACATCTTCATCGGCGAAACTGACTCGGGTCCTAGCTTCCAGGAAGTCGGAAACTCGTCAATCCCCGCACAGACCGCCTATGAGTAGGACACATTTGCAGAAGGATCTGTGCCATACATCTCTTTGGAGGATGGTGGATCGGATCACGAAAATTCAAGGCCCACCCAAACTGCCCCTGTGTAGGATATAAAGATGGAAGGACCCCGCAAATCCGCTTGGCTTCCCCGAGCGTTAGAGATGCACAGGTCACACTTTGTCGGTGTCGTCACCATCTTTGATCTGGCCAAATGCGTTCAAAGGGATGGAGAACCTCCCTGCGAATACCTTGCTAGATGGATGAGGGTGAGGGAAACCATAGAGGGCGACCGTGCTAACGAGCTCGTGTCCCACTTCGTGGAAGGTCTCACGCCTGGAACACTCCTTTGGGATACCCTCCAAAGGCGGCAGGACGCAGGCCCCCTCACCCTTGGTGAGATGGTTTCCATTGTCAATGAATATGCGGATGCCAATGAAGAGGCCATGGCGGCAATCACCATTGTAGCCGAAGGAGGAAATAACAATAACGGGCCACCTCCATCACCCTCCACATCCGCCATCGCCAACACCGAGGCCAACTCTGACTCCGTCCTCGACGCGCTTTATGCCGACATCAATATGGATGCCGTCGGCTCAGACGTTAACTCGGAGGAATACGACGTTGTTATGAGGGAGATCGAGCAGGAGATCGAGAAGGACGAGCGCGCAGAGAAGACCAACACTTCCCACCAGGAGCTAGTCACCATTGGGAGCGTGATAGAAGAAGACGGATAGGAACGGGAACGTGAGAGAGCTCCACCCACGCCAGGGGTCACCAGAGAAGCAGTAGTTAAAAAAGCTGCTGAGCCTCCGGCTCCGGCCAAATCCCTGTCTCCTCCGATCACTCGCCCACCAGTGGCGCAGGAACTTACCACGGCCCCTAATATGGCCCGACAATCAAATCAGCCGCCAATGACACCGTCAATGTCTGCAGCTAGCAACCTACTAGCCACTCACGCTAACAAAGCAATCTACGACGCACTTCTTATTGAACCAATCACTGTCGCCCATATCCGGAGCGTTACAGAGCTTGATGAGAAGCGCGCGGAAATCTTGGCGGAGGCCAAGTGCATCGTGGAGCAAGGCGCTAAGCTAGACGAAGACATGGCTAAGGCGTGACAATCCATCAAGGCGGGAAGAGCTATGGAGGCGGAATACAAGCAATTGTTGTTAAAGCATAAAATAAAGAAGGTACCAGCTCACGTCATCCAAGATCCCGGTGTTCGGCGAGGTTTGAGATTTAACGTGTCTAAGCCGACAAAAGCCACCCCTTACATATATTCAGAGGGGAGGCAGGTCATGCCAACCCCCACTCTCAACATTGCCATCGCCAAGACCCTCCTGGAGTAGGACAGGTCGCTTGAAGTAGTTGCTCAGGTGTATGACCATGTCGCTAAGGCATGCAAGAAACAGGAAAAGGCCGCCTTGCAGAGGATTGAGTCCAACCCGGAGCTGTGCCAGTCAACCCTGAACAGCCGCAGAAGGCCAAAATCTCCCCGTGACAAAGGATCGCGCACAGGATCCACATAGCAAAGACGAAGAGAGGCACGCCAAAGGACTGACGCTATTCCCATATCCTCCGACCATGGAGAAAAGGCTCATCCCCGCCGCTCCCACCTCCACCACCATCTTGACGTCACAAGGAAGCAGAGTCGCGCCACCGCACAAGCATGCCACCTCCAAGGCGGTCCTAGCACGACGTCATTATACATGATCAGGGCGAATAGCCTCGTCATGCCGGAGAGCGTAGTGGCCATGCCGGACACAGGAGCAGGACCCACAAGGAACCGCCATGTCCAACAAGCAACCGCGACAGGCGTGAGGAATCACAGGAGGGGCACAGCAAGAGAGCTAACCCACAGCCTCCACCGCTGCCATTTCCACCTAGTAGCCTCATGGCGGAGGGCACGATGGATCTCATAGATCACGCCACAATTCCCCTCCCCATGACGGAAAAGGGAATCAGCCAGAGCCATACGACGCACGACACAGCTGGATAAGATCCAAGAAGCTCGGGAGCTCCCATACCTTGGGCCACGTTGTTTTGGATCAGTCATATGGGCCACAACCTACCCCAAGGGCCTCCGGATAGACAAGACCATCAAGCCATACAACGGCACCGCCAGGCCAGCAACGTGGTTGCAGGACTACAGCGAAGCGATCCACATCGCAGGGGGAGACCCCAATGTCGCTGTTAAGTACCTCCCACTCATGTTGACCGGCATCGCCCGACAATGGATCGGCGATTTACCGGAGAAATCAATATGCAATTGGTTGGACATGCATGAAGCGTTCACCAAGAACTTTGAGGGTACGTACAAACATCCTTGCACTATCAGAGACCTACATCGGTGTGTGCAAGAAAAAGATGAAACCTCCCATGTCTACCTCTCTAGCTGGCTGGGTATGAAAAATTCTTGTGCAAGGGTTCACGAACAGACCGCTATGGCCGCCTTCTTTGATGGTCTGGAAAAGGGAACTTTGCTCTAGCACACGTTGAAGCGCAAGCAAGACAACAATGACCTCAACCTCAACGGAATGATCACCATGGCTAGCAAGTTCGCCGCCCCTGATGACGACACGCATGGATCGTTGTCGGTGATAGCAATCCCTACCCAGGCCAAGAAGAACAACAATAACAACCGGAAGTATCCGCTTGAAGAGAAGCAACTAGCCAACATGGTCGCCGAAACGTTCACAGGCAGAGGCAATAGCGGACATCATGGACGTGGTCGGGAAGCTAGTAGTGGCCAGCAGAGGAGTGATACTACACCCTCAGTGCCCCGCGTTCCTCAAACGTACAAAGAGTACCTCAATATGCTGTGTTTCATCCATCTCGACACCAATGGAAAATCCACCCACACCAATCACCAGTGCAAGTTTTTCAATAATCTCAAGGAGGACCCTGAGTCTGGCTACAAGCAAAGTCGGAAAAACAGACCCCGTAGAAAAGTCAAAGGGAAGAATAAGGAGGAAAAACCGAAGGAATCAAGTGATATGGATGAGAACATGGACCCAAAATCTTCCGACAAGGGAGAGGATAAAGGGAAAAATCTCTTCGAAAAGGAGGCTCCATGTTATCACACCTTCCTTGGCACCCCAACCGTCTAGGCCCAGAAAACCTCTTTGAGGATACTGATGGCTACCCTCCCTCCGGTTCCCCAGTACGTCAGGTGGTCGGAAGTTCCAATTACATGGGATAGGAAAGATCATGCAGAACTCATCCCAACAGAGAACCAGTATGCCATGGTCATTAATCCTTTGATTAACGGCACGGACTTCACCAAGTGCCTCGTGGACAGTGGAAGCAGCATCCATATCATGTACCTGGATACACTGCACAAGATGAACTTGATGGAGATCCAACTAAGGAAGAGCAACACCATGTTCCATGGGGTTGTCCCTGGCCGACAAGCAAATTCCCTAGGCTGCATCACCCTTCTGATAGCTTTTGGCAATGTAAACAATTACCGCCAAGAACGCATGACCTTTGAAATGGTGCCCTTCAAGAGAATGTACCATGTGATCTTCGGATGCGACATCTTCCACTCCTTCCTTGCAAGGCCATGCTTTGTCTATAACAAACTCAAGATTCTCGGACCGAATGGCATCATCACTGTTGACGAAAGCTTCACCAAGGCACGAGAGTGCAAGCTCAACAAGCCGCCTTCACCGAAGCAGTCCTCTACGGTGAGGAGTTGAGGGAGATCCAGAACCAGGTCGATGCCTCGGAGATGCCGGGTTCGAAGAAGCATATCAGTGCTGCCAAACCCGCCTTCAAGGCCGCCATCAAGACCAAGCAGGTGGAGCTTGTCGAAGGTGATTCCTCCAAGACCACCGCCATTGGCATGGACCTGGATCCCAAATAGGAAAGTGCACTCGTCGAGTTCCTCCATGAGAATAGGGACATCTTTGCCTGGCAACCTGCCGACATGAAAGGTGTACCTAGGGAACTTGCCGAGCACAGCTTGAATATTGATCCTAAGGCCAAACCGGTGAAACAACCTAACGAGGGTTTAACTCGTCAATGCCCACTGTTATGGACATGGGTTTTGGAGAAGGAGGGAGCGCTGGAGGCATCAATCGGCTAACAAACAAGCACACAGGGATGCAAGGTTTACCTAGGTTCAGGCCTCGTAGAAGTCCCTACTCCTGCTTGTTTGCTCTTGGAATTATCGAGGGAGTCAAAATTTATAGGGGTGCGCAGATGCAATCTGGCGATGGTTGTGGAAACTAGGGTTGTGATTGTCCTCCTTGCCGCCCCCTCCTAGCCTTTATATAAATATGCTAGGCCTTGGGTAGCAGGTTGAGTCGGATACAGATTAGGGTTCATCCTTTGAGCTTTCTATCTTAAGCTTCTTCTTGCGCCACAAGCAATCGGAGAGTCCGTGGGTCACTCGAATTCTGCATTGGGCCTTGGCAATGCCATGGGCTTCTACTGTATTTGGACTGTATATGCCAAACTCGAGTGCCTGTAAGGTATACCCATGTCAGTAGCCCCTGAGTGTCCAGTGGAATCGCAGATTCGACTGGAGACTTTATGAAGTCTTTTGAGTGCATGACTGAGCATTTTTTCGAGTGTTCTGTTTGTGTCATAGGGATTGTTCATATATGTGCCTGATTTATCCGATGTATCGGTATTAGTTAACTACCTTAGGGAAAGACAACGCAGTCTACTCAAACTCGAGGCCCTGGACTCAAATTCAGAAAAGTGTTGGTGTAATTCAACTCAGGCCACGGAGGTCTTACAGGAGTCGAATTCCAGTGTATAAACATGAGCACTCGACGCGTCCGTCAAGGCATGTTCATCATACCTGTAGGTACGGATATATTTCTGGTAGTGCACAGTAGATGCGTTGCCAGGCCTTATTCAGGTCTTATCTTCACACTGTAAGCGCGGTATCCGAATTTTTTTCATCATGGATATGATTTGGGTGGCCCAGGAACGTAACCTCTTTGTAGGGGAAATATGAGGTGGATGTTATCGACACACAGTGCAATGTACAAATTATCATAGGGTGCGCGACCAGCGCTCCCTATGGGAGTAGCCCCCGAGTGCCTATTCGAGTCGTAGACTCGAGTGGGGACTAAAAACATTTGCGACTGCTGTCATCTTTTTGTTGCTTGTTTCAGTTGAATGTGCTTCCAGCGCTCCCTATGGGAGTAACCCATAGTTCACAATCGAATCGTTGATTCAAGTGATGGGTTTTCGTGAAGCTTACACACCTGTATAAAAATTCTCTCGGGTGCGCGGTCAGCGCTGGAGTAGCCCCCGAGTGCTTGGTTAAGTTGAAGACTCGAGCAAGGACTAAAGTAGTCAAAATGTTCTTCTACTGGAAACTATGACGTCAGTCCTGGCAACGTGATGAATTCAGTTGCCCGCGTGAGCAGCTTTGACGGGACGTGATGAGCGGTGGGTCCCACTTTCTGACTTTGATTTGACTAGGCGTGCGTAATCTTCTGTTTTAACTGTGTCTCCTCGATTTCCACACATAATGGGAGTAGTGGGGGATGGTTCATGATTCACCTTGGCCACGCATCGATGGCGATGTGCGCCACATGTCCAATAGGGTTTCTGCTGGCCGTTGGATTACATCCGCGAGGAGGTTAAGTAGCAGTGCAGCTGCGGTAATTTTTCCTCGTCTCTCTTCTTGCTCATGCCTCCTTCGCCATTGTTGCTCTTTCTGCTTCTTTGCGCACTTCCTCTTTGTGGCACTGGACCAGCTCCATGTTTTGACCAGTTACTTCCTGCGCTTGCATCGCCATCGAAAGATGGGCAAGAAGAAAGGAGGTTCTACCGCTAGATCTGCAGCCACCATTGCCGCCACCAAGAAGAAGGGAGGCGCCACCACCGTGGACACCAGCACAGCCGGCGCTGGGAAGAAGAAGGGCGCGGGGACTCGCATCACCATTAGGTCCTGGCACCCGTCCACCATCAAGCCCGTAGAGTTGTTCAATCTTCGCCAAGATGGAGTGCTTCCTCCCGCAGAAGGCGACTACTGCGTACCTAGCGAGGAGATAATTCCTGTTCCTCCTGCTAGTTTCCGGGTGATGTTCCTTGCGTTCATCATCCACCGTCTCTCTCTTCCCATGCATCCCTTTGTCAAGGGTCTTCTCTGTTTCTATGGGCTCCAGCTGCACCAGCTGTCTCCAAATTCGATTCTCCACATTGCCTGTTTCATCACCTTGTGCGAGTGCTGGCTCGAAATCGAGCCACACTTTGGTCTCTTCAAGAAGCTTTTCAAGCTCAAGCGTCAGTCGGCGTCTGGTTCGGTAGTCTACGACGTAGGAGGCTGCGGAATCCATGTCGACTCCTCCGCCACCTATTTTGACAACAAGATCACCGCATCTGTCCAAGGGTGGAGAGATAAGTGGTTCTACATCCGCGACCAGAAGGCCGACGGAGAGCAGTACGGACTCGCGCCCTTCGATCCCATGGCAGCTTGCAAGAGGAGGCGTTCCTGGAAGAATGTCGTGATGCCTGGCGAGTCCGAGGAAATGGAGATGTTGTATCAGCGTGTCTGCAACCTCAAAGGCCGCATAGGCAAAGAAGAGGGTGGTGCTGCTCTCATTCGCACATGGTTACACCGCCACATCCAGCCTCTGCAGGCTATAGTCCATTCGATGTACCGCTAGGTCGGTGTTGGCGATGTCACTCGCATATCTGCGGAGGGCATTTCTGCGGGTGAGGTAGATAGGAGGTTGCGACTGGTGACCAAGTACACCTCCAAGGAGGATCTCCCAGGCGAATCAGTCGTGCCCCCTTTCGATGCCAACAACCCTCTTCCTGAGGTAAAGTTTTTCTGTGAAGTAGTCTTGTATTTTTTCGATTGGTTGCCAAGTACGTAATATGTGCTGATGTTTCTTCTGATTGCAGGACTGGAAAGTGGTCTCCAACTTCCCTCCCCTGCCTAAAGGGGTTATCCCGTGTGAAGCGGTGGAAGAGGACGAGTCGGATTCGACCGTCCCAATTGAAGAAGAGGAGGAAGCCCCTGAGTCTACTGGCCACGGCACTCGCAAGCGTTCCCACAGCATAGATTTTGACGCCTCCTCGCCGACGATGCCGAAAGGTCCCTCTGCTGCTTCAAAGGAGCCGATTCCTGCCGTGCATGTGCGCGCCATGGCTCCTCCTGCTCGGAAGAAGCCACGGCTGCCGAAGGAGTCGTCGGATGACTCCTTTGACCTCGACAAATTCAACTAGTGAGCTTTTAATATCCACGAGTTCGTTTTACACTCTCTAAAGTTGCTTTGCTGAAGTGGTGTTGGGCATGTTTTGCAGTCGAACAGCGTCATCATCTTCTGATGACGTTCAATTTGTGAAAGAGTTCGGAGTTGCAGGCTCCAAGACCAAGGAGGTGGCCGCACTGTCTCCTCCTCCAGTGGCGGCCCACTCTGGTGCCAATTCTTCTAGTTCCCCACATGCTGGGGAGCACCAGATGGTTGTGTAGACGACTGCCCGACAGGCATCTTCCGAGGCCCTAGAGGAACATGTGAGTGTCCTTTTTGCTGTTTGGCAGTTGAATTTGTAGTTTTGGCTAACGCCGAGTCTTTGTTTCTCTTGGTGTAGCTCATTGTCAAGGAAATTGCTCGCCTTGCGGAGAAAATCCTTGCTTTGGGTCGACCGCACATCCTGCTAGACAATCGCCACTGCGTATTCAAAGGTTTGTTCTTGACTTTGTCTCTTTAATCTCATTTGCACTGGACTTTGCTCATATACTTTGCCATGTTCTGCCTTTTGCAGGTGAACATAATGAACTTCTCTGTCGCGTTATGTCCCTCGAGAAGGGGCTTGCTGCGGTGGAGAAGAAGCGCGACGAAGCAATTGCAGCCCTAGAGGAGTCGCGAAAGCGTGAGGAAGACCTACGCGCTTCCGCTGGTGAGAGGGAGAAGTTGTTCGCGGAACAGCTTTTCTCGACTGCGAAGGCTCTCTCAGGTACTTAATTTGCTCTCCCTTGTGTTTTTTCTTATCTTGGTTTTCTTGTTCTTGTGCTGACACCTTGTACTCTTCAGATGCCACTGGCCTCAGCTTCAACGCCCAAGCTTTGCATCGCGAGGATGCTCTTGCTAGCGCTGTAGCCGCAGTTGAGGACCGTGGTGTCTCCCTCCAAGAGACGTTGGGGGAGGACAAGGGTGTTCTGAGTCGCCTCTGGCAGGACCTGACTCCCAAGGCCGGCCTAATCGACAATCTTGACGACCTGGTGGAATCCTTCGCTGGAGGTATTCCTATGGACTTCAAGAACACCCAGCGATCTGTCAGCGCCACCATGGCACTCGCGATGGCGCAAGCCCATGGCGTGGATTTGGATCCCGCCGCGATCTCTAAGGTGATGCCCGTCAACACCGGAGGCCAGCAGGTAGTGTTTGCTCCTTTCGCTAGTAGTTGCGATAAATATGGGCCTCAGCTTCTCGAGACAGTCGCCAAATACTCTGAGGAGCGGAAGCGAGCGAAGGAAGCGAAGATCGTGGCATCTGGGGCTACCACCAGCAGGTCCGTAGCGTTGGTGACTGCCACGGATGTGATGAAGCCCCCGAAGTTGAAGTCTAAGTCGAAGAAGCAGATTGCTCCGTAGTTACCCTTTGTAATAGGTGTAGCTTCTTTTGTTGGTCCGCCTTTTATGGGGGATGCCCCCTTGACACTTTTATCAAATTTGAACACAATCCTATTTTTATCGATGTATGATTAGCGTCATTTGCCTCTTGCTTGATTATACCTAGGGTCCTTCAAGTGGTCCTCATGATTCTCCTCCCACCGATGAAACCACAACATAGCCGCGTTCAAAGGTGGAGGAATTGTCGTTGCTTTCACGATTGTGTGACCGCATTAAGCAGTTGGAGCGTGAGTTGCCCATCATCTGCGGTAACACGGATGTGTGGAAGTCGAAAGCTAAGAAGGCCACTGCCCGCGACAAGTATCTCTTGGAGGAAGTGGCGCAATTGAATGAACAATTTAAATGTTAGCTCTCTGTCTGCTCATCTTGTCTTTTAGTCAGTCATGGCGATGCCTTGTCCTTACACTTTGCTGCTTGTTTGTGTATTTGTTAGCGCTCATCATCCGTAGGATGAGAATGACAGGGTAGCCATTCGAATGAATAACATGACCCTGGGGTAGCTACAGGCCAGTGGGTATTTTTGGGTGGACCATGACTGTGTGATCGTGTTGGCGACCCTGCAGGATTGTTCCTATCGAGTACTTCAATGCTTGAAGAATGTACAATCGTGTCTTAGACACATTTATCAGACGATGTTTCTGCTGGACACCGTCCCTTCAAGCATGTTGGTTATTTTAGCGAAATTTAAAGACATAAGCATGCTCCACGAGTGTGTGCGACAGCAAC
Source organism: Avena eriantha (assembly GCA_910589775.1). NCBI lineage: Eukaryota > Viridiplantae > Streptophyta > Magnoliopsida > Poales > Poaceae > Avena > Avena eriantha. Next base: position 279,075,269 of record OU342741.1, read on the forward strand.
TGGTCACAGGTGCGAAGGTTGCCATGTAGCTAGTGCGACTGCATCGGCCAAATGTGGACATAGCATCCATTACTGTTGGGACACCGCCACCGCTAGAAGGATGACCTAGAAAATGGTGCCGAATTACCAGGCGGTTGATCGGCCAGCAGAGGACATCGTCGACTTCTTTGAAGAGCAAACGAATGTTCATCTTCTACACCAGTAGCATAGTTTGTATCCTGCACATAGATGTATGAGTGTTGTATAGTTCGTATGGTTGTGTTGGGTGTATTCAATACCCATTGATATGTGAAGAGCATGCTAGCTTATATATTTTTCGAGTGTGTTGTACTCTACAGTTCCTTTTTGTTAGCCTGACATGTGTTTATCTCAGCACCTTTCCAACCTTTCAGGAGTGTTGCAACTGGGTTGGTGTTTATCAAGGGTTCGATTGGTATTGTGCCAGCTACTCAGGATACTGCGAGTTATTCATAGAACGAAAGTGTAAAGGGTGGCGCAGCCCCCTAGTGATGAAATTGCAAGAAAATAAGAAAAGGCACATAGTTTTGGGGCACTTAGCTTTATTTATTCATAGAATAGTAGGAGGTACAATGTGTGGCTAAGTAGCCTAGCTGAATAGCCTTATTTGTAATGTAAAAACGACTAAGGGTAGAAACGGCGCAGCTGCACGACATTCCAGGGGTTGGAGTATGCGACTCCGCTTGCTAGGTCTTTGAGATGATAGGCGCCACCTGGGATTACTTCAGTATTCACATGAGGTCCTTCCCAGGGGGACTCGAGTTTGAGGTGCCCTTATTGCTTTAGTGGCAGGACTAGATCTCCTTCGACGAAGGATCTGGGGCATAGCCTTCTGCTGTGGTAGTTGCGGAGGTTCTGTTGATAGATCGGTGATATCTCTACTCCGATCTTGCGTGCCTCATCGAGGAGGTCGACGGAGTCTTCGAGTGCGAGGGTTGACTCCTGCTCGCTGTAAGAAACCACTCGTGGAGCTTTGTAGCGCTCTTGTACGGGTAGCACTGCCTAAACACCGTGCACCATGAAGAACGGAGTGTAGCTCGTGGCGCTCTTTGGAGTTATGCGTAAGATCCAAAGTACGGATTGCAGTTCGTCTAGCCAGCATCCGACGGCTTGTTCGAGTGGCTGAAGGAGTCGCTTCTTGATTCCGCCACAGACGAGGTCGTTGGCCTTTTCGACTTGACCGTTGGTCTGAGGGTGAGCCACCGAAGCATAGCTAACACTGATTCCCAGGTTTTCGCAGAATTCCAGGAACTCCTTGGAGGTGATGTTCGTCCCGTTTTCCGTGATGATGCTATGTGGCACCCCAAAACGGTAGATGATGGACCCGAAGAACTTGACAGCGGTGGCTCCTGATTGATTCGTCATCGGCATGGCCTCGATCCACTTGGTGAATTTGTTAACTATGACGAAGAGGTAGACATAACCTCCTCACGAGGATTTTGAGAGCTCGCTGACCATGTCAAGTCCCCATTGTGCGAAGGGCCAAGCCAATGGTATTGACCTGAGTTCCGTGCTAGGTGCGTGTGGTTTGTTCGCGAATCACTGGCAAGTGTTGTAGTGCTGGACGATGTCCTTAGCGTCGCGCATGGCCATGGGCCAGTAGAATACATCTCGTAGAGCTTTGGCAACAAGGGCGGGACTGTCAGCATGGTGTCCGCAAGTGCCTTCATGTATGTCGAGGAGGACGACCCTTCCGTCCCGATTGGAGACGCACCGTTGAAGTACCCCTGTGATGTTGCGCTTGTACAGTTCGATGTTGATGAGGGCGAATGCCTTGGATCATCATGCGATGTGTCGCAGATCAGTCGAGTCATCTGGTTGCCTCTTGCTGAGTAGATATATGATGTACGGCTGTGTCCAGGATGGCTCGATCATCATGACCTCCATTGGGCCTTCAAGTCCCGTACCAAGCTCCATGCCATCGAGTGCCATTGGTTCGTTGGGTGGCGTAGCCCCCGAGTCCGTTGACGTGCTTTCTTTCTTCTCTAGAGCCTTGGGCTTGATGGAGCGCTCGCAGATGCGCTCGAGGAATACTCTAGGTGGTATGGGGGCACAGGTGGAGCTGATGTTGGCAAGTAGATCCGCCTCTTTGTTGCTTTCGTGTCCTAAGTGTCGCATCTCGCAGCCGTTGAAGTATCCCTCGAGTGTGTCATAGAGGTCGCGACAGGCGATCATGTTGTCGCTCAGTGCGTCACACTCGTGCATCATTTGGTTGACCACCAACTTGGAGTCGCCGTAGATGATGAGCCTCTTGGCGCCGCAGGCTTTTGCCATCCGCATCCCATGGATTAAGGCTTCGTACTCGGCTTCGTTATTGGAGGCAGTGAACTGCATTCGCAGAATATATTTCATCTTGTCTCCTTGGGGTGATGTCAGTATGACACCTATGCCAGCTCCGTCCTTTCGCTTGGACCCGTCGAAGTGCATTGTCCAAAGATAGGACATATCTGGCTTGTCGGGGAGCTGGTTCTCCAGCCAGTGCATGAGGAAGTCTGGGAGAACTTGCAACTTGATCGCGTCGCGCTTCTCATATGTGATGTCTTGCGGAGACAGTTCGATTCCCCATAGTGCGACTCGTCCGGTGGCGTCAGGATTATTGAGTATATGCCCGAGCGGGGCATCATTTACCACCACGATTGGGTGCTCCTGAAAGTAGTGGCGTAGTCGTCTAGCTGTCATGAAGACGCCATACGCCATCTTCTGGTAGTGAGGGTACCGCTGCTTTGTTGGCGTGAGCACCTCGCTGAGGTAGTATACTGGGCGCTAGACCCCGTGGACCTTATTTTCTTCGTCTCGTTCCACCACAAGCACCGTGCTGACCACCTGGTTGGTGGCGGAGATGTAGAGAAGAAGTGGTTCCTTTTAGCGAGGCGTCACTAGTACTGGTGAGGTGGATAGTAGACACTTGAGACCTTCGAATGCTTCTTGCGCCTCGTCTGTCCACTCGAACTTATCAGCTTTAAGGAAGAGTTGGTAGAAGGGCAGTGCCTTTTTGCCCATTCAACTGATAAATCGACTGAGCGCCATGATTCGCCCAGCCAGCTGCTGGATGCCTTTTACGTTCTTCGGCTTCTCCATGGCCAGTATGGCCTTTATTTTCTTCAGGTTTGCCTCGATCCCCCTCGCAGAGATGAGATACCCGAGCAGTTGCCCAGATGGCACGCCGAAGTCGCATTTGTTCGGATTAAGCTTGATCCGGTAGAGGTTGAGGTTAGCGAAGGTCTCGCGGAGATCGTCGATTAACGTGGCTTCCTCTTTGGTTTTGATGACGATGTCATCAATGTAGACTTGGATATTGTGACCAAGTTAGTTCGTGATGCAAGCCTGCATGCACCGCTGATAGGTGGCTCCTGCGTTTTTAGCCCGAAAGTCATCGTGTTGTAGCAGAACACATCAAAGGGCGTTGTAAATGCCGTTTTCTCCTGGTCTTCCTCCTTCATTTGAATCTGATTGTAGCCTGAGTAGGCGTCGAGGAAGCTTAGGCGCTCGCATCCCACGGTGGAGTAGAGTGATTTGATCGATCGGTGGCAATGGGAAGTGATCCTTTGGGTAGTGCTTATTCAAGGAGGTGAAGTCCACGCACATCCGCAGGATATCTGTGTCTTTTTTAGGCACAAGCACTGTGTTAGCGAGCCAGGTACTTTCCTTGATCTCGCGTATGAAATTTGCGTTGAGGAGTCTATTGATCTCCATACTGACTGCTTTTGCTCTTGGTTCAGACAGTCGCCGTATTGTTTGCTTCACTGGCCTTGTGTCTGGGTTCACGTTGAGTGAGTGCTCGGCGAATTCCTTGGGAACCCCTGGCATGTCCGCTGGACACCAGGCCAAGACTTCCTAGTGCACACGGAGGAATTAGACGAGCGTGAGTGGAGCAATATGTTGAACAATGCACAACATGTGTTCAAGCTAAGTCGGAAGCTAACCCTTATGGTCTTTATATGCCATTGCCTATTCCTCATACACCTTGGTCCGACATTAGTATGGATTTCGTATTAGGATTTCCTAGATCTAAGCATGGTCATGACTCTATATTTTTTGTCGTGGATCGCTTTTCCAAAATGGCACACTTCATTCCGTGCCATAAGACCAACGACGCTTCACATGTTGCAAATATGTTTTTCAGCGAAATCGTCTGTCTTCACGGTGTGCCATGAACAATCGTCTCTGACCGCGACGTCAAATTCATGAGCTACTTACGGAAGACCCTCATGCCCAAGCTCGGCGTCAAGCTACTCTTTTCATCCGCATCACATCCCCAAACCGATGGCCAAACCGAAGTTGTCAACCAAAGCCTCGGGACCCTCCTTCGTGTGTTGATCAAGAAAAACCTCAAGGATTGGGAGGAATGCATCCCATACGCTGAGTTCGCCTACAACCGTGCAAAGCACTCAACAACCAAGAGGAGTCCATTCATGATCGTCTATGGTTTCGAGCCCCTCACTGCGCTCGACATTCTACCGCTACCTCTCCATGAGCGCACAAACATGGACTTTGAGAAGCGCACACAAGCTATGAAGAAGCTTCATGAACAAACAAGAGCTACTATCGAGCAACAAGTCCTTCGCCAAGCTTCAAGGTTAAACAAGGACAAGAAGGAGATGATCTTTGAAGAAGGTGATCTTGTGTGGATACACCTAAGAAAAGACCACTTTCCCAAGGAATGTGACTCCAAGCTCAAGCCAAGAGGAGATGGTCCCTTCAAAACCCTCAAGAGAATCAACAACAACTCCTACCTCATCGACATACCGGCCTCCGAGTACGTTGCAAGCAATACATTCAATGTCAAGGACCTCTCACCCTACCATGGAGATGCTACCGATGATACTTGTGAAGAGTCGAGGACAACTTTTTCCCAAGGGGGGGGGCCTGATGCAGCCCGTCCTACGGACGCTCCTACATCTACACCAACAAGTCCCCCAAGTGGACCCATGACTCGTGCCCGATCCAAACTCCTATAAGCTAAGGTGAACACGCTCCTCTCCTCGTGCCAATTTGATACTTCCTTGGATGGTGTGCTACTTCATGCAACTACGCTGTGCATCATCAGGTACGAAGCCTCAACACACCACACGACACCCAAGGATGGAGAACAAGGAGCAGAGCGTGAAGCAGAAGCCGCTGGAGCTGCTCAGACCGGAGTCTCCGGTCTGTGCACACCGGAGTCTCCGGCCTGCCAAAGTCTCCGGTCTGAAGGCCCCAGAGACTCCGGCCAATCCTCCGGTCTGACCACTCGAACCAGGCTCTGGGTCAATCTGTCTGCCCCTCCGGAGGCTGGTCCGGAGGCTCCTCCAGATTCTCCGGCCTAGACCGGAGTCTCCGGTCTGCCACACCGGAGTCTCCGGACTGCGTGTCGCCAGGCATGTAAAAGGCCTTTGGGCCTTCGGCCCGTGTACCCCTTAGTACGTCTAGAACTTTTCTTTTATTCCTAAAGTACCCCTGTTTAAGTGGTTGGCCTATATATAGTCCCCCACCTCCATTGTAAACGCTAGGCATGACATTTGGAATTAGTGGAAACCCCTTGTGTACCTATCTAGTTCTTGCCTCATGCTCTTTTGACAAAGGAGCACAAAATATCCCAAACCTCGTTGGAGTTTGCATCATGCCACCGTGTTGTAAAAGGCCTAGGCATCGGAGTCCCTTTGCCTAGACATCAAGATCTCATCGAGTCTCTCATCTTGCCGTGTCGGTTCGAGAGAGAGTCCTCCGCCTGACGCTGATCCTAGGGATTGCGCCGGACTGGTCACCGCTGGCGTGATCTATTGGTGTGTATCGTGGTTTTGTGTGTGTGTTCATCGTGTTCCTCGTGCATGAGTTCGTCGTGTTCATCCTCCCCTCCTATCCCCGCACACCATCCTCGATTTGAGTGGGATTCGTGAAAGATCAGGCCACCCTAGAGGTTTGCCCTCAACACTTCTGAGTCGGTCGAGCGAGCATGCCTTGCCCGCATCTTGTCGACCTTGCGTTGTGTGATGTCATCACGTGCGTCGTAGTCATGGTCATGCCGCCATGAGTGGCGGCGTCATGACAGATCGTGGTTGTCGTCGTTGGAGGAGTACGAGTAGTAGTATTTGGCCAGAGCCTTGCTTTTCTTCGGCTCTGGCGTTGGCTATTTGTCGAGGACGGCCTCGATTAGCCCTAGGCCCACGATCATAGATTGGTGCATGGCAGCCTGTGGATCTCCAACTGGTGGCTGGTTGTTGAGGAGATACATGGTGGCTGCTATCACCGTAGCTTGCAGCGTCTTCAGGAGCACGTTGCCCCGCGTATCCACCATCATAGAGCCAAAGTCGAGGACTTTCGTGGCCTCTATGCGCTCCTGGTCGGTGAGATGGTCCAGTCGAGATCGTCTTTTGTTGGCCAGGTACTCGTTGCCCTTGGAGGAGGATCCTCCATGGGAGGAGAGCTGAGCTTGTTGAAGGCTCGACTCATTCACCGCCTTTCTGCACGCGTCGAGTTGCACGATCACCTGCTGCTGGCATTTGAATTCTTCCTTCAGCAGCCAATGGTAACCCATTAGCATGTCTTGCGATGAGTTAGGAGGTAGAGGGTTACCCTGTAGAGCTTCTCGACAGCGGGCCCACTCGTTGTCGTTGAGGTGGATCTGCACACGCTCGCCTGTGTCCTGATCCCTCATGAGGTGCAATGCTCCTCCTTTCCTATTGTTGGTGGGCGCACCGTTGGTAGGGCCGGTGTTGGTGGGGCCATCATTTGCGACTGGTATACCGCCGTTGGCCGGTCTAGTGCTGGTGTCGGTGTTTTCGCGATTGACGCCAGTGTCGCCCGCATTGATAACGGCACTCATGAAGTGATTGGGGAGGCTGCTGCTCTAACAACTTTCAGATCCGGAGCCGTAGGCTCCATCTTCTGTGGCCAGACCACCCAGATCGGATCAGCGACTGCTATCGTTGCCGTGCTCCTAGCTGTTGCCGGGGTGTTGAGCTTGCTGAGGGTGCCGATTGGACGCGGGAACCATGATGATGGAGCAACCATGGGTGCCGTCGGCTGGTCGGGCATGCGAAGCGTGCCCAGTTGACCGACCTGGAAGCGGAAGCTCCCGATCGCCAGGCTGATCCCATCGCCCATGGACTCGAAGACCGGGCGAGTGGCCTGTGTGTGGACGGTGAAGTCGAAAGCACCGAAGATCTGGCGAATCTTTGATGTTGCAGAGTCGTAGATCGTGGTTGATGGGGGGGAAGAAGCCGCGACATCAGCACTCCCAATCCCCACGGTCGGCGCCAATTGATGAGGGTTTAACTCGTCAATGTCCATTGTTATGAACTTGGGATTTGGAAAAGGAGGGAGCGCTGGAGGCATCAATCGGCTAACAAACAAGCACACAGGGACGCAAGGTTTACCCAGGTTCAGGTCTCGTAGAGGTCCCTACTCCTGCTTGTCTGCTCTTGGAATTATCGAGGGAGTCGAAAGTTACAGGGGTGCACAGATGCAATCTAGCGATCGTTGTGGAAACTAGGGTTGTGATTGTCCTCCTCGCCGCCCCCTCCTAGCCTTTATATAAATAGGCTAGGTCTTGGGTAGCAGGTCGAGTCGGTTACAGATTAGGGTTCATCCTTTGCACTTTCTATCTAAGCTTCTTCTTGTGCCACAAGCAATCGGAGAGGCTGTGGGTCACCCAAATTCTCCATTGGGCCTTGGCAACGCCGTGGGCTTCTGCCGTATCTGGACCATATATGCCAAACTCGAGTGCCTTTAGGGTATACCCATGTCACAACCTCTACGACGCTTTGGTGATGAAAGACGAAGGGTTATAGGCGAAGAAATAGCTAGGTTACTTAAGCCTGGATTTATCCGAGAAGTTATTCACACCCGCTGGGTGGCAAATCATGTACTTGTCCCCAAAAAGGGAACCAATGAATTAAGAACATGCGTTGATTACACCGGCTTGAACAAAGCGTGTTCGAAGGTTCCGTTTTCTTTGCCTCGCATTGACCAAGTCATTGATTCGACGGCTGGCTCAAAACTTCTGTGTTTTCTCGATGCCTATTCAGGATACCACCAGATCCAGATGCAAAAATCGGACCAATTGGCCACTTCGTTCACCACACCCTATGACACGTATTGCTACGTCACGATGCCGTTTGGGTTGAAAAACGCTGGTGCACGTACCAGCGGACGATGCAACGTTGCCTGCATGACCAAATAGGTCACAACGTACACGCCTACATGGATGAAATCATGGTAATGTCAAAGAAATCAAATGATCTTATCGCTGATTTGCAGGAAACCTTCGACAATCTCCGGAAATACAACATGATGCTGAACCCAAAGAAGTGCATCTTCGGGGTACCACCTGGCAAACTGCTGGGCTTCATCTTTCACATCACGGAATCAAGGTGAACCTGGGGAAAATCAAGGCCATCCTCGACATCAAACGCCTGACATGCCTAAAGGACATACAAAGGCTCACAGACTGCGTTGCAATAGTAAGTCGGTTCATCAGCCGACTTGGTGAGAAGGCTATGCCGCTCTACAAGTTTCTCAAGAAGGCGGACAAATTCACATGGACGGACGAAGCTGACACAACACTTCAGGAGTTGAAGAGAATAGTCTCCTCCCCACCTATACTTGTAGCACCGGTGCCAAGGGAGCCTATGTTAGTATACATGGCGGCTACCAACCGAGTAATCAACACCGTCATCGTGGTGGAGCGCAAGGAACCAACGCACGAATATGGAGTTAAGCGACCTGTTTACTATGTAAGCGAGGTCTTGACAGAATCCGAGCAGCGTTACGCGCACTACCAGAAGATAGCTTATGTAGTTTTCCTTGCTTCACGTAAGCTAAGGCATTATTTCCAGGAGCACCCCATCACAGTAGTGAGCAAAGCTCCACTGTCTGACATCATCAACAACAGGGACACTACGGGGAGAGTGGCAAAGTGGGGCATTGAACTTGCCGGCTTTGACAACACCTAGAAGCGACACGACGCTATCAAATCACAAGCATTGGCGGATTTTCTTGCAGATTGGACATAACTGCTAGAAGACACTCCTGTACTAGAGCCAGAATATTGGGTCATGCACTTTGACGGATCAAAGTTACTCAATGGCTCGGGGGCTCGTGTATTATTGGAATCACCAACAGGAGAGAAGTTGCAATACATCCTGCAGATCCACTTCAATGCTACCAATAACATTGCGGAGTACGAGGCCCTCATTCACGGACTTCGCGTAGCCAAGGATATTGGCATCAAGCGCATAGTTTGCTGTGGAGATTTCAACTTGGTTGCCCAGCAAGTAGCTGGCACCTGGAACACTGAGAACCCTATGATGGCGGCATATAGAGACGAAGTAGACGAAATAGCCAAGTGCTTCGACGACTACGAAGTCAAGTAGGTCAAAAGGGAAGATAATGAGGCGGCATATCTGCTATCAAAGCTTGGATCAACCCATCGACCAATTCTGCCGGGCGTTTTCCCAGAGCATTTATGGACTCCATCCGTGAAGGGAGCGGACCCCGACAACCCGGATAGAGTGGAATCATTTCTTAACGCATTAACAGTGACCTCTCCAGCTTGGACGAAGACGTTCATGGATTATCTACAAGACGGAACTTTGCCCACCGATGAATTCGAAATCCAGTAAATATTACACAGAGCAAAAGGCTATGTCATCATTGACGGCCAGCTATACAAAAGAAGTGCCATAGGAGTCTTCCTATGATGCGTCTCCCAGCAGCAAGGTATTGAAATCCTTAGAGAAATACATCTCGGAGATTGTGGGCATCACGCCGCTCCCCGATCATTGGTGGCCAAGGCCTTCCGATAAGGATTCTACTGGATAACCTCCAAGGCGGACGCCAACAAGTTGGTACAAGCATGCCTTGTGTGTCAATTTTATGCAAGACAGCCAAAGGTTCCAGCTAAAGAATTGCAAACAATACCAATAACTTGGCTATTTGCAGTCTAGGGGCTAGACATGGTGGGACCTTTGCAGACATCACCATGTCGATTCACACACTTGCTAGTAGAAGTGGACAAATTCACAAAATGGATTGAAGCTAAACCATTAGAAAGCTTGATGGGGCAACATCCCTAAAGTTTGTCCAGGATCTAGTGGTGAGATTTGGTCTCCCACATAGCATCATCACCGATAATGGCTGAAATTTATCTCTCGGAGAAGTTGAGGAGTATTGTCATGAGAAAGGCATCCGCCTTGACCTACATCTGTGGCACACCCACAGTCAAATGGGCAAGTTGAAAGGGTCAAAAGACTAATTCTATATGGAATCAAGCCACACTTGGAGGTACCACTACGTAGAGCAGCTGGAGCCTGGGCGGAGGAACTACCATCTATCTTGTGGAGTTTATGAACAACACCCAATAGATCCACCGGCTTGACTCCTTTCTTCATGGTTTATGGAGCAAAAGCAGTTCTCCCATCCGACATCCTCCACGATGCACCAAGAGTTTCCGCCTATAAGGAGGATGATGCTGAAGAATCCAGACGAATATCTGTGGACCTACTTGAATAAGAGCACGTGCTAGCATGCCAGAGATTCCGCCGTCTACTAGCAGAATTTGCACGGCTACCATAGTCACCGTGTAAATAATTGCTCGTTTAAAGAAGGGGATCTAGTGCTTAGACTCAAGCAGGAGAAATCACACAAATTATCCCCGCCTTGGGCAGGACCGTTTGTCATAAGCAAAGCATTGCTCAATGGTTCCTATTACCTCGTCCATATTCGCGAGTTGAAAGATAGGCCAAAAAATCGCAAGCGTAAGAAACATGACTCAGATGATGATTACCCAGAGATAGATCGTCCATGGAACATAGCACAACTACGTCCCTTTTACACTTAGCACATTTATATTATGTAATAAGTTTCTTATGTGATCAATGAAACAAAGCATTTGGTTCACTCATATTCTCTAAGTCTTTTACCTCCTTTAGTTGTTCATTTTTGGATCATATAAACCCTTTATGCGCAAGGTTGCATTTGCCCTTGTGAAAATTCCACCTACGGTCGTTAGCTTAACTTTTCTGGTCTACACGTTTTCTGAAGTTTTTATGTGGATTCCGGAGTAGTGACTTTTTGGCACTCAAAGCCGACGATTTTGTTTTTAGGTTCTTGACGGTGCTATTAAGCATAATCGCCTGAGAGCATAGTTCTGTTCTGTGAGTTTTCCATCTCACGAAAGGTCAAGCATACGAACCAGAATAATGGATAAGCCAGCACTTCCTTAAAAAATATATACACATGCTGGAAGTAGATAAGTTCCAAGAAGCTTGATTACAAGTTTTTCCACCTTAGACAAACATAAGTTTTTTCCGCATACATTCTGCAGAGACACATTTAATACATGCATTGTTTTTCATGGATCTGCTGCAGGGGGCTTCGTGGTGGCATCATCAGGAGAGCCAGGCTAGGAGAGCTCGTCAAACTCTGAAGGAGAGGGGCTAGACTCAAAAGAGGCCATATCGTCATCCAGGATCTCGGCAGGCACGAAGACATCAGCCTTGACCATCTTGGCAACCCTGGTATCGAAGCCGGCAAGAGAGTTCCAAATAGCATCACTATCGATCTCTTGTCCTTCCTCGTCCATCTTGGGCATCCAGGAGGTCACCAATTCAATGTCGGCATTGTCATTGTGAGGCTTGACCAAAGACACGGTCATCCTAGCACCAGCCCGCATGCAAGAGGCTTTCTAGTCTTTGATTTTCTTGGGGGCTCGACACAGGATTTCCGCATACTTGGCCACTTAGTATGCCGCCTTGATATTGATTCCCAGAGGTTGAGCTATCTCCTTGTCTTTGGCGATGACGGTGCTGACGAAGTTGCCGGCAAGATTCATGCATTCCTTGGAACTTGGAGCACCCTCACCCAAGTTAGCTAAGCCAATGGGAGCTGTGGTTTGCACAAATATACAAGGACCATGAGTATAAACAAGTCAAATGGTTATCCAACTGACAGAAAAATACCAAGATGGAGAAAGGTTACCGAAGATGCTCCTTTCCGCTTGCTTGCACGTCTCCGCCAAGTCGTCGTGCTCCTTCTAGACTGACTTGAACATCTCAAGACTCCTTGCATTCTGCTCTTTGGCAGCTTGGTTCTGGTCTTTGAGCTATGCAATCTCATCCTTCAGGAGCTGCATCTCGACATCCGCAAACTCTTGCACAGCCTTCATCGTCGCCTCATGGCCCTTGACGGCCTCGGCCAGGTCCTTCTTCAGAATTTTATTTTCATCATCAAGCTCCTGAATATGCTTGGATTTCTCGACGATGCTCTTGGCCTAGGCAATTGCTTCTGTAAGATGGAAATCAGAAAGTGCTATCAGAAGACGGAAGAAATGATTCAATGAGAAAAGCAAGGAGTTGTTGCAGGAAACATACTCTGGCTATTTTTCATCTGTTCCTTTAGGAATTTGGTTTTACCCTGTTCAAGGTCCATCTCCTTCCGAAGAGCAGCAAACCTCTCATTGGCGGCAATCCTCCATGTATTCTCATTTTGCACATGATATAAACATGTATAGTTTCTCTAGAGCATCTAGTCAGAACTACTTAGTTTCAACTAAATGCTCGGGGGCTACAGTACATGATTTTAATGTAAACTAGTTTCTCTAGAGCATCTAGTCGGAACTATCCAGTTTCAACTAAACACTCGGGGGCTACACGGACAAGTTCTGCACTTAGTTCTTTGGAGCATTCAGGACAATAACTATTATCTTATCCGCCTAAGAGCTCAGGGGCTACAATGAGATATACTACACAAAGTAAAGCAAGTGAAGTTCAAAAGACATACGAGGGCAATGACCCTAAGATTGTTGGCCAGATGAGCATAGGAGTCATGAAAGGTCCTGGCATCTTATATTTACTAATTGAAGGCACCGTAGAAAGCTCCATGTTAATCCTACGGAAAAACGACCAAACCATCCGTTTGATCTGTCGATTAGGTATCTGTAGCCATCAGATGATTTCTTCGGTATCCTCCCCCGTCTCTAACGCGCACGCCGCCTCAGCATAAAACTGCTCCAAAAAAAAAACTATCCAAATACCACCGAGAAGAACATCCCGACGTCTCCTTCACCTAGTCGCCTCTCCTCATCGTCCACCGACGCATGCATGATCCCGAGGTAGTTACTGCCGGCCTTCTCATCCTCCGCATCACTCCACCACTTCTGAATGCATGGAGTGATCTGTTTCAATCTCCCATCCCCGCAAACTAATCGATCTAAAATAGGTATGATCCTGTCCAAAACCATCCATTCGATCTGTCGATTAGGTATCTGTAGCCATCGGATGATTTCTTCGGTATCCTCCCCTGGTCTCCAACGCGCACGCCGCCTCAGCATAAACTGCTCCGAAAAAAAAAACTATCCAAATACCACCGAGAAGAACATACCGACGTCTCCTTCACCTAGCCGCCTCTCCTCATAATCCACCGACGCATGCATGATCCCGAGGTAGTTACTGCCGGCCTTCTCATCCTCCGCATCGCTCCACCACTTCTGAATGCATGGTGTGATCTGTTTCAATCTCCCATTCACGCACCGATCCAAGGTCCACCTTTAGTCCAGTATATGATTTATTCCTTGATGGTCGATGCAGATGAGGAATAGTTGTTTGAAGCAGATTGGGTGGCCGCCGCCATCTGTGACGCTGGTGAGCGGACGACCTGCAGCCGGCTTGGGGCGCACTACTAAATCTGTAGTCTTAAATTCCCCGCTCTTGATAATTTTACTCATTATTTTTCTATAGTACCCTGCCCAAATCGTTCATGTTAAGTCCACAATTTTATCTTGCCTACCTCGGTACCTGAGACACGAAATTTGGGGCTGTGTTGACAACGAAGGAGATAGAGGAAAGAGCAGCAATAGAAGTGAACACGGGGGGATGACAACACAACGAGTACTAGCTATGTACAGCAAGGAGGATTTCCAATGGCCAGCGTCCCTTTGCGAGGCAGATGGCAGCTTCACAGACATTCAGCGGCTACCCATGAGGCCATCACGCACATGTGATATCATATATGTTCTGTTAATACTAACTTCATGCTGCCGTTTGTTACCTGATATTTACTCATATGTCCTTCGATATTTAGGTCTGAAAATTGGATGATTATACTGTAAATTTGTTGGTCGCATGTTCATTACTGAATTTGGTTTGTGTTCTTGCATAGAACATTCAGCTATAGGGTCCGTTGATCATCTTACAGATTATAAGTCATCACATATATCTCTTCAACTTCTATGGTTTCATATTTTCTCAGGTTTGTGTTTAGCAGAATAGCCACCTACTTGATATAATTGGTCAAACATGGTATTGCAGTATAAGGTTAGAAGGATAGTATGCATGTTATTCAAGGTGTATTCGAATACTGGGACTTATATTGCCTTAATAGAAAACAAGTTTGATGCTCACTCTATGCAATCAGGAATAAGAGATATAGCTAATATTTAATAACAATTCATTTTTTGTTCCACTCATCCATATTTTATGTCTGAACTAATGTTGTCAGTATCGAGCGCCCGTATAGAAAATAGAATTGGAGCTTATGCTTTTCATATTATTGCTTCACTATTTGAGGCCAAGAACTCGACATGATTTGATTTAAAGTAGATTAATCTTTTGATGAGTTACTAAGAACCTGGTAGGCTATTTGTGTATGTTCGGTTATGCTCTTATGTGCTCTGCACATGAATTAAAAGAAAACTGCATGAAGATTTTTTTAGTGAGAAGCATGTTCAGTTAATTTTCTATTATGATAAAAGGCATTAGTCAGATTGCTTATCAAGAACATTCTGTACAAACAAACTAGCACACGAGTTGTAATAATTTGAAGCTATTTTACAACTCCATTTCGATTGACTTTCCTGGATCGTAGCTGACAATTTACAATTTGCTTTTGTTTATCTCGAGGCTTTTCTCCATCATAGACTTATCTGCGGACTCTGCAACGCTGCTCCGTTCTACGTTCGCTTTTACTAACATCATACTCTGTAAGACCTTTAATAGTAATATTCATCCTATAAATTCAATAGTAAATCATATGTTATATTCAAATTGAATCTAAGGAGCCTCCCAGGGAGCAGCGTCATTTCCATCTTGCAACAATTATAGGGTGGCCAGTATTGAGAAGTTGAGGGAGATTCAAAGTACATTTGATTCCTTTGTGTTGCCTACAGTCCTTGAGCTTATTTAAAAAAAAAATTGGGGGTATGGATAAATTTATACACGACGGTGCAAAGAATTTCTTCCAAAGGTGCTGTGTAGGGCCATGCAGGTTGTCGATCTGTTTATAATAATTCTGCAATACTTAGATTTGTTGAGATGCTTTTAAGCATTGATCTAGCACAAGAGTCCTCATTTTTCTTAGTGTTGCTAAATAATAAAAAAATTGTGGCATGTAGTTATATAAGGGCTACAGTTTGTTGCTTTTTCTCAGCTGGCTATTCTTGATTGGGTGCTACTCGATTAGAAAGTAAGATGCAGTGATCACGATAGATGTAGCATTCAAGTATATATATAGTCTACTATTTTTCTAAGTAAGATCATAATGATGCAAATGATTTCATTATGCAGTTGAACAAACTTGAGAATGTCTTGGATTTTTGCCCTACGCTAGCCGCTATTTAAGTTGGACTCTTTACCATTCTTTGTAAAATAAACAAAGGCGCTTATGTTGTTGTTCGCAGAAGTATTATCGGCCTATTAGCCATCCAGTAGGTTAACATTACCTATTCTTTGTTTTAAAAATCACTATTGTTCTTTCATTTCAAATAACCTTATATAGTAAAACACATACAATGTATCAAATTGCCATCGTAATTTTCATGGTATCTATAATTTATTTTTTAATCTGAACTTGAAACAAAGCATGTAAGAAATACAACTAAATACGCTCTTATACATTTTTATATGTTTCTACGATTTTATATGTAAGATCACGTGGATGAAGAATTTGGATATGACTTCAGATTTTAAGTGTTTCTCGGCTTTTATACGTTTCTTAAGTTACAATAAGTCGATACTTTTCAAATGATTAATGGTACATGGACTTGGACTGACGTGTAATTAAGGAGTTGTATGAACGTGTTAGTATTGACTTCTACATCTCTTCAGATTTTCTATTTAAAAAGTATGTTTCGATGGTTACTAATATATTTGATTCTAAAAATATTTTCAAATAGTTAAATTTCTAGCCCACGCAGGTGCACGGGCTAATGACTAGTTGTTATAAATTACATTGGCTTGTATGATGAGATCATCCAGGCTCAACGTCGGAGGAGTTGCAGCCAATGGAGAGGTTGAAGCCAGAGGCATGTATGAAACCCTAGCTGCCTCCTGCACCTTCAAGGCAGTTGATGGCTCGGAGGCTCCTGTCTCGATCGCAGCTTCCACATCCACCTCTTCCACCACTTCCTTCCCTTTCTCGGTGGCATCCTTAGCTAGAGCTTCAACCACTTTAGAGGAGGTTCTCTCTTGCGCTGCCTGGCTGCTGGGAGCAACATCTGCCTCGACAGAGCCTAAGACATCAAGAATTGGATTGATATTTGTCTCCATGGAAGAGGTCTAAGGGATGATGGGTGATGACGGCCCAGCGGGTCCAGTGGGAGGCTTGGTGGCAGGAGTAGGGGGAGTAGTGGCGGGAGAGGACTTGGCAGACAAATCCTTGGACAGCATATCACGAATGTTTTTTTACCCTCCAACATCTTTGGAGGATCGCTTCAAACTAACACCGGCTTTCCTCCTGAGATGTACAAAGTATAAATACAAGAGTTGAAAAAAGGTATGAGCTGAAAAATACAAGCCGGAAAATGAAAGTACTTACTCCACGACAGGAGCCTTGGTGAGGGGAATGCCGGTGGACTTCTTCTTCTTCTCCGCCTCTAAGGCGGCAGTGGAATGTTTGGAGACTCCACTCTCCAATTTCTTCTTCTTGGCCTCGGCAGCAGCGTTAGAGGTGGAGCTCTTCCGCTTTCGTGCTGCCGGAGTTGGTTGATCCTTGGGGGCGTCGTCGTCCGACACCACCTGGATATCCTTCAGTTTTGGATCATAGACCTGGGAGTCCATTTGATCCGCTGCCAAGGTTGCCAGCTGGGATACAGAGGAGTGTTAGATGGACAACTTCAAAGTCGGAAAAACCTTAGAGTATATAATGAGCAACAAAGGAAACAACAGCTAGCTCTAGGCACTTGCCGCACTCGAACATGTCGAAAGTGATCTTGAAGCCACACTTCTTGTCCTTCACCTTGACGATGTCCTTGAGCTAGAGCTTGATGGAGTCAGTAGAGAAGTTATCCCGTGAAATTCCCATGGGATTCGTCATGTCTTGGCTATACTTGCACATCAGCTCGATGCGGTGCTATAGAGGCTGGATCCGCCTAACGTACCAGCACATGGCAAGGTCCAAGCCCATTAGACCTCCATCTACGAGCCATTCGATCCGCCTTACGACACGATTGGCTTCATCGTCTGATGGGGATATGTTGAATGGGGTATGCCCAGCAGAATGTTCCGGGTGAGCCGAAGGCCTGCAAGATGGCAACTAGAACGCGACTGAGAAGAAGGCCTGGCGACTGAAGACTGAAGGCCCGGGAGCATAACTGAAGCCCAGTCGGATTAGGTCAAAAGCCTCCGAATCCATAACTAGTTCGGTTGTATACTGTAAACTCTAGCGAGGTACCCCCTATATAAGCCTCCCTAGGGTAGCTTGAGCACTTATGTTCCATCATACACCCCTTCGAGCGACTAGCTGCTTAGACACCGAGCTCGTCATCCTTGTAACTCACTCTCCATCAATCTAATCTAGCAGAAGTAGGTATTTACTCTCTGGGGGGCTGAACCTGGGTAAATCCATGTGCATCTGCCCCATCTCACACTGCAGATTGCCGCCAGCTCTCGCCCCCAATTTTATCAATCGCTGCCCATGGCAGCGACTGCCGTGGCCATTCCCACAACAGTGGTATCCATCGTGGGTCCTAGCCGGTCTGACCTGAGTTCTGCGGTGAGACCCTACACACCAATCGATCGGCCGATTGCCACTGGCCACATGATCGCCATCGGCAGGATCTTACAGATCCTGCCCAGCAGCTACATCCCGACGTCGCGCCCGATCACGCACGGTGCAGTGATGCCGATCGGCACCATCAGCCTGTTCGTTGGCTTCACCGATGCGGTCGACCCAGCGGGAATGACGATCGTTGGTGGATCACCGCCACGCCGCGATCTTCTCTCAGAGGAGCAGGTCTGCTCCATCAGCTGCCTCACCACCGAGTATGACTTGGCCGCTAGCAACGCGGTCGGGGCTGACGTTGCCACGGACGACACGGCTCTTCACGACGACGCTGACTCTGTGACCCCTGCTTCGGGCGACAGATCCATCACCGCAGCATCACGAGAGGACTCCATCACGCGGGTCTCCAACCCTGAGGACTTCGAGGATCCTTCCATCCTCGGGATCTTCGACTACGACTTCGGCTCGGAGTCCCCTGAAGACTTCCGCGCCAGATCCAATCGCTTCAACGGGATCTACATGGCGGGCAGCATGGCCGCCCGCCAGATCAATTCTCCGTGCCGATCCCGACAACTGCCATGGCCACGGAGGTGGAGGAAGCCCGCCTGCGACTTGGTGAGGCGCAACGCAGGGAGCTAGCCAAGCGCGAGAAATTCCTCCTCGAACGGGCAACGGCATAGGAGCTGTCACTCTACCACCAACGCCGCATCAGGACCCGCCTGAACTCCAACATCCAGGGCCGCGTCATGAACTTCAACGATGAAAGCGACCCCGCACGCGCGGCCGAGCGCGAATACTGCGAGAACATGCCACCAGGTGACAACAACCGACCACCACCCGAGGCACCGGTGACTGGGGCCCCACCGCCACCCATTGGTCGCGCGCCCATACCGGACCAGCCACGGATCATAATCTCGCCACATTCTGCTATGCCAACGGGTTCCCACTATAATCCACTCCAATGGACAACATCATCACGGCCGACACCACATTCACCCACCTCGACATCCAAGGAGAGGGAGCACTACAGATCCAGTACGCTAAGTCCCTACTCACTAGGGCCGTCGAGCAACAAGCCATGGGTGTCGATCCGCGGGGCGGAAGTATTCCCGCTCATCAACAAGCAGGGTAGCCTCAAGCGGCCCTCCAACCGTCACCAACGCCGTCACCTGCCCACCACCCGAGCCCCTAGCGCATCAGCCACGGGCCGCCAACCCTGCGCTCTCCACCAATGATCTGCGGCCGGTGAACAACATGGTCGCCACCAACGGGCAACCCATCGACGCATGAATGCACATCGTCAACAAACAAGCTTGGCGGGCGCGCCAGCCCAACGACTTGAGGCACACCCTCACCAATCGCAGCCACTCTGAACCTAGGGGCTCGCTCAGTCGAGTCGGCCCCCAGTGATTCGGGCCTATGATCCGAGGTGCGCAGTAGCCCGCCAACTTCAAGGCGCCCAAGGAGATCGAAAAGTACGACCTCACGTACGACCCAGCGGTGTGGCTGGACACATACCTCATGACGATGGGAATCACCAGCCACACTGATCTGCTAGCCAGTCTCTACCTCCCCCTGATGATGGAGGGTGCGACCCGACAATGGATCAACACCCTCCCTGCCAACAGCATCGACTCGTGGGAGGAGATGTGGGACGCCTTCGTTAGGCACTTCGAGGGCTCCTACACCCGCGCCACCACCATTGAGGACCTAGAGCGATGCATACAGGGGCAGCGCGAGTCAACCCGCCACTGGATCCAGAGGTGGCAGGAACTATGGATCAACGCCTCCGGCAATCACCCGGACACGACGATTCACTTCTTCAAGAACGCGTGTCGGTACGAACCCCTGGTCACTAAGATCAAGAGGGTCTATCGGATGCTCGACAACATCCCCGACCTCCTCGAGATCACCAAGCGGTACGCGGAGGAGGACCCCAACCAGGACTCTGACGACGAGTTAGGAGGAAGACGCCGCACTAGCGGCCACAACAATGGGCGACATCGCGACATGCGCTATAGCAACACCCTCCTCACCGGCAAGCGCCATAGTGATAGGCGAGTCGACTTCATTGCTAACGCTACTTATAGCCAATGCGACCCGAAGAACTTTCGCCGCGATGGGGGAAACTACCACGACAGTGGAAACTACCGCACCAACAACGCGAAATTCGGCCCTGTCTGCTCAACCAGCCCTACGTCTACCACAGCAGGGAGGGGAAACCTTCCACCCACACCACCGCGGGATCGAAAAGGCAAGGCGAGCAAGGGAGGACCCCAACAATAACCCACCAAGGGACAACGGCAATGCCGGTAGGTTCGGAAATACCGTCAGCTCACTGCACACCTTTACCGGGCTCGGCACCAAACGCGAGAAGAAGGTGCTCGCCCGCGCGGTCACCGTCAATGCGGTGACCCAAATTGACATCACTCGCTTCCTCAACTGATCTGAGCAAAGCATCACCTGGACTCGCCATGATCACGTGACCAGGATTGAGTATCCAGGGCGAGTCGCCCTGGTGGTCAGGCCCAAAGTGGCCGTCTACTGGCTTCCCAAGACGCTGATGGACGGCGGAAGCTCCATCAACATCATGTACTTGGACACATTCAAGAGGCTGCACCTCCCGAAGTCAGCAATTAAGTCGACACTCACCACTTTCCACGACATCGTCCCCGGTCGGAAGGCATATCCGATCGGCAAGGTGACGATGCCAGTCATCTTCGGCACGCTAGCGAACTTCCACACCGAGCAGACCGTCTTCGAGCTGGTGAACTTCAGCAGCCCTTACCACTCCATCCTAGGGTGGCAGGCGTTCGCCAAATTCATGGCGACTCCACATTACGCCTACAACATGATGAAGCTCCCAGGGCCAAGCAGCATCATCAACATGCCGAGCTCATCGACGCCGTCATCCCTGCAGAAAAAAACCACGCGGACGAGCTCGCGAAATACGCGAGCAACATCGACATGGACGACCCCACCATTCTGAAGAAGCCAACCATCGCGGTTCCACCTTCGAGGCGACCACACACACCCGCACCGTCGAGCTCATCCCAGGCGACTCCAGCTAGACGGTCACAGTCGGGGTGCACATGAGCCCCGCATAGGAAAGCGCGCTCATCAAGTTCCTACATGAGAATCGAGACATCTTTGCATGGAAACCATCCGACATGCCTGGTGTCCCGAGGGAACTCGCTGAGCACAAACTCAACGCCGACCCCAAAGTGCAACCAATGAAGCAGTCGTTGTGGCACTTCAATGAAGAGCGCCGCCGAGCAATCGCCGAAGAAGTACAGCGCATGCTAGCCACAGGCTTCATTCAGCCCATCAAGTACTCCAAGTGGCTGGCAAACCCAGTACTAGTCCTGAAAAAGAATAACACCTAGAGAATGTGTATCGACTACACCAACCTCAACAGCACCTGCCCGAAGGAGGAGTTCATCCTACCGCACATCAACCAGATCATCGACTCGACCGCGGGATCAGAGTCGTTGTGTTTCCTCGACGCGTATTCGGGCTACAACTAGATCAAAATGACAGTCAAGGATGAGGAGAAGACGGCGTTCATCACGCCATTCAGCGACTTCTGCTACATGACCATGACGTTCGGCCTCAAGAACACAAGCGCCACCTACCAAAGATGCATGCAGGGAATACCTCATGAACAAAATTGGCCGCAACATCCACGTCTACATTGACGACGTGGTAGTTAAATCCACCCGCCAGGACGACCTACTCGTCGACTTGGCCAAAACCTTCACAAATCTGTGGAGGAACAACATCAAGCTCAACCCAGGAAAGTGCACCTTCGGCATCCCCACTGAACAGTGCCTGGGATACATGGTCTCCAAGCGGGGCATTGAGGAAAACCCCACCAAGATCGACACCATCGCGCGGCTCGGAAAACCCGAGTGCCTGCGCGGCATCCAGAAGTTGGCCGGGTGAGTCACGGCTCTCAATCGCTTCATCCCCTGGATCGGCGAGAAGGCAATGCCCCTCTACCGCCTGATGCGCAAGAATCCCACATTCCAATGGGACGCGGAGGCGGACAACGCACTTAGGGCACTCAAAGAAGTGCTACTCACGGCTCCACTACTCGCCGCCCCAATCTACAAAGAGCCAATGCTCGTCTACGTGGCGGCCTCCACTCGAGTCGTCAGCACCGTGGTGGTCGTCGAACAACCAGAAGAGGGCAAGGAGTGCCATGTCTACTACATCAGCGAGGTCCTGATGGACTCAAGGCAGCGCTACCCACAGTATCAGAAATTGGTATACGTGGTATTCCGAGCCCAGAGGAGACCCCCCTACTACTTCCAGGAGCACCCAATCACGGTCGTATCCTCCGCGCCGTTGCAAGACATCATCCGCAGTCGTGGGATGACTGGGCGAGTCGCTAAGTGGGCGGTCGAGATCGGCGTCCACAACATCAAGTACGAGCCACGCAAAGCGATCAAATCGCAGGCCTTGGCCGATTTCCTCGCCGACTGGGAAGAGGCATAGCAGCCGGAGAAGCTCCCCTACCTCCATTACTAGTCGCTCCACTTCGATGGCTCCAAGAACGCCGATGGTGCCGGGGCAAGGGTGATACTAACCTCCCCAAGGGAGACAAGCTCCGCTACATGCTCCACCTTGATGACCCACAAGTATAGGGGGTGTATCGCAGTATTTTCGAGGGAAGTGAAACCCAATTTATTGATTCGACACAAGGGGAGCCAAAGAATATTTATAAGCCTTAACAATTGAGTTGTCAATTCAGCTGCACCAGGAAACAATCTTACTCACAGCAGTTTATTAGTAGCAACAGTTTTGTAGTAGGAATAGCAAAGTAGCAACAGCAGTAAAGTAAAGACAACAGTAACAATAGCAGTAAACAGTAGGATTCGAGTGCGGTAGGCATAGGGATGGATGGACGGCGTTGCATGGACAAGAAAATTCACATAGCAATCAGAACATAAGGCAATTGCAGATAAATAAGATAAAGCATCCAAGTACTAGATAATCTTAGGCATGTGTTCCATATATAGTCATACGTGCTCGCAATGAGAACTTGCACAACATCTTTTGTCCTGCCAGCCTGTTTGCAGCGGGGCCTCAAGGGAACTACTGGCAATTAAGGTGTTCGTTTTAATAGAGCACCGGAGCAAAGCATTAACACTCCATGAACACATGTGATCCTCACATCAAAGCCATTCTCTCCGGTTATCCCGATTTCTGTCACTTCGGGTCCATTGGTTCCAGACAACAACGTGTGTATACAACTTGCAGATAAGACCATAACAATACTATCATAATGAATCAATAACATGTTCAGATCTGAAATCATGGCACTCGGGCCCTAGTGACAAGCATTAAGCATAACAAGTCACAACAAAGTCATAAAGCACTAATAGAAGATACTAGGCACCATGCCCTAACAATCTGATGCCATTACATGAACGGTCTCATCCAATCCCTACCATCCCCATAGCCTACAGCGGGGGATTACTCACTCATAGATGGGGGAAACATGGATGGTCGATGGAGAAGTGATGGTGATGATGATGGCGATGATCTCCTCCAATTCCCCGTCCTGGCAGGGTGCCAGAACGGAGTTTCTGGTGCTGTTTCATGGAATCTGGTGGTGGTGGCGGAGCGGAACTCCTTCTGGAAAAACGTCGACCCCCCTCGGAGTTTTTAGGTCAGAAGGCTTCTTATAGGCGAAGAAGCCATGCCCCGGCGCGGCCTGGGGGTACCCGCGCCTGGGGGGGTGGCCAGGCCCTGGCCCTCCTCCGTCTCGTATTTTGGCTCCGTGAGTCTTCCGGTAAAATAGGAACTTTGGCTTTTGTCCCGTCCAATTCCGAGAATATTCATTTTTTGACTTTCCTGCAACCAAAAACAGCAGAAAACAGACAACTGGCATTGTGGCTCTTGTTAATAGGTTAGTCCAAGAAATCATATGAAAAGTACTCCAAAGTGTGGACAAAACATAAGAATGTAGATAAAAGCAAGCATGGAACATCAAAAATTGTAGATACATTTGCAATGTATCAACATCCCCAAGCTTAACTCTTGCTCGTCCTCGAGTAGGTAAGTGATGAAAAGAAAGAATAATTTTTGAGGTGACATGCACCATCATAAGCTTTGAACAAAGTATTTGCAAAACATTCAAAGCTGGGATCATAGTACTTCAATCATAACATGAAAGACAAAGTTCTAGCAGTAAGACAAAGAAACTATGATGCAATATGAAAAGGCACAAACAAAAGATTCATGAATAACAATGCTTTGCAAGACGTTTGTTTGTTTCACATAAAGAAAACATAGCATAATAGTATTCAACTTGTCCCTCATAGAGTAGCAAATGTAAATGCATAGGACACCTTCAAAGTTCATAAGAGTGACTAGATACAAATAGTTTAAAACAAGCAATATCAAGGTATGCATCAATCAACAAGTCTTGGGACAATGCACATAGAACTAAGAATGGCCACTATGCTCTCAAAGTAGGTGCATAAAGGTAGAAGGTGGAGACTCAATATAATGGTGGAAGAAAGGCCTTCATAAAAGGAAGTAGGGATTCAAGTCTCATAAAGAGCTTCCAAAAATTATGGTACTTATAGCTTTCAGCTCTCATTGCCCCTATCATAAGCATCTTGAAGGTGATTAAGGTTAAAGTAACACAACTAAGAGGATATGCTTGGCAAGTTATAAACCGAAATCTCATGCCCCTTACTTACGAAGACCGAACCTCATGCTACTCAACTTTAGTCACGAGTAAGCTCTTGTCATTGTCATTATAATAGGCTTTTATTGAGGATGCTTCATAGAGTGCTCATTATGGTGATGCTGCAAGTTTCCACCATGATTAGGCATGGCTTAGGCTAGCGGCCCAAGCATTTCTCTAACACACATACAAACTCTAAGATCTTACAAGTTCCACTTTTATTTCACACCGTCGGGATCCATAAGCAAAAGAACATGATATCAACGGGGTACAAAGTACAAGTGCAAAGTTGAAAGCGTTCCCCATGATACATGGTTCTGCTAATTTCAACTTATAAAGCGCAAGCATATACGCAACAAAGGACCAATGGTTCAAGTTTATTAGATGCAAAAAAGTAAAGTGTGCCATCAAGTTCGTGAGAGCTTTAATCACTAGTTTTCTCATAACAAGTTTAATTTGGAAGGTAAACAAAAACATGAATATACTTGGAATAGCATAAGCTAGTAGGTAGGTATGGTGGAATCTTTGGAATAACTTGGTTTAGGGAGTTTGATGCATGAGTGGAACTCATAATTGGTTGTGGAGGCTAGCAAAATACTGGGAGCGACAAACTAAGAGAGCAATAATGGCCAGAATCATGCAGAGCGACAAAACATCATTGATCTAAGCATAAAGTGATACTACAAGTTGAAAACTAAAGGATCATAAAGGCTAAGGTGACTTTGGATAGTCATAACATGGTGTGAGCATGCGCTAAGTCAACCCAAATAAAGCATCAAAGGAGAATACCACTATACTATGCTTTAATATGCTAAAACAACGCATGATTCATCCAAGGCACATTAAGAAATCTCAATTGTTTATAACAAGTCATTCTACAGCAAAGAATACTAAGCATAAAGCCAAAACAATATCAAGCATGGCATGACAAAGCATAGGCCACAGTCAAAAATAAGCTCTCATTACCACTTAAGCATAAACTTTCCTACTCTTTTCCAAACCAAACCAAACTATTTGAAAACCAATGTATGAAAGAGGGGGTCCAAACAATTTCTTCAGCAAACTAAGCAAAAAATCAAACAATAAACCAAAACGAAAACAAAAAAGAAGACACTCCAAGAACAACACAACTGTGCATGAAACAATAAAAATGAAGCGTTTGGAAGAAACCTGGGATTTTTATCGATGAAGAAGGGGATGCCTTGGGCATCCCGAAGCTTTGACGCTTGTACTTCTTGGATGTTTCTTGGGGTGACACGGGTGGCATCCCCAAGCTTGAGATTTAGTCCATCCTTCATCTCATTGCTCATTCCTTCCATACACCTAAAATTTTTCCTTCATACAAAACTTCACACAATCATTATTAGCAACATTAGTGCATTCAAGATAATAAGTCTTAAGGTTCAGTTCTAACACCAAATAAACTTCCATTAAAACACAAGCTACTGTAGCACTTCCCTCAAAAATCTCAATTCCCCAAAAAAACTCAAAAAGGAACCAACAAGAAGCAAATGCAAATAAAGGCAGAAATCTGTCAAAACAGACCAGCAGGTAAAGACGAATTGTTTCGAAGACCTTCTGTTGCTCAAATCGAAAAGTGTTGAACTAACGCTAGTTATATAACAACCTGGGGCAAAAGCACAAAAATTTACGCCTCAAAAAGACATTCAGAGATGTTACACGAATTTTTACGGTGAAGCACAGAAATCTGTTTCGGAACAACAACTTTCCTAATCATTACTTCTCTCTCATTAGAGGTTACTCTTGGCACAAAAAGCAATTAAAAATGATAAGGAGCGGTTATTACTTAAGTAATAACTTCCAAGACTTATCTAAAACTTTTGGGTTATCTCCCAATAAGTACTTTTCTTTAACGCCTTTAAGTTAGGCATAAGCAAAAACTAAAATGGATAGAATAGAAGTAAGCGGAGATAATCATGGTGAAAACATTGTTTTGTTCAATGAAATCCTTTTGTTAACAAGGTTGATCAGGTCTTGTTACCAAAACAATCTCATATGAGACAAAACTTTGTATTCCACTAATGATTATGTTACCTTAACCTTGATAGCAATGGTCCCAATCATAATAGTTTCAAATTTTTCTCTTGGTATGGGACAATATATTTCTCCAACTTGAATGCCCTCATCATGTTCAATTGAATTCAAACCCATAAGTCCTATCAATCTTCTTGGGGAAATAGACAGTATGTTCCTTGTCATTAACATTGAAGGTCACTTTCCCTTGATTACAATTCATAACAACTCCTGTAGTATTTAAGAAAAGGTTTTCCAAGAATAATAGACATATTATCATCTTCAGGCATGATAGTTTTAGAGGATGCTCACATAAGAAATATGAGTTGAAGTAAAAGAGAGCATCAAGAAGCAAATTCAAAACACATTTAATTCTAACCCACTTCCTATGCATAGGAATCGTGTACGCAAATAAATTCGCAAAGAACAAAGTGAAAGGCATAGGAAGATAAAACAAGAGTGACTTGAAAACTTTCAGCACATAGAGAGGTGTTTCAATACCATGAAATTTTCTACAACCATATTTTCCTCTCTCATAATAATTTTCAGTAGCCTCATGAATAAACTCAACAATATAACTATCACATAAAGCATGCTTTTCATGATCTACAAGCACTAGAGCTTTATTATAAACATCTTCAAAAGAATCCTCAGGAACATAACATTCATCCTTCTTTAGAAAGCATGGGGGACAATCAAATAATGTAAGGGATAAAGAGTTACTCTCATTAGAAGGTAGGCATGGGTAGCTAATTCATTCTTCCTCCTTTTGTTCATCACTCTCCTCCTCTTTTTCATCTAATGAGATTTCAGATTCATTAGTTTCTTCTTCCATAGGATCCTACAAGGCATTAGTCTCTTGCATTTGTGGAAAGCATCTATTAATATATTTAAGAACATAGCCATTTTCTTCCTTGTAATTATCAAAGAAAAATCTAAGTATATCATAAACCTCATGTTTATAAGGTGAATCATCAATATTTTCAAGCAAACTAGCAAGTTCAAATGCACCCTTCCAAGCAATAAATTCCTCAATTTGTTCCACATCATAAAAGTCACAATTCCCTTTAACATAAGAAGATATGGTAACATTATCATTATACTCAAATTGAAAAGGGAGGTGTTTGTACCTCCTATAGCAACAAGATTTATCAAGGCAATAAGTAACATTATAAGTAGAGCACATGTTTCTAGCAATGGTATACAATTTATCAATTTGTTTCCATAAGTGTTTCCCTTTTTGTGACAAGCGGTGTTCCTTATAATAATATTTTTGATCCTCCGTGAACCCACCTTGCCAATAAGATTCAGTTTCAAAGAAACCAACCATTGACCACAAGCATGATAAAGCAAGACAATAACAGACCAATGAAAATAACAACTAGAGTAGGAACTATTTTTTTGTATTTTTGATAAAGAAAGAAACAAACAAGGCAGAAATAAACTAAGCTTGAACACTAGTGATTCCAAGTGGACTTGATAAATAAAGCTATGCTCCTCTGCAATGGCGCCAGAAAATAGTCTTCATGACCCACAAGTATAGGCGGTGTATCGCAGTATTTTCGAGGGAAGTGAAACCCAATTTATTGATTCGACACAAGGGGAGCCAAAGAATATTTATAAGCCTTAACAATGAGTTGTCAATTCAGCTGCACCTGGAAACAATCTTGCTCACAACAGTTTATCAGTAGCAACAGTTTTGTAGTAGGAATAGCAAAGTAGCAGCAGCAGTAAAGTAAAGACAACAGTAACAATAGCAGTAAACAGTAGGATTCGAGTGCGGTAGGCATAGGGATGGATGGACGGGCATTGCATGGACAAGACAATTCAAATAGCAATCAGAACATAGGGCAATTGCAGATAAATAAGATAAAGCATCCAAGTACTAGATAATCCTAGGCATGTGTTCCATATATAGTCATACGTGCTCACAATGAGAACTTGCACAACATCTTTTGTCCTGCCAGCCCGTTTGCAGCGGGGCCTCAAGGGAACTACTGGCAATTAAGGTGCTCCTTTTAATAGAGCACCGGAGCAAAGCATTAACACTCCATGAACACATGTGATGCTCACATCAAAGCCATTCCCTTCGGTTATCCCGATTTCTGTCACTTCGGGGCCATTGGTTCCGGACAACAATGTGTGTATACAACTTGTAGATAAGACCATAAACAATACTATCATAATGAATCAATAATATGTCCAGATCTGAAATCATGGCACTCGGGCCCTAGTGACAAGAATTAAGCATAACAAGTCGCAACAAAGTAATAAAGCACTAATAGAAGATACTAGGCATCATGCCCTAACAATCTGATGCCATTACATGAACGGTCTCATCGAATCCCTACCATCCCCATAGCCTACAACGGGGGATTACTCACTCATAGATGGGGAAATATGGATGGTCGATGGAGAAGCGATGGTGATGATGATGACGATGATCTCCTCCAATTCCCTGTCCCGGCAGGGTGCCAGAACCGAGTTTCTGGTCCTGTTTCGTGGAATCTGGTGGTGGCGGCGGAGCAGAACTCCTTCTGGAAAAACGTCGACCCCCCGGAGTTTTTAGGTCAGAAGGCTTCTTTTAGGTGAAGAGGGAGACCAAGCGGGTGCCTAGGGGGCCCACACCATGCCTTGGCACGGCCTGGGGGTACCCGCGCCTAGGGAGAGGGGTGTGGCCAGGACCTGGCCCTCCTCCGTCTCGTATTTTGGCTCCATGAGTCTTCCGGTAAAATAGGAACTTTGGCTTTTGTCCCATCCAATTCCGAGAATATTCATTTTCTAACTTTCCTGGAACCAAAAACAGTAGAAAACAGGCAGCTGGCACTGTGGTTCTTGTTAATAGGTTAGTCCAAGAAATCATATGAAAAGTACTCCAAAGTGTGGACAAAACGTAAGAAAGTAGATAAAACCAAGCATGGAACATCAAAAATTATAAATACATTTGCAATGTATCACACCTTGATTTCAAGCCTTGCACCAACAACATGGCCAAATACGAGGCCCTCCTTCACGGCAAGCGGGCCTCCAAGGAAATGAACGTCAATCAGCAACGATGCTACGGTAACTCTGACCTAGTCGCTGGCCAATTCGCGAGGACCTGCAATGCCATCTCCCCGACAATGATAGCATGCCGCCAAGCGGTAGACCAGCTGAGAGGGCACTTCATCGGCTACTCAATCGAGTGGATCGACAGGCACAAAAACAAGGAGGCAGACGCCCTCTCCTGCATCGGGTCGGCCCGGCAGACGCTACCCGCAGGAGTCTTCCTCGACATCATTAACAAGCCTTCGGTTTCCCCGCCAAAGGAGATCGACATCGGGATACCATTGCAGCCAGCGCCCGCCCTAGTCGCCATGGTTATGGAGCCTAGCGACTGGACGACACTATAAGTCGCCTTCCTTGAGCACAAGATCCTCCCAAGCAACGAAACAGAAGCACGAATGATAGTGCGCTATTGCACTCCTTGGTCATCATCAACGGTGAGCTCCACAAGCGCAGGGTGACCAGCGTGTTCCAACGCTGCGTACAGCCAAAAGAAGGACGCAAGATCCTTCAAGACATCCACACCAGTGACTGCGGCCATCACATCGGCGCCAGATCGCTGGTCACCAAAGCCATGCGACATTTCTTCTACAGGCTCACCGCGCATGTCGACGCAACCGACATCATCCAACGGTGCATCGGGTGCCATAAGTACGCCAACTAGACGCATCTCCTTGGTCTGGCCATTCGTCGTCCCATTCAAGAAGGCCCCATCAGGCTTCACCCACCTCCTGGTCGCGGTCGACAAGTTCACCAAGTAGGTCGAAGCCAAACCGATCAAGAAGTGCGATGGCAAGACCGCCACCAAGTTTCTCCACGAGCTCATCTACCGGCATGGCTACCCACATAGCATCATAATGGACAATGGCACCAACTTCGCCAAAAGCGCCTTGGCAGAATTCTGCGAGCAGCACAACATATGGCTCGACCTCGCCTCAGTCGCCCACCGAGAGTCGAACGGCCAAACAGAACACGCCAATCAAAGTGTCCTCCATGGGCTCAAACCGTGACATCAGGTGCCCCTTGAGCGAACTCCAGGATGCTGGGTCGAAAATCTCCCCACCATAATATGGGGCATTCGTACCTCCATCAACTGCTTGATGGCTCAATGCACGGCACCTAGAAAAATGCTTGATGGCGGTGTTGATGTAGAGCTTGTTGGGAACCCCAAGAGGAAGCTATGATGAGCACAGCAGCAAGTTTCCCTCAGTTATGAAACCAAGGTTTAATCGAACCAGTAGGAGCAAGGAAACACCCCAAAGGTGTTACTAGCTGAGCTTTGCCAGGGCGCACTACCGGTGCTAGTAGCAACATGGAGACCTGCACAACACAACCAGATAACTTTGTCCCCAACTTGCGATGAGGTTGTCAATCTCACCGTATTTTGTGGAAAACAAAGGATTAAACGCATCGAATGGAAAGAAGTAAAAGTTTGCAGAAAGTAAACACAAAGCAGTAAAAGATTGTAGATTGAATATAAAAGACAAGGACCGGAATCCATAGTTCACTAGAGGTGGCTCTCCTTATATAGATAACATGCTGGGTGAACAAATTACAGCGGGGCAATTGACAAACATCGAGAAAGCAATACATGCATATACTAATCATCTTGACTCCTTTGAGACTTGATTGGGCATTACAACATTATACATAGACCGCCATCCAACTACATCAATGACTAATAATCCACCTTCAGGTTATCATTCGAACCCCCTCTAGTATTAAGTTGCAAGCAACAGATTATTGCTTTACGAACTGCGTGTAAAGTAAACAATACGATTGTTCTATGAACAAAGGATTATTGTTTTCTCCCTAGTAGCAATAGCACATCTAGTACCGTAGAGATTTCTGTCACTTCCCCAGATTACCAGAGGCATGAACCCACTATCGAGCATAAATACTAACTCTTGGAGTTGCTAGCATCTACTTGGCCAAGATAGCTACAAACAACGGAAAGCATGCAAGATCACAAATAACAAAGACATGATAGAATCAATAATCAATCTGAAATAGCATCTCAATATCCATCGGATCCCCGCAAACCCAACATGCAGAATTACAAATAGATGATCTTGATCATGAACGGAGCTCACAAGATCTAGACATGAAAGCACAAAGGAGGAGAACCAGCCATCTAGCTACTACATGGATCCGTAGTCCAAGGATGAACTACTCACGCATCACACCGGAGGCTTGCATGGTGATGAAGAAGGCCTCCAGGGTGAATTCCCCTCTCCGACAGGGTGCCGGGAAGAGCTTCATATCCCTCCTGATCTAGGGATGGAGATGACGGCGGCTACAGACTCTTTCGTGGATTTTTGATCGGGCCCTTAGGGTTTTCGTCCCGAGGGTAATATATAGGCGGAAGGAGAGGCCGAGGGCGTGTCGGGAGCGGCCACACCACCCCCTGGCGCGGGCCAGGCCTGGCCGCGTGGCCAGGTGGTGTGGTGGCCCCCTGGATCCTCTCTGTCTCGTATTCTGGCACTTGATGACATCTGGAAAGATAGGCACTTTGGCTTTTGTCCCATCCAATTCCGAGAATATTCATTTTATGACTTTCCTGGAACCAAAGACAGCAGAAAACAGGCAGCTAGCACTGTGGCTCTTGTTAATAGGTTAGTCCAAGAAATCATATGAAAAGTACTCCAAAGTTGGAACAAAACACAAGAAAGTGGATAAAACCAAGCATGGAACATCAAAAATTATAGATACATTTGCAATGTATCAACATCCCCAAGCTTAACTCCTGCTCGTCCTCGAGTAGGTAAGTGATAAAAAGAAAGAATAATTTTTGAGGTGGCATGCACCATCAAAGACTTGATCAAAGTATTTGTAAAACATTCAAAGCTGGGATCGTAGTACTTCAATCATAACATGAAAGACAAAGTTCTAGCAATAAGAACAGAAACTATGATGCAACATGAAAATGCACAAACAAAAGATTCATGAATAACAATGCTTTGCAAGACATTTGTTTGTTTCACATAAAGAAAAGATGGCATAATAGTATTCAACTTGTCCCTCAATAGAGTAGCAAATATAAATGCATAGGACACCTTCAAAGTTCATAAGAGTGACTAGATACAATAGTTTAAAACAAGCAATAACAAGTTATGCATCAATCAACTAGTCTTGGGACAATGCACATAGAACTAAGAATGGCCACTATGCTCTCAAAGTAGGTGCATAAAGATAGAAGGTGGAGACTCAATATAATGGTGGAAGAAAGGCCTTTTTATAAAAGGAAGTAGGGATTCAAGTCTCATAAAGAGCTTCCAAAAATTATGGTACTTATAGCTTTCAGCTCTCATTGCCCCTATCATAA
Organism: Avena eriantha; assembly: GCA_910589775.1. Classification (NCBI taxonomy): domain Eukaryota; kingdom Viridiplantae; phylum Streptophyta; class Magnoliopsida; order Poales; family Poaceae; genus Avena; species Avena eriantha. The sequence continues at coordinate 279,108,367 of OU342741.1, forward strand.
GCATCTTTAAGGTGATTAAGGTTAAAGTGACACAACTAAGAGGATATGCTTGACAAGTTACAAACCGAAATCTCATGCCCCTTACTTACGTAGACCGATCCTCATGCTACTCAACTTTAGTCACGAGTAAACTCTTGTCATTGTAATTACATGTGTATCATTAAGTACCGCCAACGGGGTACCCCTTGCACATGATACGGGAGCTTTCCCATAATCAAAATGACAAGGCAAGCAGACAATGAGCATCTCAGCGATCTTTTTATTTGCTATTTGCATAGGTTTTTATTGAGGATGCTTCATAGAGTGCTCATTATGGTGATGCTTCAAGTTTCCACCATGATTAGGCATGGCTTAGGCTAGCGGCCCAGGCATTTCTCTAACACACATACAAACTCCATAATCTTACAAGTTCCACTTTTATTTCACACCGCCGAGATCCGTAAGCAAAAGAACATGATATCAACGGGGTACAAAGTACAAGTGCAATGTTGAAAGTGTTCCCCATGAAACATGGTTCTGCTAATTTCAACTTATAAAGCGCAAGCATATACGCAACAAAGAAGGACCCAATGGTTCAAGTTTATTAGAGGCAATAAAGGAAAGTGTGCCATCAAGTTCATGAGAGCTTTAATCACTAGTTTTCTCATAACAAGTTTAATTTGGAAGGTAAACAAAAGCATGAATATACTTGGAATAACATAAGCTAGTAGGTAGGTATGGTGGACTCTTTGGAATAACTTGGTTTAAGGAGTTGGATGCATGAGTTGAACTCATACTTTGTTGTGGAGGTTAGCAAAAGACTAGGAGCGACAAACTAAGAGAGCAATAATGGCCATAATCATGCACAGCGACAAAACATCATTGATCAAAGCATAAAGTGATACTACAAGTTGAAAACTAAAGGATCATAAAGGCTATGGTGACTTTAGATAGTCATAACATGGTGTGAGCATGCGCCAAGTCATCCCAAATAAAGCATCAAAGGAGAATACCACTATACTATGCTTTAATATGCTAAAACAACGCATGATTCATCCAAGACACATTAAGCAATCTCAATTGTTTATAACGAGTCATGCTACAGTGAAGAATACTAAGCATAAAGCCAAAACAATATCAAGCATGGCATGATAGAGCATAGGCCACAGTCAAAAATGAGCTCTTTTTACCACATAAGCATGAACTTTCCTACTCTTTTCCAAACCAAACCAAACTATTTGAAAACCAATGCATGAAAGAGGGGGTCCAAACAATTTATTCAGAAAACTAAGCAAACAAAGCTAACTAAAAACCAAAACGAAAACGAAAAAGAAGACGCTCCAAGAACAACACAACTGTGGATGAAACAATAAAAATAAAGCGTTTGGAAGAAACCTTGGATTTTTATTGATGAAGAAGGGAATGCCTTGGGCATACCCAAGCTTTGACTCTTGTACTTCTTGGATGTTTCTTGGTGTGACACGCGTGGAATCCCCAAGCTTGAGCTTTAGTCCATTCTTCATCTCATTACTCATTCCTTCCATACATTTGAAAATTTTCCTTCATACAAAACTTGACACAATCTTTATTAGCAACATTAGTGCACTCAAGATAAATAAGTCTTAAGGTTCAGTTATAACACAAAATAAACTTCCAATAGAACTCTAGCTACTGTAGCACTTCCCTCAAAAATCTAAATTCCCCAAAAGAACTCAAGAAGGAACCAACAAGAAGCAAATGCAGAAATCTGTCAAAACAGACCAGCAGGGAAAGACAAATTTGTTAGAAGCCCTTCTGTTGCTCGAATCAAAAAGTGTTTAACTAACGAATGTTAGATAACAACCTGGGGCAGAAGCAACAAAAATTACAGCTCAATCTGACTTACAGAGCTCTCTCACCAAGTTTTATGGTGAAGAACAAAAATCTGTTTCGGGACAGCAACTTTCCCAATCCTTACTTCTCTCTTATTAGAGGTTACTCTTGACACAAAAAGAAAATAAAAAGGATAAGGAGAGGTTATTACAAAGGTAATAACTTCCAAGACTCATCTAAAACTTTTGGGTTATCTCCCAATAAGTACTTTTCTTTAACGCCTTTAAGTTAGGCATAAGAAACAAGAAAAAGGATCAAGTATTCTCAAATGAAGAAGCATTAAGATCAATACCAGAAATAACAAGGCAAGGTATATCATCCAAATAAGTTCTAGAGGATCCTCTCTCAATGCTCTCAGGTTCACTATTCTCATCAAAAGGATTTGCAGGAACAATCCAATCAAGATTCTTTACTATGGCATCATGTATTGCTACTAGTTTAAAGGGTATTGGTATCTTAGGTTCCTCCCCATTAGGTTCGGTTTTGTTCATATTTTATCGTGTACCAAAAACATCTACACATGAGCCTAGCATATTGAAATGTTCAAAGACTTTCCTAGCTTCCTTGGCAACATCATAGAACTCCTTAAACAAAGTTTCTAGAATAAAATCTCTCTTTTCAGGGTCCTCAATTTCTTTAAGCTTAAGAAACATTACTTGCATTAAGGGGTTGAGGTTAGAAAACCTAGCTTCTAACATGTGAATTAAAGAAGCTGCAGCAATCTCAAAGTTTGGAGCAAGTTTTGCAAGGTTTCTATCCTCAGTATCTTCATGCTTACTAACATGATTAAATAATTCTTCAATGTTACCTTTCCCAATTATAGAACCACTACCAATTGAAAGGTCTTTCGGGGTGAATTTGGGGATCAACATGGTGAGCTAAGGAAGAGGTGACAACTAAAGGAGACTTAATTTTTTTGTGTTTTCAAATAAGAAAGCAAACTAGTAAAACTATTTTTTTGTGTTTTTGATAAAGAAACAAGCAAACAAAGCAAAAGAAACTAAGCAAAACAAAAATAACAAAGTAAAGAGATTGGTTATGAGGGACTCCCCTTGTGAAGATGTCCTTGACTCCCCGGCAACGGCGCCAGAAAAATGCTTGATGGCTCAATGCACGACGCCCGAAAAAATGCTTAATGGCGGTGTTGATGTAGAGCTCGTTGGGAACCCCAAAAGGAAGGTATGATGAGAACAACAGCAAGTTTCCCTCAGTTATGAAACCAAGGTTTTATCGAACCAGTAGGAGCAAGGAAACACCCCAAAGGTGTTACGAGCTGAGCTTTGGCAGGGCGCACTACCGGTGCTAGTAGCAATGTGGAGACCTGCACAACACAACCACAAAACTTTGTCCCTAACTTGCGATGAGGTTGTCAATCTCACCGTGTTTTGCGGAAAACAAAGGATTAAACGTATCGAATGGAAAGAAGTAAAAGTTTGCAGAAAGTAAACACAAAGCAGTAAAAGATTGTAGATTGAATATAAAAGACAAGGACCGGGATCCATAGTTCACTAGAGGTGGCTCTCCTTAGATAGATAACATGCTAGGTGAACAAATTATAGCGGGGCAATTGACAAACATCGAGAAAGCAATACATGCATATACTAATCATCTTGACTCCTTTGAGACTTGATTGGGCATTACAACATTATACATCGACCGCCATCCAACTGCATCTATGAATAATAATCCACCTTCAGGTTATCATCCGAACCCCCTCCGGTATTAAGTTGCAAGCAACAGATTATTAATTTACGAACTATGTGTAAAGTAAACAATATGATTGTTCTATGAACAAAGGATTGTTGTTTTCTCCCTAGTAGCAACAGCACATCTAGTACCTTAGAGATTTCTGTCACTTCCCCAGATTACCAGAGGCATGAACCCACTATCGAGCATAAATACTAACTGTTGGAGTTGCTAGCATCTACTTAGCCAAGATAGCTACTAACAACGGAAAGCATGCAAGATCACAAATAACAAAGACATGATAGAATCAATAATCAATCTGAAATAGCATCTCAATATCCATTGGATCCCCGCAAACACAACATGCAGAATTACAAATAGATGATCTTCATCATGAATGGAGCTCACAAGATCTAGACATGAAAGCACAAAGGAGGAGAACCAGCCATCTAGCTACTACATGGATCCGTAGTCCAAGGATGAACTACTCACGCATCACACCGGAGGCTTGCATGGTGATGAATAAGGCCTCCAGGGTGAATTCCCCTCTCTGGCAGGGTGCCGGGAAGAGCTTCAGATCCCTCCCGATCTAGGGATGGAGATGACATCGGCTACAGACTCTTTCGTGGATTTTTGATCGGGCCCTTAGGGTTTTCGTCCCAAGGGCAATATATAGGCGGAAGGAGAGGCCGAGGGGGTGCCGGGAGCGGCCACACCACCCCCTGGCGCGGGCTAGGGCTGGTTGCGCGGCCAGGTGGTGTGGTGGCCCCCTGGCTCCTCTCCATCTCATATTCTGGCACTTGATGACATCCGGAAAAATAGGCACTTTGGCTTTTGTCCCGTCCAATTCCGAAAATATTCATTTTATGACTTTCTGGAACCAAAAACAGCAGAAATCAGGCAGCTGTCACTGTGGCTCTTGTTAATAGGTTAGTCCAAGAAATCATATGAAAAGTACTCCAAAGTTGGAACAAAACACAAGAAAGTGGATAAAACCAAGCATGGAACATCAAAAATTATAGATACATTTGCAATGTATCACCGCTCCACGTGATTTACACCCTTCTTCATGGTATATGGTGCTGAGGCCATAATGCCAACCGACATGGAGCACGATTCATCTCGAGTCGCCAACTATGTCGAAGCAGCAAACGAGGTCGCCGGCCAAGACAGAATCGACCAGCTCGACGAGGCACGCGACCTAGCTCAGTCCCGCACCGCCATCTACCAGTAGGGACTCCATCGCTAGCACAGCCTCCGAGTTCGGACCCGCAACTCCCAGGAAGGCTACCCGGTCCTACGACTGGTCCAGGACAAGAAGGGCATGCACAAGCTCTCCCCCTATGGGAGGGGCCATTCGCCATAGGGCAGGTCCTCGGCAACGACGCCTACTACCTCATCGACATATGAGGCAATGGCCAGCTCGAGGTCGGGAGGCCATGGAATGTAAACCTCCTGCGGAAGTTCTATACATAGAACTCAAACTCGTACTCAGCTTCTATATAATGAAATACATTCGGATCGCACAAATTGTGTCCACTCGCCATCTTCTTGTGCTATTCGCACTCGTACATTCAGCAATACACTACCCACGGAAGTCAACCCTTGGTCGAGCGACCGGCACGGATAAGTAGTGCACCCCAAGGGCACCAGAGATATTCGAGCCTTGTGTCGTCCACGAACATGCCACCCCGGAGCAACCATAGGAGTCGCCTCGCTTGACTAGCCTACTGGGCCAAGACGACTGATAAACGCTTCTCACATCGGCCTGTCCTCCCCATCCTCGGGCAAAGAGACTCGAACGTTTAAGTACCATGCACGGGGACTTCGCAACACGAAAACCTCACGTGGCTCGAGAACGCACCAAGTAAGAGAGCTGCCTTAGACTCGCCATGCGACTGGCTCTCCGAGCCAGGGGCAGAGACGCGTTACAAACAACGTATCAGATCCTACGATGGGCACGCGCCTAGAACGGCTAAGTACCACGCTCGGGGATTCACCTAAACTGACCCTGCTTGCGCCTAGGAAAACAGCTAAATACAGAGCCCCCTCGGAGTCGCAAGGCGACTTGCCATACGTGCCATGTCAAATCAGCCCCAACCAAGACAAAAACTCAAAGCAAATACACATGCACATAAACGAGTTATACCCCATTAAAGGGTGGACGCGCTCGGGGACTCGGTCAAATAAAAATCAACATGCAACATACTTGTGTCGTCGGATTGATGAAAAGTACGCCATGAGGGGGTTCTCGAGGCGTGCGGAAGAGAGGGGTGTGAGACGTACGGTGTTCCGATACGGTGAGCACACAAGTTTGCCCAGGTTCGAATCCGCCGGCTTTGGACGAATCCTACTCCTACTAGCAATCCAGTAATACGGTAGAGCCGGAATATGGGTTACAAAGGTTCGCCTGTGTGAGTTGAGATGGTAGACTATTGAGGGTGCCCTAAAGGCTCTCCCTAGGATGGCTTATATAGTTATCCGGCCTAGGGTTTACAGGAGAGATCTATCCGGCTACGACTAAGAGTCGGTTACAAAGTACATCTTGAACTACAAGTAACATTATGGGCCTAAGTCGGTAAGTCTTCTAGGCCTTCCCGTAGCCGGACTTGACTACGTCTCTTCTCCCTGACTGGGCCACCCATGAATCAAAGCTCTAACCCGAAGTGGGCCACCCTGGTCAGTGAGGGACGCTGAGGATACCCGGAAAGTATATCCCCAACAGCATCCCCCGGAAGTCTCCAAGATCCAAAGTCGGATTCATCGTCCTGTAGCTTGATCTTCGGCTTACAGAATCTTGAAGGGTTCATGAAACTTCACAACAAAAAATACGATCCGGGTCTTAAAATAAGTTGGACCAATCAATATGTTACTCGGATTTCCCGGCTTGATTTTCAAACTAAGCCGTAACTTGGTCTCTGACGTCACCTGACACTGGTCATGGTCAAGTCATGTCATCTGACAAACATCATGTCAACACGACCGTTGGTGGGTCCGCCGTTCACGGAACCGAGGCGTCGTTTCAATGCGCACGTGGAGATCGAGATGTAATCATCGCATGGGTCCTTCCCAGTTCTTTCCACGTCGCGTGGCATTTACACAATGTGATATGCATGAATCTTGGTGCAGGTAGGTGGTTATAAGGGGTGAGGATTTTCCTTCTCCTCTCTTCACCTGTTCCCTTTGCCATTTCTTCTCCTCCACATCTCCCTAGCGCACAGAGCTCTCCTTCCTCCCAGATTCCGTAGCGCCGCCCATCTAAGGTCACCGGCGCACCAGAGAAAATGGGTTCTTCTTCCTCTTCCAGCTTGGCAGTAGCGGTGGAAGTGGCAGCGACGGCTGCGGTAGAGAAGGAGAGCAATCGGGGAGTCTGGATCCCGTGCCTCCTCGACGACGAGAAACTTCAAGGTGTGGAGAATGAAGGTCTCCTCTGTGCTGGCGACTATCAGAGCGGTTTCGGGGAAACCATCCCCCACCCGCACGCCAGCGAGCGGGTCCACTTCGGCACCCACCTCGACCGAGGTTTGTCCTTTCCTCCCTCGAAATTCTTTTCCGAGGTGATTGATCACTACGGTGTACAACTACACCATCTTCCCCCGAACTCCATCTTAGAGATGAGTTCTTACGCAGCTTTGTGCGAGGGTTATCTCGGCATTAGGCCGAGTCTCACTTTGTTTTGTTTCTACTTCCATGTTCATAGAAACTCCATTACTGCCGGTAATCCCTACATTACCAGCACTATTAGCCTTTCTCTTAGACGCGAGCGTAGCTATCCTCGCATTTCTGCCAGTGAGTCGGTCAAACAATGGCCGGCCACTTTCTTCTATCATCAGGATATTCCTGCCCTTGGCAAAGCCACTACTTTGCCGGCTTTCATCGACGGAGCTGCCACGGCCCAACCGTCTTGGGACGAGGCCCCTCCGGCTCTCCGTGATGATCTAATCCTCGCTAAGAGGTGGATCGAATATCTGATAAAACACAAAGGCTTGAAAGGATCCGACCTAGTCCAATGCTGGGTCGCACGCCGGATCTAGCCTCTCCAATACCACGGCGACCGTCTGATGCACTCCATCACGGCTGCGAAGAATGATTCCCTCCGCATCAGTCCTAAGGCTTTAAAGCCACAAGATTACATAAGCCAGATTAAATGGCTGATCAAGGAGCGGATCAAAAGGAAGATTCCGGACTTGTCTCTGGATATGCATAAAGCGGACAACCCTGTGGTTCTGGTAAGCTTCAGTAATAAATCCTTTTACGTCTTTCATCTTTTATTTCACAATACTGAGATATTTTCTTCTTTTTAGCTTGACGACCTCCCCGAGTCAGAGCTAGCTCCCCTCGAGGGATATCCTCTAGAGTTTTCTCAGGAGGCGGAACTGGTTCCACTGCCGGACATTGTGCCTAAGAAGCGCAAGGCTCCGACAGTAGCCGTCGACACAAAGGATGTGCCAGTTGTGAAGAGGTAACTTTCAACACAACTTCCACCTTTGTTCCTTACTCGAATTTTATTTCCGAGATGTAATGATTTCCATTCTTATTACATTCTTAGAGCTAAGAAGCTCATCAAAGGTAAGGGGAAGGGAACTTCTTCGAAGCCCTTGCGGCAGACGAAGCTGGCCATGGCTTCTCCTGCCGTGGCTCCTCTGACTCCTGCCCCACAATCCTCTGCAACGCCGGTGATTACTCCATCGCCGGTTGTCGCAGAAGATCCGGCTCCTTCAACGGGGCCAGTGATTCTCGAATCACAGACTGACGCCATCACGGGTGGCTCAAGTTTAGATAAGGGTGAACCCTCCTTGGGTAATGATCCCTCGGCAGAGACCTTTGCCGAAAACCTCCTTAACAATCCGGGGCTTGCCAAGTTTGGCTTGTCCCGAAAATCTGCGGAGGAGATCCAATGGCTGGCCCGGCAATGCCTAGAGAAAAGAAATCTCTCTGCCGAAGAAAAAGCGCAAGAGGCGGAAGACATCAAGTACTTCGACCTTCTTGAACAGGTTCGCCTTCACGACGAGGGACTTAGAGCTGGTGTTCTGCCACCACCTCCGGATATTCCACTTACCCTCACCGAGAAGGTTACCACCGAGGTGAACATGTGTCTGAGCAAGCTCACACATGAACATCATGTAAATTGGAATTCCAACTCATGATTTTCTTTATTGCATTTCATATCATATCCTCTAGCCCCCAAGCATGAAGTAGGATATACAATCCGGGTTTATGCTTCCTTAGGATGCCAAAGAATGAACTAGTGTAGCCCCCAAGGCTCGTGGTGATATTAGTAACAATATTAGCCTGAGTCTTCAGTAGACTTTTGAATCTGGGTATTCTGACTTACAGAAAGTTAATTCATATAACCAGGATTTGTTGAAGAACATCTGCAACAAGCGGAGAGAGATCCGAGCTCTCCGACTTGAAAATGCTGAGCTGAAGGTCTCCAAGGATGAGGCCGAAGGTAAACATTCCGAGACTCATACCTTGTCTTTTGTGTTTTCATAGTCGAATATTTTTCATTGAACTGTTGTTATTTTTGATTTACAGCACTGGTAAAACAATCCTGCGCTATGATTGAAGAGGCCGAGAACCTCAAAACCTTGGTGGTGGACAACAAAGAAATTCGCCAAGAGCTGGATAAGCTCAAGGCGGATGATGAAAAGAGCATCGCTCAAGTTCTCGAATCCTCCTCCATGGCTACTGACGAGCGTGATCGTAAGATTGCGGCTCAAGATCAGAGAATCTCGGATCTCAATAATGAACTTTTCGGAGAGAAGGATCTTTCCGAGGTGCTCCAGGCTAAACTCCGGAGTCTTCGAGAAGAGAAGACCAAAGTTGACGATGTCAGCTTCGATAAATTTCCATCTTTCTGACTTGTCTTTATGCTTCGACTCTTTCAATGTCAGATTTTTCTTAACTGTTTTGTGTATAGGTCCTCTAAACTTGATGGACTCCACCTCTGCCGAGCCTCGCACCCACTTGATTACCCAAGTCGGTGATCTGCTTCATGACTTTCGCCAATCCCTTGAGGATATTGGCGAAGCTCTCAAGATTCCGGACATGCATAGCATGTCAGATTTTCAGGTGCGGGACAAGGCGGAGGAGATGCCGCAACTTGTCTAGGTCTGGAACATGTCCTACGCGCGATCCACGGTGCAGAATGCTCTCACCATGGTCATGAGCCACCATGGAAGCATGGAGATATGGCAAGTGACCAGAGGGTATTCTATACTGGATGAAGACGGACATGAGCAAGATATCAAGGCTATTATGGACTCCTGCGCCGGATATGGATGTCACGTAGCTGACTTAACCAGCTACGACACTCCCTTCTTCACTCGCGTGGACACACTGCCTCCGCCTCCGGAAGAAGCAGCTGAAGTTTCCGACGATGAACAGACCGTATCAGATCTGAACATCTCGGAACGTTATCAAACCGAGGCCGATGCATCCAGCAAGCCGGCAGCTCCTGCATCCCCTCCTGCATCATAAATTATCAGAAGCAAATGTATTATTCCGAGAAACATTTATGGGTCTATAAATATGCAGTACTATAATTTTGCTAGTGCTAAGCTTTTGATCTATTCAGCACTTTTGACTTTAAATTTTTGTGTGCCTGAAATGTTTACATAAGCACTTATACTTTTTCGTCTATACTTATCGTTTATCTGGCTTTCCTCCTCGTCCCTTTCGTGAGCCGGCTAAACCTTCTGCACGGAAACTTTGCCGAGCAACGGAGCTCAATTGCTAAACCAGTTTAAACTCGGAAACAAAGCCGGCTTCCAGTACCAACAATTCACTACTCAGAAAATACCCACATCTGGCAATCAGACAAATAACCAAAGTGTAGACTAGAAACTTTAAAGTTATACCCGAAGGTAGCATTTTTAAAATCAGAAATCTAAACCAGAACAAACATGAGCATAAAGTACTTTCAAGTATTCCGGGATTTTCGACAATGACATGATCATTCAGAAATAAGATGGTAAAAACTTCTCAGAAAAACTTGAGGCAACCAGACTTTTATTTCTCACAGAACATATACATATGTATGATTACAAAGAAGGATAAACTAAGAATAAAAGGGACGTAGTTGAGCAATATTCCATGGTATGTCTAATTCATCCGGATTTGTACTGCCTCCAACTCTCTTTCTCTTCTTAGTAGCAGGTCTTTCTTTGACTGGCCTCATGTCAATTAAGTAGTACGAACCATTGTGCAATACTCGACTAACTAAAAAGGGTCCTTCCCATACTGGGGAAAGTTTGTGCTTTCTTTGGTGCACAAGCCGGAGAACCAAATCGCCTTTATTGAAAGATCTGTTTCTGACTCTCTGGCTATGATACTTGCGTAACTTCTTCTAATAGGCTATCGATCTCATTTCAGCAACGACGCGAACTTCTTCGACTAAGTCGAGATCATTTTGTCAAGAAATCTCGGCATCCTCTTCGATATACGCGGCCACTCTACGAGAAGTGTGAATCAAATCACTAGGAAGAACTGCTTCTACGCCATAGACCAAGAAGAAAGGTGTGTATCCTATTGACCTTTTCGGAGTTGTTCGTAAACTCCATATTACAGAGGGTAATTCCTCTGCCCAAGCCCCCGTAGCACGTCGTAATGGTGCTTCGAGTCTTGGTTTTAGGCCTTGTAAGATTAAACCATTTGCTCTTTCCACTTGTCCATTAGCCTGTGGATGTGTGACTGACGCAATGTAAAGCCGTATATTTTGTTCGTTGCAGAATTCGGCCAATTCTCCCAAAGATAAATTAGTCCCGTTGTTCGTGATAATGTTATGCGGATAACCGTACCGGATTATAACATCCTCAACAAATCTTTTGGCTGTTGCTCCATCACAACTAGTGACGGGTTTGGCCTCAATCCATTTTGTGAACTTATCCACCATCACTAAGAGGTGAGTAAATCCACTTGGAGCCCGTCTAAACGGTCCTACCATGTCAAGCCCCCAGACCGCAAAAGGCCATGTTATAGGTATTGTTCGTAGTTGATCAGCAGGAACATGAGCTTGTTTGGCGTACTTTTGGCAGCCCTTGCACGTCTTGACCAGCCGTTCGGCATCTGCCTTGGCTGTAAGACCGAAAAAACCGTGTCTGAAAGCTTTTGCCACTAAAGATTTGGCTACAGTGTGGTGACCACACTCGCCTTCGCGGATTTCTCTTAAGATTTCCACTCCTTCCGGAGATACGCAGCGCTGAAAAACCTCAGAAACACTCTGCTTATAGAGCTCACCTTTAACTATAGTATAGGCTTTCGCTCGTCGAATTATCTGCCGGCTCAGAACCTTGTCTTCGGGTTATTTGCCATCTACCAAATAATCAAGGTAGGGTTGGGTTCAGCTGGGAATTACAGCTAAAACTGCTATTAGAGGTTAGCCGGCTTTGGTCGGATATTCCTCATCCACTCCCTTTATTGAGGGAACTCCGAGGTGCTCTAAAAAAAGCGCCATCCGGGACCTCTTTCCGTGCAGAGCCTATCCGAGATAGTGCATCTGCTTCCTCGTTTTCTGCTCGAGGGATGTGTTGAACCTCAAACCCTTCGAACGATTTCGATAAATCATCCACGATAGCTTTATATGCTGCCATGTGTTTATTTGCATTACAAATATCCGACACTTGGTGAGCAACAAGATCCGAATCTCCATAACATATCAAATGTCGGATGCCGATAACCTTAGCAATCCGGATTCCATGCAGCAGCGATTCATACTCGGCAATATTATTTGTCGCTGTGAAGTGGATCTGCAACACATATAGAAGTTTATCTCCTTGGGGTGATTTGAGCACCACGCCAGCCCCCGAGCCCCCACGAGCCTTATACCCATCAAAATATAGGGTCCAATATTCTGACTCAGGGAGGGTCATATTCTCCTTTGTCTCTGTCCAATCAGCAACAAAGTCGGCAAGGATTTGGGATTTGATTGTTGTCCGAGATTTGTACTCAATATCGAAAGCTGAAAGCTCTATGCCCCATTTGGCGACGCATCCTGTGGCGTCACTGTTGTTAATTATGTTTCTCATGGGAGCTATGCTCACCACGGTAATTGGATGCTCCTGGAAATAATGTCGTAACTTACGAGATGCTAGGAAAACACCGTAAGCCAACTTTTAATAGTGCGGATACTGCTGTTTTGATTCTGTCAGGACCTCGCTGAAAAAGTAAGTCGGACGCTGCACCAGGTGTTCCTGATTTTCCTCCGATCTCTCCACCACCATGACGATAATAACGACTTTGTTTGTCGTAGCAAGATAAAGCAACATTGGTTCCTGTGGTCCCGGTGCAGAAAGGATAGGAGCAGGTGAGAGTACTTTCTTAAGATCCTGTAAAGCAGCTTCAACTTCGTCAGTCCATACAAAATCCTTGGTCTTTTTCACGAGTTTGTATAATGGTGCGGCTCTTTCACCAAGCCGGCTTACAAATCGACTGACTGCAACAATGCAACCAGTTAGTCTTTGTACGTCCTTCAGGCGGGTTGGCCTGGAAATATTGAGTATAGCCTTGATTTTGTCCCAGTTCACCTCTATGCCTCTTTGAGACACGATGAAACCTAACAATTTTCCGGCTGGAATTCCAAAGAAGCATTTCTTCAGATTAAGCATGATGTTGTATTTTCATAGATTGGCGAACGTTTCCTCCAAGTCGGAAATCAATGTTTCCTTGTTTTTGGACATCACCGCAATATCATCCATGTATGCATGTACATTGCGTCCGAGTTGGACGTGGAGGCAATGTTGCATCGTGCGCTGGTACGTAGCTCCTGCGTTCTTCAGCCCAAAGGGCATCGTAACAAAACTGAAGGTTCTGAAGGGGGTTATGAATGAAGTTTTGACTTTGTCAGATTCCTTCATCCGGATTTGGTGATAACCGGAATATGCGTCGAGAAAACAGAGGAGTTCCAAGCCTGCCATAGAATCGATAACTTGATCAATCCTAGGCAGAGCGAACGGATCTTTTGGACAAGGCTTGTTCAAGGCAGTATAATTAACACACATCCTTAAATCAGTGGTGTCCTTTTTAGGGACCATTACAGGATTGGCCGACCACTCAGTGTGGATGACCTCTTCTATGAATCCGGCTAACTCGAGCCGTGCTAGTTCCTTAGCTATTGCCTTACGCTTTTCATCGCCGAAACATCGTAAGGACTATTTGATGGGTTTAGCGTTCGGGTTTACATTTAAATAGTGTTCCGCAAGTTCCCTAGGTACTCCGGTCATGTCGATGGCTGCCATGTGAAGATGTCTTGATTTGCTTTGAGGAACTTGATGAGCGTGCTTTCCTATGCGCTATCTAGGCCTACACCTATCTGGGTCACCTTGGAGGGGTCATCATCCTTCAATGATGTTTTCTTCGTCTCTTCTGATGCCTTGAACTCCGGATTCGGCTTTGTCACCTCCTTCTTCGTTGTGGGCATCTCGGACGGATCTATGCTCTTCTTGATCTCCTGATACTCATGGGCGTGCAGCACGGCTTCAGCAAAGGCGGCATTTTCGTCCTCGCACTCTCGCGCTTTCTTCGGGTCTCCCCTAATGGTGATTACGCCGCTGGGACCTGGAATTTTCATCATATTGTAAATGTAACACGGACGGGCCATAAAAGGCCATTAAGCCGGACGTCCGAATATAGCGTGGTACGCGCTCTTGAACGGGACCACTTCGAAGGAAAGTGCCTCCGTCCGATAGTTCTTTGGAGTTCCGAAAGTAACATCCAAAGTGATTTCTCCTAGGGAATTGGCTTGTCTTCCTGGGACAACTGGGTCTCCGAGATCTTCATCCGACGTAGCGTTTCGACATACAGAATATTGATACTGCTGCCGCCGTCCATGAGGGTCTTGGAGAAACCATGACCATCAATAAGTGGATTGACGATTAAGGCATATTTTCCTCGCCTGTGCAACTTAGGCGGATGATCAGCGCCGTCAAATGTGATTGCCACTTCTGACCAGTCCAAGAATTGGGGGACAGTTGGAACTGTTGTATTGTGCTCATGTAGAACTGCTTTCTTGACCTTTGCTGGTTGAGATCCGAGGAAGGTGACATAAGTGTCTTTCTTGGTCGGAAATTTTTTCTTCCCTTCCGGCTTGGGATTTGAAGCATCAGCTTCCTCCATGTCGGAATCTTCCTTGGTCTCTTTATCTTCTTGGGATTCTTCTTTCCCTTCTTCCGCTTGGCTTTGTAGCCAGCGGTGTCATCTCTTTTGATGTCTTCATTGAAACGACACTCGGCGTTTGTGTGGGACGAGCCCCCATTGGGATCTAAGTGATGCACACATGGGTTATTGGCAATGTCGTCCCAAGAGTAGGTTTTTCCTGGTTGCTGGTCTCCTCTACCTTGAACTCTCGAAGTCCCACGGCCACGCCGGCGGCCTCCGCCGCGTCCTCCAGACCCGAAAGTAGCAGTGACCACTACCGTTTCCGTGTTGGGTTTCTCTTCCGAGGTATTCTTGTGCTTCTGAGCTTGTTGCTTTGGTTGTTTTGCCGACTGTGGCATAGCCAGGGCGTTGAGTAATCCCTCTGCATCGTCGTCAGCATCGGCATACTTGCTCGCTGTTTCTATCATCTCTCCCAAATCAGTGACCTTGTCACAGTTCAAGCGATGACGCAGTAGACCAATTGGGAGACCTGCAATGAAAGCTTCAATCGCAGTTTGGTCATTTACTCCTTCACAGGAGTTCTTGGTGTCGATCCATCATCCGAGGTAATCCCGGCAAGTTTCTCTGGCCTTCTGGGTGCAACGCTGCAGGTCTCCGACCGTACAGGGCCTCCGGTATGTGCTTTCGAAATTCCGAAAGAACGCACTTTGCATGTCATACCAGTTGTGGATGGTGTTCTCCGGAAGCTCATTAGGCCACGATCGTGCCATCTTCCGCAACATGAGTGGGAGATATCGGGTTGCGACCAGGCTGTTTCTGCCTTTGGCAATGCAGCAAGCTTGGAAGAAATCCTGTAACTAGGTATCTGGCCGAGCAATGCCGTCGTAGGCTTGGATATGTCGTGAGATAGCGAATCCTTCCGGGAATTTTGTAGCTCTGATGCGTGGTCCAAAGCACTTTGGGCCCATGTATATATCATCATTTTCGTAGCGCCGCGCCTCTATATTGGAGTTGATCCTGTGCCTTGCATCATCCGGGGATAGAGATCATCCCGAGTGTCAGCTGTGGTTACGGTGCCTTGGAGCCAGACTTCGGCTTCTGCCACCACCTCCTCCACTGCGACGCCCTCCCTAGCCTCCTTGAGAGCCGTTGTGATGGCTACTTGGTGGAGAGGGTAGAGCAGCTGGGTTATTTCCGGCTGATCGCTGGCCTCCATCCGGAGCGTGATTATTCCGGTTCCGGGGAGGGTCTTCCTCGTAACGAGCCCCCTACCGGCTTGTCCCAGCAAGGTGTCCGTCGTTCCTACGTCCATCATCCGGACGACTTTCATGTCTAGGAGGTGGCATTCTTTATCGGTCTTCCTCCCGACGTTTATCTTTATCATCATCCCTGTGGTCTTTCGACTCTCGCCAGGGCGGGTTCCTCGGATCCAGTGCAGCAATTGCTTCTTGCTCCGCAACTGGGTTAACGTTACGCCAGTTACGGGCAGCTTTGTGGTGTTGTCTCGAAGATCCGGCTCTTGAGTAATTGTCTTCTCGACGATCAAAGCGGTGGTGCTGCTCCGGTACGCGCTGGGGTCTTATGTCAGCCCATGCCGGATCTGTGCGACATTGGTCAGAATCAGAGACCATTTTTTGACTTCCGGACATGGCGACCTTTTGCTGCTCCAGTCCCTTGTTGAGTAGTTTGATTCCCAACCGGATCTCCTCCGGGCCTGGATTAGCCGATAAAATTTCTCGGGCCGCCACAGTGTTCTGTACTGGGTTGGATACACCCAATCCCCTTTGCTATCTTTCCGAGGCTTCCCCATTTCTTCTCCGAAAAGGACGGCGTGAATCTACCGAAATTGGTTGTCATTGGTATGATGCTTCCTGGTCTTCTGGTATTGCCTAGAGTTGTACTTCTCCGCAGATGCTATGCGTTTCTTTTCCTCCTCAATATTTTTGGTTGCATCAAGGAGTACTTGACGACGCGCTTCTAGGGCCTGCGCCCTCTCGTCCAGTTCTTCAGCAGTAAGTTTTGTAGCTGTAGGAATAGGTGTCGTTAATGCAGCATCGATGAGTTTACGCGCACCTTCAGTGATCACGTGTCCATCCACCGATTCTTCTTTTTTGGGCTCGTCTAGGATAAGTGCTCCATCTGAGTCTTCCTCGTATTCCTCGGCAATCACCTCCTCTGTTAGAGGGTCTTTTGCTGGGGTCTTGTTCTTCTTGTTCTTCTTCTTTGCCTTCTTGGCAGCGCCGGTAGCAAAGACGGCTTTGGGTCCGTTTCCTGGAGTCAAGCTCTGTTCGGTACTTTCAGACATCTGGACTTCGGAATTAGCTCCGACTTCCATGTCATCCTGCGCTTTGGGAGAGTGTTCCCCGGATCCTTCATCCATGGCTTCTCCTTCTTCTACAGTTTTGGAGTTATACACCTCTTCATATTCTGCGGAGAAATTTCGGAAATTTGCCGACATCATCGATTCATCCAAGGATGCGGGTACGTCGGCGTTTGTTCCAATTGCCTCCAGCATAGAGTCGGTGTTGTCTCCAGCATCGGCAGAGCCGGATCCAGATCCCACATATCCGACAAAGTGCGACGCGTGCTTCCTGAGGTACCTGCTGCTATCGCGATCAGCTTCGTCGAAACTTTTGATCGTCTCGAGAATTGCATCTACGCCTGAGTTTTGCATTATCATACGTCACAGCGTATACCTTAGGAAAGGCCTGTCTGTCCCGGTGTCATCAGAGCCGGAATCAATGTCGTTGCTATGCTCCTCCTAGATTTCGACTTCAGCAGGTGGGTCGATCTGGGATTCGGTCTCTCCAAGGAGATCCACTTCAGATTCTACTTGGACTGCTAGGTCTGCTTCAAGATCGAATTTCTCCACTATCTCCGCAACTGGTGCGGGCTGGGTGGGATTAGGGTTTTCTGAGATCCGGAACTCTGCCGCCTCCGCGGACAAAGGGGACCCAGAAGATTCTTCTGCCTCTATCATCACCACTGGGGTGGGTGGGACAGGTTCAGCAAAACCGATGTAAACTTCGATCTCGCCAAAAGACATGATGGTGTATGTAGTCACATCCTCCCTAGTCGGAATCCAGGTCTCGTCGAGAATGATGAGAGGTACATCGCTGGTGTCGAGGATGGGACCGATGGCGATAGTCTCGCCGATTCCGATTCTTGCAGATTCCGCTCGGAACGCAGATCCGAAACTCACTTGCCCCACGATGGGCGCCAACTGTCGTAAGATTGATGACAAGTACGCCATGAGGGAGTCTTCGAGGCGTGCGGAAGAGAGGGGTGTGAGACGTACGGTGTTCCAGGACGATGAGCACACAAGTTTACCTAGGTTCGAATCAGCCGGCTTTGGACGGATCCTAATCCTGCTAGCAATCCAGTAATACGGCAGAGCCGGAATATGGGTTACAAGGGTTCGCCTGTGCGAGTTGAGATTTTAGACTATTGAGGGTGCCCTAAAGGCTCTCCCTAGGATGGCTTGTATAGATATCCGGCCTAGGGTCTATAGGAGAGATCTATCCAGCTACGACTAAGAGTTGGTTACAGAGTACATCTTGAACTACAAGTAACATTATGGGCCTAAGTCGGTATGTATTCTGGGTTTCCCGTAGCCGGACTGGACTCCGTCTCTTCTCCCTGACTGGGCCGCTCGTGAAGCAAAGCTCTAACCCGAAGTAGGCCACCCTGGTTAGTGAGGGACGCTGAGGATACCCGGAAAGTATATCCCCAACAACTTGACCATGCATTGTGAGTCGATTGACTCCCCTTCCATTCATATGTGTTGTTCAAATTACAAAAGTGGCCACTCGGCATAATTTATAAAAGCCCCTAGGGCAGCGATCTATTTTGCAGGCTCTGATGAAGAAGCGCCACCACCACCCTTGACCCAGACAAATGGCACCCACGGATTTGTCAGATAGGTCGTCAGCGACTTCGTCAACACCGACTGGAAAGGTTGCTCCGACTTCAGGTCGTGATGCTCCGGCTCGGGGTCGCCCAGTGCCACCACCGTCTCCTAGTACGACAACAAGTCCCCCGTCGCCAGCACCCGATCCGCGAAGGGAGCAACCTTGGTGGTGAACCTCAACACCTCTGCAATCTACACTGAGCCAGTCGCCGAAGGGTAGCCACTAGTGACGTCATCGAGGTCGAAGTCGTCAGGGAAATGCGTGAGCCCCAGGCTCAACGCCGTGGTGGTCCCGCGCCATCCACTCCACAACAGCGGGCGCCTCCTTCAGGTAGCACCATACTCCAGTCAGTCCCCCAGGTATAACCTTAGTGGGGGAAATCCCTTGAAGAACGGCCTGGACGCACAACGCTGAGGACGTGGCCGATTTCACCACCGCGGTCACGCATTATGAGGCATTGAAGGTCTCCACCACCGGATCTCCTTGTCCTATCAAAGATGCAATGTCAGACACCCAATGTCACTACGGACGCACCCAATCGGGGACTCACCGCATATATCAAAGGGAAGAGCAACCACTCACCAAGGAGTTTCCAGTAGTTCTCCTTCACATGCTTTTCAAGGGCAGCAAGGTCGCCCTGCAGCCTAAGGATGATTGAATCAGCAGCCTTCCGCTCCTCCTCCGCCGCGGCGACTACGGCCTTGGCCCGCTCGGTAGAAGAGATCATCGACGCCTTCGCCTCCTCCAACTCCTTCACCAACAAGTCGATCCGCCCCTTCGCCACATCCAGTTCTGCAGTCAGGACGTACCATTCACGAGCCTTGGCAATAGCAGCCGGAAGACCATCTACAAAGCAGGAGAAACACAAGTCAGTCTCGTGGACACAACAACAACTCAAGCTCGCCAAGCAGAACAACAACTCAACAGCAGTCTCCTGGAGCCATCGGTTGGCCTCTTGCTCCACGCGCAGGTCACACTCTAGGCGTTTCTTCGTGGCTTGCCGATCTAATGACTCCCTCACGCTCCAGGCGTTCCTTCGTTCCTTCGGGGACAGAACAAACGGTCAACAACCCGAGAATTTCAAAGTGCCTAGCCGCTAAAATTAAGCGACTAGACACTCGGGGACTGGATGACTACAAATTTAAGTGCCTAGCCGCTGAAATTCAGCGACTAGACACTCGGGGACTAGCGACTAGTAGAAATTTAGTGCTCGGCCACTGAAATTCAGTGACCAGGCAATCAGGGACTGGACATGACTGAATGGCGACACCAAGCATGGCATGAAGCTCGTTGGCATCCGGTGAAGGAACTACAAAGGAGGTACGCCCGCAACAAAGCCCAACATCCTCATCAACGATCTCTGGCATCTGCGGAGATTGGTTCTCCGCCATGAACGGCAACCCATTCACCATGAAGCGCAGAAACAACGCAACCGCCCTCGTCGGAGCACTAGTCGTTGGGGCCGACGGTTTTGTCGACGGAGCCCCCTTAGCTGGCTCCAATTGGGCGACCGCCACCTCCTCGGCACCGGCAGCAGGGTCATTCCCCCTGGTGCTGTCTTCTACCGCAACATTGTCGGCATCTCCTCTCTTCTTCTTCAGGCCCTCACTAGGCGCGACCTCCGTAACAGGCTTCCTCTTCCCGGGGGGATCGGCCTCCTCTGCAGTAACGACTAGCGGAATTTTAGCCACCGAAGGGCGACATATCTTCTTGGCGTCGTACCTACGAAATCACCAAGGTCAGCAAAGAAATCATACAAGAAAACACCCAAGAATAGAAAGCAAAATTCGCGACTCACTTGGCAACCGGAAGAATGCGTAGCCCCGTGCTGATGTGGGCGGATTTATCCAGCTTCGGGTCCAGCTTGCGCGAGAGAACCATATCAAAAACATCTGAGGCCCATGACACCGCGGGCTTCTTTGATGATGAAGCCACGGTCGCAGGAATTTCAGTCTCGAACGACGCGGTCGTCCCCACCGGTTGTGGTGACCTTGACGTTGCAGCTTCAGCAGCTCCTGGCTCCGACATAGCCGAGGTTGTTGGTGCGATCACCGTGAGTGGAAATTCCACGCCCACTGTCGCGCCCGCAACTTCCGGTCCCATCATGGGAGTCTTATCCTCCGAGATCTCGAGCATGGTCTTGGCCACATCATCGTCAGACTCATCGTCTGACCCAAACACCACCACCGATCTAGGTGGCGACGCCAGCTTCAGAGTCGGCTTCTTCGCGGGCGACTTTGGTTTGCGTGTAGGCTTCGCTGGCGTGGCTGTTCGCCGTGAACTATTGTCTTGCAAAATTTCGTCGTCTTCATCACGCTCTTCAAGACTGTGACTCGCCTCGATCTCGCGCTGCTTATGCATGCGAGTCTTGCGGGACACGGGTGCCGGGGAGGGACCTCCCTCTCTTATTCTTCGCTCTTTGAGGATTCTCCTCCGATCCCCCCCTCGAGCTCCTTGGGGACCTCCTGGTCGAGCGGGGGGAGCCAATCCTCGAGGACCTGAAATAACTGAGAATGGCTACAAATGAGCATCATAATCAAGAGAATGGCCATGAGTATATCTAACGAGAGTGGCCTACCGTGGGAGCCTCATTCCTCTCGGGCACATACAGGGCGAGCCCGGCCAACGTGGTGGTAAATTCCGGGTCGGTGATCTTCTTTAGAGCGGCCTTGTAATCCACAGCGTCCCACGACTTCTTGTTGGTCCGGGAAGGATCATTCTTCCCAGTGTATTCATACATCCACGAATTGGCAGCTCCGGGATCTAGTCCATCATCTCCGCAATGGCCATCCTCTGATCGTCGGGGAGCTTGTCTGCTATCAGCCGGCGGGGCTCGCTTCTTTCCGCGACATACTCAGGGAGTTGCCAATTCGCCAGAGGGGGTGGATTCTTTCACATAGAACCAGCTTCTCTTCCACACACTCGCAGCCTTCTTCGGTAGCAGGAGCTTGAAGAAGTTTACCTTCGGCTTCAACTGGAACATAAAGCCACCTACCGCCAAGACCGGACCGTCGGACCCGTCGCGCCCGATGCGACCATAGAACAGCTCGAGCCATAGCAGGAAGTACGGCCTATAGCCGAGGTAGCATTCGCAGAAGGCGACGAAGATCGCTAGCTGCTCGATGCTATGCGGGTCAACGTCTGACGGCTTGATCACGTAGTACATGCAGAACCACCGGAAGAAGACTAAGTTGGGGAATCCCAAGCCCCTCTCCAAGTGGCTTGGAAGCAGATGAATTCACCGACGTGCGATTTCGGCTCGACTTCGGAGGGTGCACGAATTCGCCAATTCCCCTTATAGAGGATCCCCGCGTCCTCAAAAGATTTGAGTTACGCTGTGGTGCACTTAGGCTTCCCCCATAGATCCTTCGGAGGCACCATCAAGGAAGAAACGAAGTTGCTCGGTTTGGGGAATCCAGATCGAAGGGAGACAGGGAGAAAGGGATGCGCAAGGATGAGGAATGCGGGAGAGGTTCTACAGGGCTTTTTCCATTGTTCTCCTTATAAAGAAGCGCTACCTGCCAATCTCGGGATAGCCGTTACCCGCGGTTATTATGCCGAAGTTACAGTTGTGTTACCCAACGGCTAGTTTGACTAGGCTGACGGTCTAGCTTCTTCCACTCGACTCGCGTGCGGGTACGCTCTATCCAATCGATAGCAGCGGCTATTCGAGCAAGAAGACGTTCACTAGATCGCGACTGGGGGCTTGGTGGAAAATTCGCTCCATTCTCAATAGAGTCCGTGTGTACTTTACAAATCTTTATATCTCCATCCTTGACATGCTCGCGGATGGAGTGAAACCGACACTTAATATGCTTGGAATTCTTGTGAGACCTTGGTTCCTTGGCGTTGGCCATGGCTCCATTGTTGTCACAACAGATCACCATTGGGTCCAATGCACTAGGAACCACACCTAGTTCCATTTTGAACTCCTTCATCCAAACCGCTTCCTGTGCCGCTTTTGAAGCAGCAACATATTCCGCCTCCGTCGTTGATCCAGCCACCACAGGTTGCTTGGAACTCCTCTAACTAACTGATGCTCCATTCAAGAGCAATACGTATCCGGATTGAGACTTAGAGTCATCCGGGTCGGTGTCAAAGCTAGCATCGACATAACACTTAGCGACTAGCTCTTCTTCACCTTCGTATACAAGAAACATATCCTTAGTTCTTCTTAAGTACTTAAGGATATTCTTGACCGCTATCCAGTGTTCTGAACATGGATCAGATTGGTACCTACTAGTCAAACTAATAGCATGTGCCACATCTGGTATTGTACATAACATGGCGTACATTATAGAGCCTATGGCTGAGGCATAGGGGATCTTATCCATTATCACTCTTTCTTCCGCCGTAGCCAAAATTTGAGTCTTACTCAGTGTCTTGCCTTGCGACATAGGTAAGAACCCCTTCTTACTTCCGTCCATATTAAACTTCTTTAATATCTTATCAAGGTATGTATTATGCGATAGCCCAATTAGGAACCTTGATCTATCTCTATAGATTTTAATGCCTAATATATATGAAGCTTCACCAAGGTCTTTCATCGAAAATTTGTTGTTTAGATAACTTTTAACACTTTTTAAAAGATCTATATCATTTCCAATCAATAATATGTCATCCACATATAATATCAGAAATGCCACATTGCTCCCACTCACTTTAATGTAAATACAAGCCTCTCCATAAGTTTGGACAAATCCAAACTCTTTGATCACCTCATCAAAGCGGAGATTCCAACTCCGGGATGCTTGCTTCAGTCCATATATGGATCGCTGAAGCTTGCATACCTTATCAGCATCCTTAGGATCGACAAAACCCTTAGGTTGTATCATATACAACTCCTCTTCAATATTACCAATGAGTAACGTAGTTTTGACATCCATCTGCCATATTTCATAATCGAAATATGCAGCAATTGCTAACATAATCCTAACCGACTTTAGCATCGCTACAGGAGAGAATGTCTCATCATAGTCAACTCCTTGAATTTGTCGAAACCCCTTGGCGACAAGTCGAGCTTTATAGATGGTCACATTACCATCAGCATCAGTTTTTCTTTTGAAAATCCATTTATTCTCAACGGCCTTTCGATCGTGAGGTAAGTCCACCAAGGTCGAAACCTGGTTTTCGTACATGGATTCCATCTCGGATTTGATGGCTTCTTGATACATTGCAAATGTATCTATAATTTTTGATGTTCCATGCTTGGTTTTATCCACTTTCTTGTGTTGTGTCCACACTTTGGAGTACTTTTCATATGATTTCTCGGACTAACCTATTAACAAGAGCCACAGTGCCAGCTGCCTGTTTTCTACTGTTTTTGGTTCCAGGAAAGTCAGAAAATGAATATTCTCGGAATTAGACGGGACAAAAGCCAAAGTGCCTATTTTTCCGGAAGTCATCAAATGCCAGAATACGAGACGGAGAGGGGCCAGGGGGCCACCATACCACTTGGTCGCGCGACCCAGCCTGACCCGCGCCGGGGGTGGTGTGGCCGCCTCCGGCACCCGCTCAGCCTCTCCTTCTGACTATAAGATGCCCTCGGGTTGAAAACCCTAAGTGCCCGATCAAAAATCCAAGAAAGAGTCTGTAGCCGCTGTCATCTCCATCACTAGATCGGGAGGGATTTGAAGCTCTTCCCGGCACCCTGCCAGAGAGGAGAATTCACCCTGGAGGCCTTCCTCATCACCATGCAAGCCTCCAGTGTGATGCGTGAGTAGTTCATCTTTGGACTACGGATCCATGTAGTAGCTAGATGGCTGGTTCTCCTCCTTTGCGCTTTCATGTCTAGATCTTGTGAGCTCCGTTCATGATCAAGATCATCTATTTGTTATTCTTCATGTTGTGTTTGTGGGGATCCGATGGATATTGAGATGCTATTTCAGATTGATTATTGATTCTATCATGTCTTTGTTATTTGTTATCTTGCATGCTTTCTATTCTTAGTAGCTATCTTGGCCAAGTAGATTCTAGCAACTCCAAGAGTTAGTATGTATGCTCGATAGTGGGTTCATGCCTCTGGTAATCTGGGGAAGTGACAGAAATCTCTAAGGTACTAGATGTGTTGTTGCTACCAGGGAGAAAACAACAATCCTTTGTTCATAGAACAATCGTATTGTTTACTTTACACGCTGTTCGTAAAGCAATAATCTGTGGCTTGCAACTTAATACTGGAGGGGGTTCGGATGATAACCTGAAGGTGGATTATTAGTCATAGATGCAGTTGGATGGCGGTCTATGTATAATGCTGTAATGCCCAATGAAGTTCCAAAGGAGTCAAGATTTAGTATATGCATGTATTGCTTTCTCGATGTTTGTCAATTGCCCCGCTGTAATTAGTTCACCCAGCATGTTATCTATCTAAGGAGAGCCACCTCTAGTGAACTATGGATCCCGGTCCTTTTCTTTACATACAATCTATAAACTTTTACTTATTTGTGTTTACTTTCTTCAAACTATTACTTCTTTCCATTCGATACGTTTAATCCTTTGTTTTCTGCAAAACACGGTGAGATTGACAACCTCATCGCAAGTTGGGGACAAAGTTCTGTGGTTGTGTTGTGCAGGTCTCCACGTTGCTACTAGCACCGGTAGTGCGCCCTGCCAAGGCTCAGCTAGCAACACCTTTGGGGTGTTTCCTTGCTCCTACTGGTTCGATTCAACCTTGGTTTTGAGGGAAACTTGCTGCTATGCTCATCATAACTTCATCTTGGGGTTCCCAACGAGCTCTACATCAACACCGCTCCAGCATTTTTCTGGCGCCATATACAGAGCCATCACTTCTAGCCATTTGTTGGAATCCGGGCTCATCATCGCTTCTTCATACATCGCAGGGTCATCTATTTCATCAATCATCAAATTCATAACAGGATTGCCGTACAGTTCAGGAACTGCACGTGTCCTGCTTGACCTGCCAAGTTCGGCAGTATCCTCTTTCGGAGTTTCATGATCATTATCGTTAGGTCTCTCTTCATTAGGTGAAGTCAACTCCGAAACAACTCCCGGTGCTGCGCCACTCGCCAATTCATGAAGAGAAGGTTCAATAACCTCTTCGAGTTCTACCTTCTGACTACTCACACCTTTCACGAGAAACTCCTTCTCAAGAAAGGATCCATTCTTGGCAACAAAAACCATGCCATCGGATCTGTGATAGAAGGTATACCCAATCGTTTCCTTAGGGTATCCTATGAAGACGCATTTTTCCGCTTTGGGTTCGAGTTTATCCGGCTGAAGTTTCTCCACATAAACATTGCATCCCCAAACTTTAAGAAATGACAGCTTAGGTTTGTTTCCAAACCATAGTTCATATGGTGTCATTTCAACGGATTTAGATGGTGCCCGATTTAAAGTGAATGCATCGGTTTCTAGTGCATAACCCCAATCTGATAGTGACAAGTCAATCAGATACATCATAGATCGAACCATATCTAATAAAGTACGATTACGACGTTCCGACACACCATTGCGTTGTGGTGTTCTGGCAGGCATGAGTTGTGAAACTATTCCACAGTCTTTCATATGTGTGCTAAACTGGTAACTAAGATACTCTCCTCCACGGTCGGACTTCAGAAATATGATCTTTCCGTTACGATGATTTTCCACTTCATTCTGAAATTCCTTGAACTTTCCAAAGGTTTCAAACTTATTTTTCATCAAATAGATATACCCGTATCTACTCAAATCATCTATGAAAGTAACAAAATAATGATATCCACCTCGCGCCGACACACTCATTGGTCCACACACATCAGTATGCATGATTTCCAATAAATCTGTCGCCTGTTCCATTGAACCGGAAAACGGCATTCTAGTCATCTTGCCCATAAGGCATGGCTCACATGTATCAAATGATTCAAAATCAAGTTATTCCAAAAGTCCATAAGAATAGAGTTTCTTCATGCGTTTAACGCCAATATGACCTAGACGGTAGTGCCACATATATGCAGCTATATCATTATCAAGTTTAATCCTTTTAGCATCAACATTATGAATATGAGTTACTACTATCGAGATCCAATAGAAATAAACCATTCCACACAGGTGCATGACCATAAAAGATATCATTCATATAAATCGAACAACCATTGTTTTCAGATTTAAACGAATAATCACTTTGCAACAAACACGATCCGGATACAATGTTCATGCTCAGTGCAGGCACCAAAAAACAATTTTAGGTTTATAACTAATCGCGACGGCATATGGAGAGACAGCGTTCCGACGGCGATCACATCAACTCTTGATCCATTGCCGACCCGCATCGTGACCTCATCCCTTGCTAGCTGTCGCTTGTTCCGCAGCCCCTGAATCGAGTTACGTATATTAGCAACCGATCCCGTATCAAATACCCAGGTGCTACTGCGAGTACTAGTCAAGTACACATCAATAGCATGTATATCACATATACCTTTGTTTGCCTTGCCGGCCTTCTTGTCCGCCAAATACTTGGGGCGGTTGTGCTTCCAATGGCCAGTCCCCTTAGAATAGTAGCACTCGGTATCAGACTTAGGGCCATCTCGGGATTTCCTTTCAGGTGCGGCAACAGATTTGCCGCCCTTCTTTCCCTTCTGCTTGCCTTTCTTGTCCTTCTTGAAACCGGTGGTCTTATTGATCATCAACACTGGATGTTCTTTCCTAATCTCCACTTCTACAGTCTTAAGCATTGACAAAAGCTCGGGAAGAGACTTCTTCATGCTCTGCACGTTATAGTTCATCATGAAGCTCTTGTAGCTAGGTGGCAGAGATTGGAGAACGCGATGTATGCCTAAGTCAATGGGAATCGTTATTCCCAAGGACATAAGCTTATCGGCGTACCCAGACATTTTGAGTACATGCTCACTAACGAAGCTGTTCTCCTCCATCATGCAGCTAAAGAACTTTTCAGAAGCATTATAACTCTCTATGGCAACATGGGTATCGAAAATCATTTTCAATTCTCCCATGGTATCAAAGGCATTGCCATTTTCGAAACGCTTTCGAAGTTCTGGCTCCAGCCCATACAGTATGCCACAATGAACTAAGTTGTGGTCCTCCTGACGAGTTATATAGACATTCTTTTCCTTGTCAGGGGCATCAGGAGCTGGTGGGGGCCTAGCGGCGCCTCTAGCACATATAGCTTTAAGGATAATCCTCAAATTCATAGCCCAGTTGGTGAAGTTGCTACCATTTGCAGCAAGTTTCTCTTTCTCCATGAACAAATTGAAATTAAAAGCAGGTGGTGCCATCTACAACAGAATTGGTAAAGTATATTTAGACTAAGTTTATGATAGATTGAGTTCAACTAATCCAAATTACTAATGAACTCCCACTCAAAAACGACATCCCTCGTGTCTTTTCGGTGATTACATGAACCAAATCCACTACACCAAGTCCGATCATCACGTGAGTCGGTGTAGCTTCAAAGGCGAGCATCTATATGGGCATCATATCAACTATATGACTCATGCTTAACCTTTCGGTCCGTGTTCCGTGGCCATGTCTATACATGCTAGGCTCGCCAAGTAAGAATCCTAGTATTCGCGTGTGTAAAACTATCTTACACCCGTTGTATGAAAGCGTAGAGTCGAGTACACCCGATCCTCACGTGATGTCTCGAAACACGATCCATAGAACGGTGCATACCTAAGGAAGAACACATTTTATCTTGATATATAAATGAGGGATCATCTTACAATGCTACCAAAAGCGCCAAACTAGCAGTATAAGGTGCTAACATATAATGTGTAAAGTGAGATGATATGGTCCATACATTTGATCTCTATCATTTGCATCGTGGTATGATCTCTATCATTCCTTTTTGTGTAAGGCCAAGGTCTATGGAACTTACACGTTGAATGTGTTGTAAGAGTATCTATCATACATCTACTTACAACAATACCATATTAAGACACTAGCCTAGCAACGATCTAAACTAGACGCCTCTAATTTATCAATTGCAAGTTTTGCGTGGCTTAGGGCTTTTGGAGATAGAACTGGTCTTACCAACGAACATGAACCACAACGAGGATAACCAAGTTATTAGCATCTCGTTGTAAATCAGATATTGACTATAGTAGGAGAGACAGACACCCGCCAGCCACTTATGCAAAACTAGTTGCATGTCAGTCGTGGAACCGGTCTCATGTACGATGGCATGTAAGGTTGGTCCGGGCTGCTTCATCCCACTATGCCACCAATATCCAAAATACATAGAAGATGCAATAACATGATCATCATCGCCCACATATAAACATATGTGTACTACCCGTGCAAAGCACCTACGCATAGATCAGACTCTAATACCACTGTTGGGTTCACAACATAGAAAATAAAAAATTCCTATGATGAGAACTATACACCAAGATCTATCTACTAGATACATAGCAACGGGTGGATATACATCCATAGAGAACTTACCCTCGAAGACAACTAGTTTGGTTAATGAGTAGGAACTCGTGGTTGATGTAGTCGTACGCTTGTCGATCTCAAGATCGTGTGGAAGTCCAAGCGCCACAAATCAGCAGCGCATCCGTCCTTGCACACACGTCCAAGCCACCGGACAACCTCCACCTCCTCGCTCCAGCGAATCAGCGGAAGAAGCAACTCCTTCCAGGCGCAAGGCCACCGGGAACATGTATCTCGCTAATCCGAGACCATGAGGGAATATCTAGAGGGGGAGAGAGATCCTTCATGAGGAGGTATGCTTTGTGAGGGAGGAGAAGGGGGCCTTTTATAGGAGAGGGGGGATCCTCCCCTCCCATGGCCGGCGGCCAAGGGGGTTGCCCCCACCTCTTCCTCATTCATGTGGTGGAAGCTCCACTCACATCAATTTTGACTCCACCCAAAATTCCACTCACATGCATTAAATTGCCACCAAATTTAATGCAACTCTCATTTAATAAAACTATTTTATTTATTTTATTCAGAATTTTGTTAATTACTTTAATTAAAAAACATTCACATAAAACCCCTTGCAACATGTCAATATCACATGCAGAACCACTTTCTACAATTTCACCCGAAACAATTCCAGTTTCTATCGAAACAATTCCTGTTTCTATCGAAACAATTCCTACACTTTGCAAACCTTTTGTATGAAACATATGTGCTCCAAAATGCTATCCGGCAACCCTTAAGTATGTCACCCTACGGTTCGCGAATAATGCAGACATGATTGAGACTCCTCTTAGATCAATAATCAGAAGCGGGACCTAGAGATCCATAATGACTCCTGCACATTCAACGATGACTTCTGTGATCGTGAGAACCTTTAACGCTAGTAACTTAATCCCTTTGTCTCATGATATAATACATGTCTGAGATTCGATCATCGGTATCCAAATACCTAGTTTGATCTCGTTACTGACATGCACTCTTTTCTCGTACCCGTGATATAACATTCTAGTGATCACATCACTTGCTTGCAAGCTACCTTAATGTGATATCACCGAGAGGGCCCAGAGTATATCTATCCGTCATCGGGATTAACAAATTCCACTCTTGATCCATGAGCCTCAACATAACACCTTCGTAGCACTGAACCCACCTTTATAGTCACTCGGTTACGGTGTGACGTTTGATGTTATCAAGATACTCTTCCGGTGTTAGCAATTAACATGATCTCATGGTCTAAGGACTAATATTACTTTGTATGATGTTATAGCAATCTAAACATAATGACTTTGATCGTAATGCTATACTTCGGATGAATGTTCATCACATCATTTCACAAATGTTGTGACCTCGTTATTAACAACATCCAATGTCCATGATCAGGAAACTTTGATCATCTTGTTAATCAACGAGCTACTCTATAAGAGAGGCATAACTAGGAACCCTTTTTGTTATTAAACACACATGTATTGACGTTTCCTATCAATACAATTATAGCATGCAAAATAAACATCTATCATATACAAGGAATACATAATAACAACTTTATTATTGCCTCTCAGGGCATATTTCCTTCAGGAAATATATAAGCCTCATGTCAAGATTCGTGCAAAAGGATCTAATGGATGGAACGTTGCCGACATGGAAGTGAACGTGCGCGCTAATTTCGCCACATCCTTCGTCTAATGCCGCTCCACTATTTCGGATTTCGCGCGCGTGAAAATAGCTAATGATTAATTCTCTACTTCTGTGAGTTTCAAGGTAGCGTAGGCTGTACCCTACGTCATCCTCCTGACAGTTGCAATGAAGGGTCATGTCCGAAGATTCCATCGAAGACGGAGAACATCCGACTCTCGAAACAAAGACTCAAGGAATCTCCAGCTACATTACGAAGCCAGAGAGGATTGCATGGTTCTTTGGGAGACCTTTGAGATATTTCTTGATGGACTGCCGGCATCACTTAGACGGGATATTAAGAGATCAACGAGCAAGACGGCGCAAGATTTCAAAGTCCTCCGGGGGCTACTGTTAGGGATATGCTATATGGGTATCCTCATAGCATGTCACCAATCCGCCAAACCCGGGTGGCCCATAATTGGTAGCAAGGCCTATGGCCTGCTGGGCGGCCCAGTTAGACGGATCCTGAAGGGAGGCCCATGCTGGATAAAGGAAGGCTACGCAGGAGTCACCGACATACTCGGAGCCTTGGAGTACAAGACACGGAAGACTAGTTCGTATTGGTGTAGGACTCTTTACCTTGTCCGGCAAGGACCTTTCCCTATAAACCCTAGGTCTTGGCACCTTTATAAGCCGGCATGCGGGAGCCTTTAGGGAAAGAACACAATAGATTGCAGCGTACAATCCACAACACCTCGCACATCGAACCTATCTCTATAACTCGGCGTATTGTCATTATAGTGATTTATAGTAGGAGTAGAGTTCCACCACCGTTGTGGGACATGAACCTGGGTAAGCTGTGTTACCTCGTACCCGCCAACTCTCCGTCTTTCCCCATGTCTCTAAACATGCACTGTGAGGACCCCACCATGGCATACTTGTCAGCAATACCACGACACCGTGGTTAATGAAAAGAACACACATGCAATGACTCTAGCCGTGGTTTATTAAAAGAACACACATGCAATGACACTGGTGGATCCATATATGGTTTGTGAAAAGAACACACATGCAATGACTCTGCTGGATCCATATGTGGTTTTTGAAAAGAACACACATGTAATGACTCTAGCAGTGGTTAATGAAAAGAACACACGTGCAATGACTCTAGATGTGGTTTATTGAAAGAACACACATGCAATGACACTCATGGATCCATGTGGTCTATGAAAATAACTGACATGCAATGACTCTAGCAGTGGTTAACGAAAAGAACACACGTTTCAATGACACTGGTAGATCCATACGTGGTTTGTGAAAAGAACACACATGCAAGAACTCTAGCTGGTTCCATATATGGTTTGTGAAAAGAACACACATCCAGTGACTCTAGCTGTGGTTTATTAAAAGAAGACACATAAAATGAACTCTAGTGGATCCATATGTGATATATGAAAAGAACACACACGCAATGACACTGGTGGATCCATATGTTTGTTTGAGAAAATGAAACATGAAATGACTCTATATGTGGTTAATGAAAAGAACAGACATGCAATGACACTGGTGGATCCATTTGTGGTTTGTGAAACGAACACACATGCAATGACTCTAGTTGTGCTTTATTAAAAAAACACATGCAATGACACTGGTGGACCCATGTGGTTTGTGAAGAGAACACACATCCAGTGACTCTACTGTGGTTTATTAAAAGCACACACATGCAATGAACTCTAGTGGATCCATATGTGGTTTATGAGAAGAACACACATGCAATGACACTGGTGGATCCATATGTGGTTTGTGAAAAGAACACACATCCAGTGACTCTAGTGGATCCGTATGTGGTTTGTGAAAAGAACACACATCCAATGCCTCTTGTTGTGGTTTATTAAAACAATACACATGCAATGAACTCTGGGGATCCATATGTGGTTACTGAAAAGAACAAACATGCAATGACACTGGTGGATCCATATTTGGTTTATGAAAAGAACACACATGAAATGACACTATTGGATCCATATGTGGTTTCGGAAAAGAACACACATGCAATGACACTGGTGGATCCATATGTGGTTTCTGAAAAGAACACACATGAAATGACTCTAGTTGTGGTTAATGAAAAGAACACACATGCAATGACATTGGTGGATCCATATGTGGTTTGTGGAAAGAACACACATGCAATGACTCTAGTTGTGGTTTATTAAAAGAACACACATGCAATGTCACTGGTGGATCCATATGTAGTTTGTTAAAAGAACACACATGCAATGACTCTGGTGGATCCATATGTCGTTTGTGAAAAGAATAGACATGCAATGACTCTAGATGTAGTTAATGAAAAGAACACACATTTCAATGACACTGGTGGGTCCATATGTGGTTTGTGAAAAGAACACACATGTAATGACTCTGGTGGATCCATATGTGGTTTATGAAAAGAACACACATGAAATGACTCTAGCTGTGGTTAATGAAAAGAACACAAATGCAATGACACTGGTGGATCCATATGTGGCTTGTGAAAAGAACACACATGAAATGACTCTGGTGGATCCATATGTTGTTTATGAAAAGAACAGACATACAATGACACTAGTTGTGGTTAATGAAAAGAACACACATGCAATGACACTAGGGGGTCCATATGTGGTTAATGAAAAGAACACACATGCAACGACTCTAGCTGTCATTAATGAAAACAAAACACATGCAATGACACTAGTGGATCCATATGCGGTTTGTGAAAAGTAAACACATGCAATGACAGTGGTGGATCCATATGTGGTTTGTGAAAAGAACACACATGCAATGACACTAGTGGATCCATATGTGGTTTGTGAAAAGAACACACATGAACTGACACTAGTGGACCCATACGTGGTTTGTGAAAAGAACACACATGCAATGACACTGGTGGATCCATATGTGGTTTGTGAAAAGAACACACATGAAATGACACTGGTGGATCCATATGTGGTCTATGAAAAGAAAAGACATGCAATGACTCTGGTGGATCCTTGTGTGGTTTGTGAAAAGAATAGACATGCAATGACTATAGCTGTGGTCTATGAAAAGAACAGACAGGCAATCACGCTGGGGGATCTTTCTGTGCTTTGTGAAAAGAATAGACATGCAATGACTCTAACTGTTGTTAATGAAAAGAACACACATTCAATGACACTGGTGGATCCATATGTGGTCTCTGAAAAGAACAGACATGCAATGACTCTAGTTGTGGTTAATGAAAAGAACACACATGCAATGACGCTGGTGGATCCATATGTGGTTTGTGAAAAGAACACACACGAAATGACTTTAGCTGTGGTTAATGAAAAGAACATGGTCGCTGCCAACGGCCAGCCCCTCGACGCCCGAACGAACATCATCAACAATCAGACGTGGCGGTCGCGCCAGCCCTACGACCTGCGGCACACCCTCACCAACCGTAGCGAATCGGAGCCAAGAGGCTCACTCAGCCGAGTCGTGCCGCAATGTTTTGGACCAATGATTCGCGGGGAAACATACCCCGCCAACTTCAAGGCCCCTAAGGAGATCGAGAAGTACGACCCAACGTACGACCCCACTATCTGGTTGGACACATACCTCATGGCAATGGGGATCGCAGGCCACATCGACCAGCTCGCCTCTCGCTACCTCCCCCTGATGATGGAGGGTGCGACCCGGCAGTGGATCAACACGCTCCTCGCCGACAGCATTGACTCCTGGGAGACATGTGGGACGCCTTCGTCAGGCACTTCGAGGGCTCCTACACCCGCGCCACCACCATAGAGGACCTGGAGCGCTGCATCCAGGGACAACGCGAGTGGACTCACCGGTGGATCCAAAGGTGGCAAGAAATGTGGATAAACGCCTCCGGCATCCACCTAGACATGGCGATACCCTGCTTCAAGAACGCGTGCCGGTACGAACCCCTGGTCGCCAAGATCAAGAGGGTCTATCGGACGCTCGATATCATTCCCGACCTCCTCGAGATTGCCAAGTGCTACGCGGAGGAGGATCCCAACCAAGACTCCGACGACGAGTCCGGAGGAAGACGTCGCACTAGCATCCACGAGAGCGGGCGCCTACGAGACATGCGCTACAGCAACACCCGCATCACCGGCAAGCGCCGCATGGACGAGCGAGTCGATTTCATCGCCAACGCCGGCTACGGCTAGCGCGACTCCAAGAACTACCGCCGCGACGGAGGAAACTACCACGACAGTTTGAACTACCGCGCCAACAACGCGACGAGGCCGAAATTCGACCCTGCCGCCCTGCTCAATCAGCCCTGCATCTACCATAGCAGGGAGGGAAAACCCGCCACCCACACCACCAACGATTGCCACTCTCTCAAAGAGATTGAGAAGGCGAGACGTGCAAGGGAGGATCCCAACAACAACCCACCTCAGGACAACGGGAACGGCAGCGGCTTCGGAACCACCGTCGGGTTGCTACATACCTTCACCGGACTCGGCACCAAGCGTGAGAAGAAGGTGCTCGCCCGCGCGGTCGCCTTCAATGCGGTGACGCAAATCGACATCCCTTGCTTCCTAAACTGGTCCGAGGAGAGCATCACCTGGAGTCGCTAGGACCACACGCCAAGAATCGAGTACCTAGGGCCAGTCGCCCTGGTAGTCAGGCCCAAGGCGGCCGACTACTGGCTGCCCAAGACGCTGATGGACAGCGGGAGCTCCATCAATATCTTGTACCTCGACACGTTCAAAAGGCGCCAGCTCCCAGAAACAGCCATCGAGCCAACACTGACGACCTTCCACGGCATCGTCCCCGGTCGGAAGGCGTACCTGATCGGGAAAGTGACGCTGCCAATCACCTTCGGCACTCCAGCAAACTACCGCACGGAGAGGATCGTCTTCGAGCTGGTGAACTTCCGCAGCCCCTACCACCGCGTCCTAGGCCGTCAGGCATTCGCAAAGTTCATGGCGACCCCACACTACGCCTACAACATGATGAAGCTACCCGGGCCAAGCGGCATCATCACCGTCCACGGCCACCCTGACATGGCCGTGGAATGCGAAGACAAGGGCGCCGAACTCGCCGACACCGTCATCACCGTGAAGACCGACCACGCGGAGGAGCTCGCGAAATACGCGGGCAACATCAACAAGGACGACCCAACCATCCTGAAGAAACCAATCGCCGCGAACTCCACGTTCGAGGCAACCACGCACACCCGCACCATCGAGCTTGTCCCAGGCGACTCCAGCCAGACGGTCACCATCGGGGCGCACATGAGCCCCGCATAGGAAAGCGCGCTCATCAGGTTCCTCCGTGAGAACCGTGACATCTTCGCATGGAAGCCATCTGACATGCCAGGTGTCCCGAAGGAACTCGCTGAGCACAAACTCAACGCCGACCCCAAAGGGTGACCAGTAAAGCAGTCGCTACGGCCCTTCAATAAAGAGCGCCGCCGAGCAATCGCCGAGGAAGTCTAGCGCCTGCTAGCCACAGGCTTCATCCGACCAATCAAGTACTCCAAGTGCTTAGCAAACCCAGTCCGTGTTCTCAAAAAGAACAACACATGGAGAATGTGCATTGACTACACCAACCTTAACAGCACCTCCCCGAAGGAGGAGTTCGTCCTACTGCGCATCGATCAGATCATCGACTCGACCGCGGGATCGGAGTCGCTGTGTTTTCTCGACGCTTACTCTGGTTATAACCAGATCAAGATGGCGGTCGAAGACGAGGAGAAGATGGCGTTTATCACGCCATTCGTCGCATTTTGCTACACGGTCGTGACGTTCGGCCTCAAGAACGCAGGCGCCACATACCAGATGTGCATGCAGGAGTGTCTAGCAAGCCAAATTGGCCGCAACATTCACGTCTACATCGATGACGTGGTGGTAAAATCCACCTGCCAGAATGATCTTCTCGCCGATCTAGCTGAAACCTTCGCAAACTTGCGGAGGTACAACATCAAGCTGAATCCTGGAAAATGCACCTTCGGCGTACCCACCGGACAGCTTCTGGGATACATAGTCTCCAAGCGAGGCATTGAATCCAACCACACCAAGATCGACACCATCGCGCGACTCGGGAAACCCGAGTGCCTGTGTGATGTCCAAAAATTGGCAGGGCGAGTCGCGGCCCTCAGTCGCTTCATCCCCTGACTAGGCAAGAAGGCAATGCCCCTCTACCGCCTGATGCGCAAGAACCCAACGTTCCAATGGGATGCGGAGGCCGACGACGCACTCAAAGCGCTCAAAGAAGTGCTACTCGCGGCACCACTACTCGGTGCGCCACTCGACAAAGAGCTAATGCTCATTTACGTCGCGGCCTCCAATCGAGTCGTCAGCGCCGTGATGGTCGTCGAACGACCGGAAGAGGGAAAGGAGCGCCCCATACAGCGCCCCATATAGTACATCAGTGAAGTCCTAACAGACTCACGACAACGCTACCCGCAATACCAAAAACTGGTGTACGCGGTATTCCGAGCACAGCAGCGAATCCCACACTAATTCCAGTAGCACCCAATCACGGTGGTCACCTCCGTGCCCCTGCAGGACATCATACGCAACCGCGAGGCAACCGGGCGAGTCGCCAAGTGGGCTGTCGAGATCGGCGTCCACAGCATCAAGTACGAGCCCCGAAAAGCGATCAAGTCACAAGCCCTGGTTGATTTCCTTGCGGACTGGGAAGAAGCACAGCAGCCAGAGAAGCTCCCATACCTCCACGACTAGTCCCTCCACTTCGACGGCTCCAAGAACGCCGACGGAGCGGTGGCTGGGGTCATCCTGACCTCCCCCAAAGGAGACAAGCTCCGCTACGTGCTCCACCTCAACTTCAAGCCCTGCAACAACATGGCAGAATATGAGGCCCTCCTTCATGGCATGAGAGCTGCCAAGGAGATGAACGTCAACCGCCTACGATGCTATGGCGACTCCGACCTAGTCGATGGCCAAGTCGCCGGGACGTGCAACGCTGTCTCCCCAACAATGATCGCGTACCGCCAAGCTGTCGACTAGTTGGGAGGACACTTTGACGGCTATTCCGTCGAGTGGATCGACAGGCATAAAAATGAGGAGGCAGACGCCCTTTCCCGCATAGGATTGACCCGACAGGCGCCACCAGTAGGCGTCTTCCTCGACATCATCCACAAACCCTCGGTCAGCCCACTGAAAGAGATCGACGTCGGGATCCCACTGCAACCAGAACCGGCCTTAGTCGCCATGGTTGTGGAACCTAGCGACTAGAAAACGCCATACGTCGCCTTACTGGAACACAAAATCCTACCGAGCAATGAGACGGAGGCGCGAATGATCGTGCGCCGCTGCAAATCCTTCGCCATCATCAACGGTGAGCGCCACAAGCGCAGCATGACCGGCGTGTTCCAGCGCTGCGTACAGCCAGAAGAAGGCCGCATGATCCTCCAGGACATTCACGCCGGCAACTGCGGCCATCACGCCGGGGCCAAGTCGCTAGTCGCCAAGGCCATGCGGCACGGTTTCTACTGGCTCACCGCACACACCGACGCCACCAACATCGTCCAATGATACGTCGGGTGCCAGAAGTACGCCAACCAGACGCACCTCCCTAGTTCGGCACTCAAGACAATCCCCATCACGTGGCCATTCGTAGTATGGGGCATGGACATGGTAGGCCCATTCAAGAAGGCCCCGTCTGGTTTCACTCACCTCCTGCTCGCAGTCGACAAGTTCACCAAATGGGTCGAGGCCAAGCCGATAAAAAAGTGCAACGGAAAGGCGGCCACCAAGTTCCTCCGTGAACTCATTTACCGGTACGGCTACCGGCACAACATCATAACAGACAACGGCACCAACTTCGCCAAGGGGGCCATGGCGGAATTCTGTGAGGAACACGGCATTCGACTCGACCTCGCATCAGTCGCTCACCCGGAATAAAATGGCCAAGCAGAGCGCGCCAACCAGAGCGTCCTCCACGGGCTCAAGCCACGACTGCAGGTGCCCCTCGAGTGCACCCCAGGATGCTGGGTCAACGAGCTCCCCTCTGTGATATGGGGGATTCGCACCTCCGTCAACCGATCAACCGGGTTCACGCCCTTCTTCATGGTGTATGGCGCCGAGGCCGTAATGCCAACCGACCTGGAGCATGACTCACCTCGAGTCGCCAACTACGTCGAGGCAGCCAACGAGATCGCCCGCCAAGACAGCATCGATCGACTCGACGAGGCACACGACCTGGCTTGCTCCCGCACCTCCATATACCAGCAAGGACTCCGCCGCTATCATAGCCACCGAGTGCAAACTCGCACCTTCCAGGAAGGCGACCTAGTCCTACGACTGGCCCAAGACAAGAAGGGCATGCACAAGCTCTCCCCCCATGGGAGGGGCCATTCGCCATAGGCCGAGTCCTTGGCAGCGATGCCTACTACCTCATCAACATACGGGGTGATGGCCAATTGCAGGTCGGGAGGCCATGGAATGTAAACCTCCTCAGAAAGTTCTATACTTCGAACCTCACATTGTACTCCATCGGAACAAATAATTAAATTCATTCAGATCGCACAAATTGTGTCCACTCGCCATATTCTTGTGCCACTCGCACTCGTACATGCTAGCAATATGCTTCTTACAGAAGTCAACCTCTGGTCGAGCAACCGACACGGCCAAGTAGTGCAGCACAAGGGCACCGGAAATATTCGGGCCTTGGGTCGTCCATGAAAAACGCCAACCCGGAGCCGCCATTGGAGTCGCCTAGCCCGACTGGCCTACCGGGCCAAGACATCCGATACACGCTTCTCACAACAATCTGTCCCTCCCACCCTCGCGCAAAGTGACTCGAACGGTTAAGTACCACGCACGGGGACTTCGCAAAACAGGAACCTCCACGCGGCTCGGGAACACACGAAGTAAGAGAGCTGCCTAGGGCTCGCCAAGCGACTGGCTCTCCGAGCCAGGGGAGGAGACGCGTTACAAACAACACACTCACAACCTGAAACAGGAGCATGACTAGTACGGTCGGGCACCACGCTCGGGGACTCGCTAATAAGTTAGTCCTACTCGCGCTCGGGGACTCGCCACTCAGAAGATGCGAGGGATAAAAACAATGCGTAAACAAAACAAATACACAAAAGTATACAATTGAGTTATACCCCATTAAAAGGCGGACGCGCCCGGGGACTCGGTCAATCTAAACAATGCATAAGCAAAACACAACATACATCACTCATCAAAAGACGAGTCGATCGACCCCCCGTGGTATATATTACAAAACTATCTTACATCATTTGCCACTTGGCATTCATCACAACTTGGAAAATTACATTGTCTACTCCATAGGCCCTGATGATGAAGCAGCACCACCCCCCTTGATGCGCACAAAAGGCTGCCACGGGTTCGTCGTGTACGTTGTCAGCGACCTCGACAATGACGACCGAAAGGGCTGCTCCGACTTCATGTCACGGTACTCCGGCTCGGGGTCACCAGGCGCCAACACCGTCCCCTGATATGGCTGCAGATCCCCCATCGCCAAGACATGATCGGCATAGGGAGTGGCCTTCGCGGTCAGCTTCAGCACCTCCGACATCTCCACCGTGCCGGTCACGGACGGATAGCCACTCGTCACATCGTCAAGATCGAAGTCGTCGGGGAAATGGGAGAGACCCAAGCTCAACGCCATGGCGGCCCCGCGCCTGAATGCCGAGAGCGTCATCCACTCCACAACGGCGGGCACCTCTTCCAGATGGCGCCACACCTCCGTTATCCCCCAGGGATAACTTCGGTGGGAGACATGCCCTGGAGAGCCCCTTGGACGCACAACGCCGAGGCCGTGGTTGCATTCACCACGGCAGTCACGCACTACGAGGCGTTGTAAGTTTGCACAACCGGGTCGCTTTGGCCTACCACAGCTGCAAAGTCAGGCGTCAGTGAAACTATGAAATCCCCAAAGCAGGGACTAGACGAAAGGGTCAAGCGAAGACAAAGACTCACCAAGGAGCTTGCGGCAGTTCTCCTTGACGTGCTTCTCCAAGGCAGTTTGCTCGTTGTGCAGCCCCACGATGATGGAATCCGTGGCTTTGCATTCTTTCTCAGCCACGACAACGGTAGCCTTCGCTCGCTCTTCCGAAGAAATCGAGGCCGCTCTCGCCTCCTCCAAATCCTTCACCAAAGAGGCTACTCGCCCATTCGCCACGTCTAGCTCAGAGACCGGAACATACCCCTCATGGTCCTTGGAGATTTCAGCCGGGAAAGCATCTGCACGAGAATACATCAGAATGCTGTACACAACCAGCTCACACCCGAAAGAGGAGAACAAAGACGAAACAGACACTCACCAATAGTTTCCTAAAGCCGCCGGTTCACCTCCTGCGCTTCGCACAAGTCACGCTCCAAGCGCTCTCTCGTAGCCTGCCGATCAGTCAACTCCCTTTGTAATCCCTGCAAACAAAGAACTCACCTAAGCACTTGACAAAACAAAACCCAGTTCCCAACCGCTGAAATTCAGCGACTAGGAACTCGAGGTTTGGAGAAGGGAGAAAAATAAAACCAATTCCTAGCCACTGAAATTCAGCGACTAGGAATTCGGGGACTGGAAAGGAGCAAAACCCAGTTCCCAGCCACTGAAATTCAGTGACTAGGTACTCAGGGACAGAGAAGGAAGAAAAAGAAAACCAATTCCTAGCCGCTGAAATTTAGTGACTAGGAATTTGGGGACTGGACATACCTGAATAGCAGCGCGGAGCATCTTGCAAAGTTCCCTGGCGTTAGTCGACGGGATCGTGAAGGAGGTACGCCCGCGGCGGGACCCAATGTCTGTATCTACGATTTCCGGGCTCTGCGGAGATTGCGTGTCCGCCACACCTGGAAACCCCTTCGCCATAAAATGAGGGAACGTCGCTGACGCCCTGGCGAGGGCACTGATTGTCGGGATCGGCGCCTCCGGCACGGACGCAGCCAAGGTTGGCTCCGATCGCGTCGCCTCCACCTCTTCGGCGACTGGCGCAGCAGCTAGCTCCGTGGCGCTTCCCTTGGTCGCAGCATCGTCGGCGCCCCCCTTCTGCTTCTTCGCGACCTCGGCGGTCGCCACATCTTCGGAGGCCTTCCTCTTCTTGGGTAGGTCACCCTCTCCCATGTCGGTGGCCGATAGAATTTTAGCCACCAAAGGGCGACCAATCTTTTTAGCCCCCGACCTGCACGAGTCCCTTCAATCAACATAGCAACAACACAAAAGGAGCAAGGCGAATTGGGACGAGGAAGCGCTACTTAATTAGCGACTAGAAGGACGCGAAGCCCGGTGCTAATATGGGCGGGCTTGTCCAACTCAGGACCAAGCTTGCGGCTGAGCCCCCTCTCGAAGACGTCTGAAGCCCACGAAACCGAGGGCATCCTTGACAATGAAGCCATAGTCGTCGGGATCTCCAGCTCCGATGCGCCCGCCTTTGCCGGCTGTGGCGACTTGGAAGCCATCGCCTCAGCTGCCTCTTGGCTTGGAACCCCCGAGGTCGTCGGTGCAATCGCCACCAGAGGAACCTCTACCACCACCTCCGTGTCCTCACCCTCCAACCACTTCATCGGGACTGCGTCCCTTGGGGCCTTGTGCGAGACTTCGGGAGATCCTTCATCGTCAGAATCATCATCCGACTCGAACACCACCGACGACCTGGCTGGTGACGCAGGCCTTTTTGCTGGTGACTTGGGCCGGCGTGGGGGCTTCGACAGTGTTGCGGTGCGCCGGGACGTTTGCTCCTGGGCGACCTCGTTGCCTTATTCGAGCTCGTCCAGGCTACGGCTCGCTTTGACTTCTTGTTGTCTCGGCATCCGGGTCTTGCGAGCCATAGGCGCTGGGGGAGGGACCTCTTCTTCCTCCCCGTCGCTGTCGGAAGGATCCTCCTCGGAGTCTTCCTCCAGTTCCTGGGGAACCTCTTCATCAAGCGGAGGGAGCCAGCCCTCCAATAATTGAAAAAGCTGAAAAACACCACGAGTCAAGAAAAAAAAACACCAAGCAAGAAGACTGAAATTAAGATACGAACGTAGAGATTGGAAAGAGAACTTACTGTGGGGGCTTCATTCTTCACAGGAGTGTACGGGGCGACCCCGACCGCCACGCCGGTGAACTCTATGTCGGTGATCTTCTTCAGGGCGGCCTTGTAGTCTTCGGCCTCCCATGACTCCTTGCTGGTTTGAGATGGGTCATGCTTCCCGCTGTACTCGTACATCCAATGTGGTCGAGCCGCCAGCGGAACCAGGTGCCGCCCGAGCCAGCAGTGGTAGAGGTTGATCGGAATCAACCCCTGGTCCTTCAGCTTCTAGATCTGATCCATCATTTCTGCGATGGCCATCCGCTGATCTTCGGGAAGCTTCTTCGGTGCCAGCCGACGGGGCTCGCTCCTCTCGGCGACGAACTCGGGAAGAGACACCTCGTCGGAGGGAGTGGCTTCCTTGACGTAGAACTAGCTCTTCTTCGACTCGCTGGTGGCCTTCTTCGGCAGGAGGAGTTTGACGAAGTTGGCCTTCAGCTTCAGTTGAAAGGTGACCCCGCCTGCGGCCAGCATCAAGTCGCTCGATGCCTCGCGCCCGATGCAGCCGTGGAAGAGCTCCAGCCATAGCGGTAAATATGGTCTGTAGCCAAGTAGCATTCGTAGAAGGCAACGAAGATCGCCAGCTGCTCGATGCTGTGTGGACCAAGATCTAATGGCTTGATCACGTAATACGCGCAGAAGCGGCAGAAGAAGAGTGAGGTCGGGAACCCCAAACCCCTCTCAAGATGACTGGGGAAGCAGATGAACTCGCCAGGTCGCGGCTCCGGCTCGGTCTCGGAGGAGGGGGGAACCCGCCAATTCCCCTTGCGGAGCATCCCGGCGTCTTCGAAAGATCTAAGTTGGGCCGTGGTGCACTTGGATTTCCCCCATGAGCCCTTGGGAGGCACCATCGAGTAAGATGTGGAATCGCGCGATGCGGGAAGAACAAGTCGGGAGGACGCAGGAATGAAGAACAAATGAGGAAGAATGAAGAATGCGAAGAAGGACTGCGGAGCTGAGCCATCACTCCCCTTATATGGGAAACGCCACCCGCCAAAATCGGGATAGCCGTTGTAACTACCTCGGTGAATTGCGCTCTTAATTACATGCCTGGATGAGCAAAAGTGGTTAAAATAGTACGATGGGGCCCGGGGCCACTCACGGTAGACCTTTCGGCCGTCCTAACCACTTTCAGAGCATCAGGACAAGAACGAGCGGCATAATTGGCAGGCGAAGGGATAAACTACATACACACGTGAGTATGTATGCAAGCCACATACAACAGTCCTCAGAGCCATTCCATCTAAAAGAAATAGAAATATTGCAATGCCATACGGCAAGATTCAAATATCCTAGATAGAGATAATATTTTAGGATAGCTCCTCATACATCAAACATCAGAGTATCAGGCGGAAGCGGAAGTCAAGATCCGAGTGCGGATAAGAAGCAAATCGGCATAAGATGCCACATAAATAAACACATCCCGCCCACAGATCCCACGGATCCCCATTCCCGGAATCTCTACACCGAGTGATCGTTGCCAACATCATCCGTCTCCTCCACCCAGTATCCATCTTGTGAGTACACATGTTCATCTGAATCAAACAATTTATCGTGTGAGACCCTAGAGGTACTTAGCAA
Source organism: Avena eriantha (assembly GCA_910589775.1). Lineage (NCBI taxonomy): Eukaryota > Viridiplantae > Streptophyta > Magnoliopsida > Poales > Poaceae > Avena > Avena eriantha. The sequence continues at coordinate 279,152,515 of OU342741.1, forward strand.
GTCTTTATGCCTCTAAAAGGGGACACAACCTGGGGTGACGCAATTGCAGAAAACGTTAATAACTAACAAGTCTATAGATACTCGCTAACCATCCGTCTAACCAATGATAGACGGATGTCCGTGAATTAAGAACAAAAGTTATAACGGTATAATTAACAGATCCATCCTCCTCCTCGCTTATCAACGAGGAAGCGGACGAACAACCCCCATCCGTTGGCAATTTTATTAACCATTCCATGAGTATTGCACTATTTACTAGTCAGGTACTTAGTCAATTTAAAAGCGGTACTTTAGTTAGACTTGTCTATGATCGAGAAACTGTGCTCCAAGTCGTCCATAACCGCGGACACGGCTTCCAGAAAGATTTACCTGCAGGGGTGCACAAATAGCAACACACACTCGATCAACCTCGGAAAAACCAACTCAAAACCCAACGAGGCATTCACGACAAAGCGATCACAGGATTCAGAAATATTTCAGGGGGCCACCCCACTAAGCTACCCGCAACGAAGTTGGCCGGCTCCGGAAGAGACCCGGGGTTTGCGACGACGGCTGTAAACGACTGGGAACCCAAAAATATGACTGTGCTTGTCGATACCGCGAAAATGTGGCGCGATCCAAAATGGTACAGGTGCTCCACACACAATCTTAAATAAAACAGTAAGCATGGCATAAGTACAGAATAGTAACAAAGCCCCAAACTACTTGTGGCCCCAAGAAATAGAAATGAATCAAGCTCTGGCTCAAGGGGGTCCATAAGGCCTCCCGGATGTGGATAGTGCGAATAGTCAAGGAACAGGAATCAAGTACTCGGGGTCCTACGGGACACAAGTGAGCATGAAAAACCAAATAGCACATATTGCTCACCGGTGCCTCTTTCATTAGTTATCCCATTACTACTCAGGTCAAGTTGTTTAGGTACCTCGTTATCCATCAGACACTCATATACCCTACACATGCTTTTCTACGACTCGCATGGCTCAAACAACTCCTGTAGTATTGGCTCATGGGATGGAGGAACAAGCTTCGGTGGGGTTTAAAAGGAAAGGCTATGCAGTACTTGGGATTCAATTTAATGCAATTGCGACTCAATGATGCAAGAATAAGATGGAGGCAATAGGTACTATATGTATGCAAGCATGTGGCAGTTCTTGACTGGCAACTCAGTTGAAGCGAGAGATGGATCTGGGTAGAACTCCTGTGTTTCCTCGTAATTCTCCTGTTGGGCGTCTATTCGAAGAAGAACCAAACAAACAAGGGCCAACATAAATAAAGTGCACAAGCATATGAATTAAAATGCAACAAGCAAACAAGCATGCCATGATGAATGATGCACAATTTACATGGCATTAAAGTAGCATGACATGGTGAGGTGTGGGGTACAAGAATAAAGCATTTTATTATCTCTTCGGTCAAGTTTTATTGCCATAAACAGTTCTTATTTTTAAATATGGCATGATTCATGGTCGAATTCAGAACAAGGAATGCATAGATAGAACGGGCTCGTCACGCTGATCGATTTAGACATATTATTTGTCGAATTTGGAATTATAGAATTAAAGTTATTAATTTATTGAGAAAAGGGCATTTTATTGTAATTTTAGTCATCTAGAAACTTTAAAGTGTTCAAACATTATTTTGAATGGAATATTTGAATTCCTCACATTTTTCTGATTCCAAAACATATATCATTTGTATTATTTGGATTTATAATTTAAAAGTTATTTAAAAACAGATTTGAATTTGTTTTTAAACATTGAAGAAAAATTTAAATAAAACACGTAAACAGAAAAACTTTTTTCTACTCAGCTAGACCCAGCCCCAGTCGCTGACGGGTGGGACCGGCCTGACTGGGCGACGTAGCGCGCAGAAGGCTTTTTACACCGCGGGTTTACCTAGCCTCTGTGACGGCCGGGTGGGACCGGTGGGTTATGGGCCCACGTGCCTGTGGCTGAGCCCGCAGAGGCTGACAGGTGGGTACGGGCTGGAGCGCGGGTTGAGGTTTACGAAAACTGAGGTCTCTTTTTGTAAAAAGTCCACAGGCACAGGCAGGTGGGCCTGGCCTGGACCACGGGTTACGGCAAAAGGTTGTGGAGGGGGGTATTTGCAAAAGGGGCGCGGTACTGTTTTTCTTCTAGGTTTCTGACGGACAGATCGCGTCAGAGAAAACGGCGTGCGGCGCGAGGGTTTGATCCCGCGTCCTCGTGCACGCGCGCGGCGGCGGCTACCGCTGCGCTGGCTTGGGGTTGCTGCAAGGTAAGCTGAAGGCGGCTAGATCTACCTCTGCGACGCCATAGTCTGGAAAACGAATGTGGACACCGGCGCGCAGAGAGCGTTCGATGGAACGACCGGCGCGACTAGGACACGACTGCGATGGCGCGGATGTCTGGGAGGGTTGGGCGCTCACCGCGGGTTCGTTGGAGGGCTCGTATCTGGACGAGGAGCAGCAGGACGACGACGTTGCAGGCGCACCCGGATCTAGGGTTTGTAGCGGAGCGGCGGTGGTTCTGGTGGTCTTGGGTCTCCTCCTCATCGTTGCTATGCACGGAGCGAAGCAAAGGTTCCCGCTGGGCTTCCCCGACAATCGCGGCAACACGCGCGCCTCCTCAATCTGCAGGTGGCAGACGCGGCCGAGAGTGGCGGCCGACGTTGGAGAAGAAGCGGAGCGCGGGTGGTTGGGGAGGAGAAGGGCGAGGCCCTGGGGATCTGGGATCTGGGAGAGGCGCAGGAGAGGAGGTGGATAAGGAGGGAAGGAGGCGTGCACACGGGGGTAGCTCGGGGTGGTAAAGGTGATACCACCTTTTTCTTCTTCTCTCTCGGGCAGGTGAGGGTGTAGCGGGCTAGGGCGCCGTCTGGTGGGGTTGCAGCATCGGTAGCTGGGCCAGGGGCGCCGGTGAGGTCGGGTGGAGCCGGGCTGGCAGCAAGAGAGAGTGAAACAGAGAGAGGGAGGCTCGGGTGGTAGGGCAAAGGGGCTCGGCTAGGTTTAGGTCATAGGGTGAGGTAGCTCGCATGGGTAGAGAGGCTAGGTGGGCCCATGCTGGCAGAGAGAGAGGAATGTGCCTCGGCATGGTGAGAGGAGGTGGTGAGGTGAGTGTTAGGGTAAGGGTTTAGGGTTTATACTAGAGCTAGGGTTAGAGAGAGGGGTTAGAAAGGGTTAGGGTTTGAAGAGAGAGAGGGAGAAACAAATGTTAAGTGGTTTTTAACATGGTCATATGCAAGATCAAGCCAAGAGGTGAAAAGGAATGGAGAGGTGGTTTTGTTGAAGCATGATCAAGTGCATGATCAAGATTATGAGGTTTAGCAAGAGCCATAGATTAGAGCTACAAGAAAAGAATCCCAAAGGACCAAGCTCCACTCAAAAATCCAAGTAAAACCCAAAGGTTGGAATTGTGGTGATTTGCATGGCCCATGCATGGGCATTAAATGCCATGTTTTATTCTTGTGAAAACAATAATAATGTAACATAGCATTATACACATGCATCCCAAAATTTGGAGTAAGGACCAGCTAAAGGAAAAAGAATTGGATCCATCCCAACCCACATGAGCTAGATTAAATGGCAAAAGAAAAAATAAAGCTCATGGGTAATTAGGATGGTGGAATTATAAGGTGGTGACAAAGAAAGGTGGTGGAGTGGAATAAAAGATATGCCCCCATCTCAACTTGGGCATCAAGCATTTATCAAGATTCAAGTACAATGTATCAAGAGCCAAATACAATTAATAATGCATAAGAGAGAAGAACCAAATGGAAAAGGGTTTTATATGATGCTCAAATGCAAGGTGGCATGATGACATGAGCATGATATAATTATGATGCAATAATTATTTGTAGGAAGTAGCCATTATATTACTAGACCATGTAGCATTACAATTGTTAGACAATTGGGATGCTGCAACTCTCCCCCACTAAACAAGAATCTCGCCCCTAGATTCCTAGGAAAAAGAAAACAACACAAGGAGATGCGGGTGTTCGGAACGAAGGTGACCCTCGCGTTCCCAAGTTGATGAACCACGGAATGGTGCGACCCTTACACCTTGCAAAACTTGCTAGACTTGTTGCGAGTCTTGCGTTTGCTTGAGACACAAAGGGTTAGAAGAATTGAAGGATTGTCGTGAGGCAAGAAGGGTAGGATGAACATAGCTCCGGTTTTTCGAGAAACATGATAAAAGAAAAGAACCACTTGTTGAAAGAATTTGAAAGGACGATGTATCATGGATAAGAAAAGACACACCATATGATTAAAGATTTACAGATACCAGAGAAGATGGATCTTTGTTTCCCCTTAACAAAGGAATGACTTTGGCGAAGTTATCAACCACTATCAAAATAGAACTGTATCATCCCCAAAGATTTTGAGAAATGAAGCTCACAAACAATTTTGCCTTCAAACGATAGAGTTCCTTGATATCAACAGAAAGATTTAGCTAGACATTGTCGGATTAGATTCTTCTTGCGCAGGGCAGAACCAATGGATCACGCAATTGAGGTGCGCGGATATAACTTAGAAAGAGGGGAATGCTAGCTTATGGTAGAATCCTTAGAAGAAGTGGAATGTGGAATAGATTTGCGATTAATGGCATCAACCATAATTGGCTTTACCATAGAAAAAGAATTGATGAAACAAGAGAGAGATAGTTTCCCTCCATCTTGTTTGGGAATGTCGAGCACTGGTAGAAAGGCGAGGACAGAAAAGAGTTTGCGTTTGTTTCCACCAGATAATTAAAGATTTTGCTCCGTGTAGGAAGGGCGAGATCCCAAACAAGAGATTGTTGATTACTTTCTTCGAGAGAGCACTCCGGAAAACAAGGACGGGAGTAAAAGTATCAAGGGATAAAGGCCACTTCTACATCCGTGGAATGAGTTAAATCGCATTAGTTCCCCAATTCAATGTACAAGAGCGAATGATAAGAGTAGTGGTATGGTAGCTACTCCATCCCGCACTCAAAGCATTACTCCGCACATGAATAGGAAAACCTTGCAACCCAACTACCAAAACAGACTGAAGATCTTGACAAGGATAACTCATGGAACTCCATTAGAAAACAAGGATAGATGCAAAGAATTCGCCAGATCCAAGATAGATAAGGGTGATGATGTTGTCGTCATATCAGAAGTAACAAGCCACCGGAAAGATATGAAGGAAGATCACGGAGACAACTGCAAGATTCAACCGATAAAGAAAAAGATAGCGCCTATTGAACAGAAGGATTACAAAAGATCTAAAAAGTCTTCATGGCCTCCGGTGGATTGAGCATAGACGATAGACCGAGATGGTTTCAAAGATTACTTGACGAGAACCAGGTAAAAATAACTCCATGTTCTTCTTGAAATGATTGAACGAGATTTAGCAGTCTTGAGGAACTTCGGTGAAACTATGATGATAACCTGCCAACAAGGAAAAACTCCGGGTTGGTTGAAGATGGAGGATGGAATTAACAATGGCTTGTTGATTCCAGAATTGAAGCGATGTATTTAGCAGAAGGACGTGGTCGAGATAGGTGACTTCAAGAAGCTAGAATGCACACTTTGAGAACTTTGCCCACAGGCAGTGTTCACGAAGCTTGAGAGAAGAAACACAGATGATCTTCCATGTTCTTCCATTGATATAGAATAAGCAAGCATATTATGACGATATACCACCAGGGATTAACAAGATATTCCCAGAATACCAAGTTCAAGAGGCGAGAGAAACGAACGAATGCTCGAAACACTTCCTGAGCTCAACGCTCGTTGAAAGATCAATATTAAGAGCACCGGTTCGTGTTGAAGAAGATGCACTGGCAGAATAGATTATCTGGTCCTTCAGAAGAGAACAAGAAATGCCACCTGGTTCACATTGTCGCTCGGATCGCCGGTTACAAAGCTAAAGAGATCTTGGATAAAGGAACGATGATAGCTCATACCTTAAGAAAAGTTATCAGAGGCGAAAAGATGTAATTCCCTCATATCAAAGAGAATTTTGCGGATATGGAGTTCAAAAAGATGGGAAGCATGATAAACAGATGATAGACCACCGTAGTGCCTTGAGAAAACTCCGGATTGCCAAAGATACTTGAATATGATAAAGATATGGTCACGGTATAACTCAAAATCATAGGAGATAACCGCCACCATTTGGAGGATAGTGTTGATAGTATTTTCCATATTCCACTCATGATAAGTGTCATAAAGCTATGCCGAGAACCAAATTACAATCACCAGCATCAGATCGACACTTGTTATGTAATTAGCCCAAGAGAATTTGAAGATGAAGCAAAACTCCAGGATTAAGCGCCGGTGACAAAAGAATGGGTTAGCATGAACATGCTGATAAAAGGAAGAAAGATAATGTTTCACACACGACTGAAGAGGAGTGTGGAAACACAGATGTATCAAAGAAAAAAATTCCGCATTTTTCGGCATTAAAATACCAATAATTGCGCAAAACCACTTATCCGATAGGGATTAGCAACTCCATATTCTGTGAAAGCATGCTGGAAGGAAGAACACCCTTAACAAGATGGCACCGGTTAACAAGGAGTCGGACAGATCGCGTCGGTTTACAAAAGCCTGTCGGTATGGAATGTACCAACCGTTGATAACCAAAAGGCAGATAGTGATAACATTTGGATGCAACAGATAGACAAGGGATTCACACACACACACACACACACAACCTATGGTACTACGGAACCCAGAACACGTGAATCCTAGTTTGAATTTTTAGAAGAGGATTGAAAACGTTACACTTCCTTACTAGAAAAGGGTGGGTGGGTGGGTAAGAAGAAAAATGGAAGCAGTCCTACTCTCACGATTTGTTTTTCCCTAGTATACATAGCTACTAAATATATTTGCTAGACTGACAACGACCATTTGGCTGAGACCCTGAAGGGCAGGATGGCTCTGATACCAATTGTAACTACCTCGGTGAATTACGCTCTTAGTTACATGCCTGGATGAGCGAAAGTGGTTAAAATAGTACGGTGGGGCCCGGGGCCACTCACGGTAGACCTTTCGTCCATCCTAACCACTTTCAGAGCATCGGGACAAGAACGAGCGGCGTAATCGGCAGGCGAAGGGATCAACTACATACACAAGTGAGTATGTATGCAAGCCACATACAACAGTCCTCAGAGCCATTCCATCTAAAAGAAATAGAAATATTGCAACGCCATACGGCAAGATTCAAATATCCTATATAGAGATAATATTTTAGGATAGCTCCTCATACATCAAACATCAGAGTATCAGGCGGAAGCGGAAGTCAAGATCCGAGTACGGATAAGAAGCAAATCTGCATAAGATGCCACATAAATAAACACATCCCGCCCACAGATCCCACGGATCCCCGTTCCCGGAATCTCTACACCGAGTGATCGTTGCCAACATCATCCGTCTCCTCCACCCAGTATCCATCTTGTGAGTACACCTGTTCATCTGAATCAAACAATTTATCGTGTGAGACCCTAGAGGTACTCAGCAAGTCTTTATGCCTCTAAAAGGGGACACAACCTGAGGTGACGCAATTGCGGCAAAAGTTAATAACTAACAAGTCTATAGATAGTCGTTAACCATCCGCCTAACCAATGATAGACGGATGTCCATGAATTAAGAACAACAGTTATAACAGTATAATTAACAGATCCATCCTCCTCCTCGCTTACCAACGAGGAAGCGGACAAACAACCCCCATCCGTTGGCAATTTTATTAACCATTCCATGAGTATTGCACTATTTACTAGTCAGGTACTTAGTCAATTTAAAAGCGATACTTTAGTTAGACTTGTCTATGATCGAGAAACTGTGCTCCAAGTCGTCCATAACCGCGGACACGGCTTCCAGAAAGATTTACCCTGCCGGGGTGCACAAATAGCAACACACACTCGATCAACCTCGGAAAAACCAACTCAAAACCCAACGAGGCATTCACGCAAAGCGATTACAGGATTCTGAAATATTTCAGGGGGCCACCCCACTAAGCTACCCGCAACGAAGTTGGCCGGCTCCGGAACGGACCCAGGGTTTGCGACGACGGCTATAAACGACTAGGAACCCGAAAATATGACTGGGCTTGTCGATACCACGAAAATGTGGCGCGATCCAAAATGGTACAGGTGCTCCACGCACAATCTTAAATAAAACAGTAAGCATGGCATAAGTACAGAATAGTAACAAAGCCCCAAACTACTTGTGGCCCCAAGAAATAGAAATGAATCAAGCTCTGGCTCAGGGGGGTCCATAAGGCCTCCCGGATGTGGATAGTGCGAATAGTGAAGGAACAAGAATCAAGTACTCGGGGTCCTACGGGACACAAGTGAGCATGAAAAACCAAATAGCAGATATTGCTCACCGGTGGCTCTTTCATTAGTTATCCCATTACTACTCAAGTCAAGTAGTTTAGGTACCTCGTTATCCATCAGACACTCATATACCCTACACATGCTTTTCTACGACTCGCATGGCTCAAACAACTCATGTAGTATTGGCTCATGGGATGGAGGAACAAGCTTCAGTGGGGTTTAAAAGGAAAGGCTATGCAGTACTTGTGATTCAATTTAATGCAATCGTGACTCAATGATGCAAGAATAAGATGGAGGCAATAGGTACTATATGTATGCAAGCATGTGGTAGTGCTTGACTGGCAACTCAGTTGAAGCGAGAGATGGATCTGGGTAGAAGTCCTGTGTTTCCTGGTAATTCTCCTGCTGGGCGTCTATTCGACGAAGAACCAAACAAACAAGGGCCAACATAAATAAAGTGCACAAGCATATGAATTAAAATGCGACAAGCAAACAAGCATGCCATGATGAATGATGCACAATTTACATGGCATTAAAGTAGCATGGCATGGTGAGGTGTGGGGTACAAGAATAAAGCATTTTATTATCTCTTCGGTCAAGTTTTATTGCCATAAATGGTTCTGATTTTTAAATATGGCATGATGCATGCTCCAATTCAGAACAAGGAATGCATAGATAGAACGGGCTTGTAGCGCTGATCGATTTAGACATATTATTTGTCGAATTTGGAGTTATAGAATTAAAGTTATTAATTTATTGAGAAAAGGGCATTTTATTGTAATTTTAATCATCTCGAAAATTTAAAGTGTTCAAACATTATTTTGAATGGCATATTTGAATTCCTCCCATTTTTCTGATTCCAAAACATATATCATTTGTATTATTTGGATTTATAATTTAAAAGTTATTTAAAAACAGATTTGAATTTCTTTTTAAACATTTAAGAAAAATTTAAATAAAACAGATAAACAGAAAAACTTTTTCTACTCAACTAGACCCAGCCCTAGTCGCTTACGGGTGGGACCGGCCTGACTGGGCGACGCAGCGCGCAGAAGGCTTTTTACACCGCGGGTTTACCTAGCCTCTGTGACGGCCAGGTGGGACCGGTGGATTATGGGCCCACGTGCCAGTGTCTGAGCCCGCAGAGGCTGACAGGTGGGTACGGGCTGGAGCGCGGGTTGAGGTTTACGAAAACCGGGGTCTCTTTTTATAAAAAGTCCACAGGCACAAATAGGTGGGCCTGGCCTGGACCGCGGGTTACGGCAAAAGGTTGTGGAGGGGGGTATTTGCAAAAGGGGCGCGGTACTGTTTTTCTTCTAGGTTTCTGACGGACAGATCGCGTCAGAGAAAACGGCGTGCGGCGCGGGGGTTCGATCCCGCATCCTCGTGCGCGCGCGCGGCGGCGGCTACCGCTGCGCAAGCTTGGGGTTGCTGCAAGGTAAGCGGTAGGCGGCTAGATCTACCTCTGTGACGCCACGGTCTGGAAAACGAACGCGGACGCCGGCGCGCAGAGAGCGTTCGATGGAACTACCGGCGTGACCAGGACACGACTGCGACAGCTATGATGTCTGGGAGGGTCGGGCGCTCACCGCGGGTTCGTTGGAGGGCTCGGATCGGGACGGGGAGTAGCAGGACGACGACGTTGCAGGCGCCCCCGGATCTAGGGTTTGCGGCGGAGCGGCGGTGGTTCTGGTGGTCCTGGGTCTCCTCCTCGTCGTTGTTGTGCACGGAGCGAAGCAGAGGTTCCCGCTGGGCTTCCCCGACAACCGCGGCAACACGCGCGCCTCCTCGATATGCAGGTGGCAGATGTGGCCGAGAGTGGCGGCCGACGTTGGAGAAGAAGCGGAGCGCAGGTGGTTGGGGAGGAGAAGGGCGAGGCCCTGGGGATCTGGGGATCTGGGAGAGGCGCAGGAGAGGAGGTGGATACGGAGGGAAGGAGGCGTGCACATGGGGGTAGCTCGGGGTGGTAAATGTGATACCACATTTTTCTTCTTCTCTCTCGGGCAGGTGAGGGTCTAGCGGCCTAGGGCGCCGTCAGGTGGGGCTGCAGCGTCGGTAGCTGGGCCAGGGGCACCGGTGAGGTCGGGTGGAGCCGGGCTGGCAGCGAGAGAGAGTGAAACAGAGAGAGGGAGGCTCGGGTGGTAGGGCAAAGGGGCTCGGCTAGGTTTAGGTCATAGGGTGAGGTAGCTCGCATGGGTAGAGAGGCTAGGTGGGCCCATGCTGGCAGAGAGAGAGGCATGTGCCTCGGCATGGTGAGAGGAGGTGGTGAGGTGAGTGTTAGGGTAAGGGGTTAGGGTTTAGACTAGAGCTAGGGTTAGAGAGAGGGGTTAGAAAGGGTTAGGGTTTGAAGAGAGAGAGGGAGAAACAAATGTTAAGTGGTTTTTAACATGGTCATATGCAAGATCAAGCCAAGAGGTGAAAAGGAATGGAGAGGTGGTTTTGTTGAAGCATGATCAAGATTATGAGGTTTAGCAAGATCCATAGATTAGAGCTATAAGAAAAGAATCCCAAAGGACCAAGCTCCACTCAAAAATCCAAGTAAAATCCAAAGGTTGGAATTGTGGTGATTTGCATGGCCCATGCATGGGCATTAAATGCCATGTTTTATTCTTGTGAAAACAATAATAATGTAACATGGCATTATACACATGCATCCCAAAATATGGAGTAAGGCCCAGCTAAAGGAAAAAAGAATTGGATCCATCCCAACCCACATGAGCTAGATTAAATGGCAAAAGAAAAAATAAAGCTCAGGGGTAATTAGGATGGTGGAATTATATGGTGGTGACAAAGAAAGGTGGTGGAGTGGAATAAAAGATATGCCCCCATCTCAACTTGGGCATCAAGCATTTATCAAGATTCAAATACAATGTATCAAGAGCCAAATACAATTAATAATGCATAAGAGAGAAGAACCAAATGGAAAAGGGTTTTATATGATGCTCAAATGCAAGGTGGCATGATGACATGAGCATGATATAATTATGATGCAATAATTATATGTAGGAAGTAGCCATTATATTACTAGACCATGTAGCATTACAATTGTTAGACAATTGGGATGCTACAGCCGTTACTCATGGTAATTGCGCCGTAGTTACCGTTGGAAATTCCAACGGATAGTTTGACCAGGTTTGATGGTCCAACTCCTTCGGTCCACCCGCCAACCGCCAGTCTTTCCTCTCACCGAAACGACGACTGGTCGGCAGTGATATTCATTGAAGCGACAAATGGAAACATGGGGGAATTCTCCTCAGTTCTAATAGAGTCCATCGCCGACTCGACTGGACGCCCAAATTGGGGTCGCCTACTCCGAACGCCAAAAGGACGCCTGCGCCTGCATCAATGATGGCCTCGGGGACTACTGATGGGAATATGCCAAAGGGGGTATGCCCAGCAGGACGTTCCGATTGGGCCGAAAGGCCTACGAGTGCGTCTGAAAGACAACGACTGGACTATGAAGAAAGGAAAGGCCCATCGATTGGCGACTAGAAGCCTAGAAGCGTAGCAGAAGCCCAGTCGGACTAGGTCAAAAGTCTCCGGATCCTTATCTTGTTCGGGGACAGCTTGTAAACCCTAGCGAGGTGCTTCATATATAAACCTCCCTAGGGTATCCTAGAACCTTACGTTCCATCATATACCCCCTCAAGCAACTCGCTGCCTAGCCGCCGAGCTCGCCACCCTTGTAACTCGCTCTCTCATAATCCAATCTAGCAGGAGTAGGTCTTTACCCTCTGGGGGGCCAAACCTAGATAAACCCATTTGCATCCCCCCATCTCGCACCGCAGATGGCCGCCAACTCTTCCTCACGAAACACTCAATCACTGCCAGTGGCAGTGACTGCCGTGGCCATTTCCACGACAATATGTGCTTTAGGAAAAGAACACACACTCAATGACACTGGTGGATCCATATGTGGTTTGGGTAAAGAACAGACATGCAATGACTCTAACTGTGTTTATGAAAAGAACAGGCATCCAATAACTCTGTTGGATCCATGTCTGGTATATGAAAAGAACAGATAAGCAATGACTCTACCTGTGGTTTATGTAAAGAACATGCATGCAATGACTCTGGTGGATCTTTATGTGGTTTGTGAAAAGAACAGACATTCACTAACTCTAGTTGTGGTGCATGCAAAGAACATACATGCAATGACACTAGTGGATCCATATGTCAATTGTGAAAAGAACACACATGCTCAAGTGGTTTATGAAAAGAACAGACATTCACTAACTCTAGTTGTGGTTCAAGAAAATAGCACACATCCAATGACTCTAGCTATGGTTTGTGAAAATACAGAAATGCAATGACTCTAGCTGTGGTTCATCAAAAGAACACACATGCAATGACTCTGGTGGATCCATATGTGGTTCATGAAAAGAACACACATGCAATGACTCTGGTGGATCCATATGTGGTCTATGAAAAGAACACACATGCAATGACACTAGTGGATCCATATGTGGTTCATGAAAAGAACACACATGCAATGACTCTGGTGGATCCATATGTGGTTTGTGAAAAGAACACATATTCAATGACACTGGTGGATCCATATGTGGTTTGTGAAAAGAACACACATGCAATGACTCTAGTGCATCCATTTGTGGTTTGTGAAAAGAACAGACATGCAATGACTCTAGCTGTGGTTCATGAAAATAAAACACATGCAATGAAACTGGTGGATCCATATGTGTTTTAGGAAAAGAACACACATTCAATGACACTCGTGGATCCATATGTGGTTTGTGGAAAGAACAGGCATGCAATGACTCTAAGTTTGTTGATGAAAAGAATAGGCATCCAATAACTCTGGTGGATCCATGTGTGGTCTATGAAAAGAACAGACATGCAATGACTCTAGCTGTGGTTTATGAAAAGAACAGGGATGCAATGAATCTGTTGGATCCATATGCGGTTTGTGGGAAGAACATAAATGCAATGACTCTCGTGGATCCATATGTGGTTTGTGAAAAGAACACACATGCAATGACACTTGTGTATCGATATATGGTCTATGAAAAGAACACATATGCTCATGTGGATTATGAAAAGAATAGACATTCACTAACTCTAGTTGTGGTCTATGAAAAGAACACAGATGCAATGACACTCGTAGATCCATATGTGGTTCATGAAAACAACACTCATGCAATGACTCTGGTGGATCCATATGTGGTGATGAGGGCAAACCTCTAGGGTGGCCTGATCTTCACGGATCTCATGGTCAAATCGATGGGAAAGCGAGGGGAAAGGGAGAAGGTAGCGGAAGCGGACGCACACCTCGCGAGGAACACGATGAACACACGCAAAACACACACGATACAAGGCCGATTACTCTCACCGGTGGCCACCGGTCCGATAGAATCCTCGCAAGGAAAGATCGGTCAACGTGCTCCCGTCAATCCCAAGCGGAGAGGGAAGAACACCTTGGAGAGGGTCTTGACGTCTTGGCAAAGGGACACCGATGCCAAGGCCTTGTACAACGAGGGAGGCGCGATGCAAACTCCAACGAGGTGGTGACGATAGTCGATCCCCTTTGGTAGAAGGGGATGAGGCAAAACTAGAGATTCCACAAAGGGGGTTGTCTTTAGTCTATCATCTATGCCTAAGGGATACATGAGGGGGTGGGGTCTCTATTTATAGGCCAGACACAAGTTCAGGGGTAGTTTGGGCATAAAACTTGGGTTTGGTGCGAAATAGAGGGGTACATCACTTGGGCCGGACAGTCCGGGTCGGAGCAACCAGACAGTCCAGGGTAGGCGGACACTCCGGGTAGTGTCCGGGTAGTGTCCGAACTGGCCTTCTGAATGTCCACGCCAAGTTGGGGCTGGGGCTGGCCGGACACTCCGGCTGGTTCCGGGCAGACTCTCCGAGGCGATGACGCCGGAGACTCTCGTTCTGGAGCTGGCTGCTCCTGGTCCATCTTCTTGGTTGACTTGGGGATGATCTTGGGGACTTGGCATTGTGGATGTAGTAGCGTCCACGGGACGGGCTGCATCAGCCCCCCCCTTCGAAAAGAGTCGTCCTCGACTCTTCATGCTCATCCTAAGAAGATGATGTCGAGAGACCTTCTTGATCCTGGGGTTCACCATATAGTCATCCTTGAGAAGCTTGATGTGGCAACTCTTCAATGTTCCTTCACCTTCCATGAAGCCTACAAAGCTCACAACAAAAGCGAAGCAACACTCAAAGAGTAGCCAATTCATGAAGATTATAGCATGAGTCCTCAAGTAGAAGGAAGTCACCTTAGGATGTAGAGATGGCTCGTTGAAGGGCAGCCATAGGTGACTCTCTACGGTTCGTCTTGTCAACTCTTGGTCCATAGAGGTTGACGCGTAAGGAATTGTACCTTCACACAACAAAGACCAAGCAACATATGTTTGTGTGTGATAGAGGAGCATGTCACTTGTGGCATGTCCATTCTTGTTCACAACACTATTAGCACAACTCATGTATAGCAAACCGGATGCATATGCAAGGTCAAAGTGCATGGAAATTGTTTGAACATCATCCAAATGTGGGAACTCAAAAACTCCATAAAACATCTTAGTGTGGCACTCAAAGCAATGGACAATATTGGTCAACATCTTTGATGCAAGGATAGGAGAATTCGGCAAAAACACATGAGGAAATATATCCAAAACAACAACATTATGTGTGCAAACCAACCATTGGAAAGAACAATTGTTCAATATGTTGGATGCCATACACATATCATCTAAAGCCAAAATCATGGGGGTATGAGTATCGCAAGCGGTAGCAAAAAACAACATGTTTGCAAACAAACCATATGAAAGAGCAAGTGGTCCTTATGTTTGTTGCAACAACATGGCATTATGGTTGCACACAAAACATCGGAAAGAGAAATTGCTCAACATTTTTGTGGCAACACACAAAGCATCCATATCCAAAAGCAATGAAACATGATTGTCACAAGGTGAAAGAATACCATCAACATGCTTGCAAGCAAACCATAGGAAAGAGCAATTTTTCAACATGAAAGATGCAAAGCATGCAAAAGGTATCAGAGCTGGGTTCGATCTTGAACTCACTTGGGGGATGCTCTCTAGAGCTCTTTTTGTCAACTCGTGCTCAACCGAGGTTGACATTCTCTTGCGGGTACCTACACACATCAAGCACAAAAGGTAGAACGTGTGTGCATGGTAGAGAAACACATCATCCATCATGACGTATCTCTTCTTGTGCACATCACCATGAGTTTCAATCAAGTATGAAGTAGATGCATGGTGAATATGCAAGTGGTGAACATGCTTATCATGGCAATCATACAAATCTCCAAAATTTGAGAAAGCTATGGGGGCCATCTCAATATAAACCATATGAGAATTATTGTTGCAAGCAAAACAAGTGAAAGAGCAATTGTTCAACTTATTGCAAGCAACGGGAGAGATTGTAAAACATTCATGACAAAGCATGGTTCGATGGGTACCATTGGTAACATCATCGCAAGCAAAACATTGGAAAGAGCAATTGTTCAACAAAGTGCAAGCAATGATATCATCAACATAATGTTTAAAGCATGGCATGTCTATGGCAACATCATCACAATCAAATAATTTCACATGCTCAACATTATGCAAAGGCAAAGTATCACATGGAAATACCAATGAGTCATATGTGATATCACAAACATCATCCATAGCATGCCAATCATCACAAGTCATCATGTCCACTAATGGGATCATGGCATCATCAACACCCTTATTCTTACCTTGTTCATACCTCTCATATGAAGTGGGTGTTGTGGTAGTGTTGGCCTCCATGTGGACGACTTTTTCATCATGTGTGGGGATGGCATCATCTTCATCCACCATGTTCATCTTCTTGGTCAGAGGCATCATCATCTCCAAGCTTAGCACTTCTTGATCCATGGAACCTAGCAAATCATGAGAAAACACACTAGAGGTAGAGGGTAAGTCGTTAGAAATCAAAGTGGTCTCACATGACCTATCAACTACCACTCTCAACTCATTAGGTGTATCACTCATGCCCTCCAGGTGGAAGCACTCAATCTCACATATGGTGGAGTCACTCATCTCACTCTTGTTTTCACTCAAGTGGGCTAAGTGGCTCTCATGCTCACATGGGATTGGTACCACATCATCACTCAAGCATGTAGGGGTAGGCTCGGTTCTGTCAACTCCATGCGCCTCCTTTGGTGAAGGGAAATTCCCATGCTCACCATTATCGACCTTGTCATTGCCATCTTGTGGTAGTGGTGGAAGTAGGCTCATGTTGTTGTCGAGAGGGGTGCTCGGATCGACTTCATCACATATGTGGCCTTGGCTTCCTCCATCTTGAATTGTAGACTCTTGGCGTGAAGCTTGATGGCATGGTGGAGAGCTTGCTCTTGGTGCCCTTTTAGTGGTGGCACGAGTAGTTGAAGGCGCCTTATGATGGTGTCGACGGAGGTCATTGGTGTGCCTTGCCAAAGGTTGATGTAGATGGCGCACTTGGTCATCCACATGACGCTCGCGACGATGCTCCTTGTCCTTGGCACTCTTCTTGGTGAGGCATTGTAATGAGCGCAAAGCATCATTAGTCTTGGCCATCACGCTCATGGTTTTGGTGAAGTTGTTGTCCATGTCGCTCTTGAAATTGTTGAGGGAGCTTTCAAGCTTGTCCATGTGATGGTGGACCTTGGCGCTCTCGAGGTAGAGGCTCCCTCTTGGTTGATGCGACTTGAGGAGATTGTCGTTGTCGTTCTTGAAGTCGTCCATGCTTGGGGAGTTATTGTTGTTGTAGAACTCCATATCACCCAAGCATGTGGAGCCATTTTCGGTGTAGTGCTCCATCATGTCATCCATGCTTGTGGAGGCGTAGGCATGGTGGCTCATCGTGGATTCTTCATAGATATCATCCTTGGGTCCGGAGTTCCTAGACATGATTCACAAGACCAAGTGGTGTATATGGAAGTGGTAGGGGGTTAGGGATGCAACGTCGAACCTTACTTTACCTTGGAAGATAGTATCGTGCAAGTGGCAACACTTGAGAGCAATCAAAACCAAGCAAAGTGAAGTTCACGCGGAACACCAAAACCAACTAACCACTAAAAACACACACACACACAAAGCTTATGGTTGATAGGTATGGAAAGTGGCGTGTCCAAGAACAATCCGAAATCAAGATATTGTAATGGCAAGTAAAGAACCACGATGATCACAAAGCAAAACAAGTCAATCCACAAGAAGGAAATATGTACACGGAAACACATACGGTGGGATAAATGGGACTTGTGCGACGGAGAAAGTGAGCTAAGAACTAAATGATGACCTAGCGAACACTATAGGCTCATGTCGCACAAGTGCAAGGAGAGACACTAGTTCGATTGCAATAAATTGGTGGGCTACAAGATATGCACAATAAGTACCACCTATTTGATGTTCATCGAACTTGCGCTTCCTATTCTATGAGGCACTTGTTTCTTTCTTTCTTTTTTCTTCTTTTTCTCTTTTTCTATTTTTTTCTCTTTTTCTTTCTTTTTCACTTGCCTCTTCTTTGTGCCAACAACTATACAAGATAACTATATGAGATAGCGCGCTCACAACTTTTGCTCGGTATTCTACAAGTATCAAATGTGCATAGCCCAAGCAATCATAGGAGGAACTAGTCTCAACAGGTGTTTTTCGAACACAAAGATAGTGTAGCTCACAAAGTGAAGCAAGTGGGGAGAAGTCGCGGAATTTTATACCTTTCATCGCCGATCTTCACCCTTTATTGGTGGATTCCACCTTGCTCACAGAATTTGGATGGAGTAGACAGCATGAACCACGGCGATGATGATGTAGAGCTCTTTCCCCTCTTCAAAACGAGCTAAAGAACACCAAAATCCGAGTTCGTATGCAAAAGTTATGCTCAAAACCGTGAAGCAGATTTTTCTGTCAGTAGGGGGGCGGACAGTCCGGTGCGCGCAGGCCAGACAGTCCGGCCGGGCTGGATATTCCGGTCAGTTTAGGCCGGAAACTCCGGTGGGACGGATAATCCGGTCCGTCTTGGCCGGACAGTCCGGTCCGGTCGAACCAGAACTTCCAGAACACGAACGGGACGAGTTTTGGCAGAAAAACTGGGACCAAAACCTCAAATTGATGGGGGAAATCAAGGAATTAGGCAATGGAAACGCAGGGGAAGGTAGATCAACAAGTTTAGCAAGTAATCCACGGATCAAAACCTACCAAAACGCACTCAAATCACAGATCGGTCCAAAACACGAACTGGGGCTATTTTTGGTAGAATTTTCGAATTTATAGGGAAAAAGACCAAATCGATGAGGAATCCGTGGCAACCAAAAGCTGCTGATACCAGATGATGAGGGCAAACCTCTAGGGTGGCTCGATCTTCACGCATCTCGTGGTCAAATCGATGGGAAAGCGAGGGGAAAAGGAGAAGGTAGCGGAAGCGGACACACACCTCGCGAAGAACATGATGAACACACGCAAAACACACACGATACAAGGCCAATTGCTCTCACCGGTGGCCACCCGTCCGATAGAATCCTCGCAAGGAAAGATCGGTCAACGTGCTCCTGTTAATCCCAAGTGGAGAGGGAAGAACACCTTGGAGAGGGTCTTGACGTCCTGGCAAAGGGACATTGATGCCAAGGCCTTGTACAACGAGGGAGGCGCGATGCAAACTCCAACGAGGTGGTGACGATAGTCGATCCCCTTTGGTAGAAGCGGATGAGGCAAAACTAGAGATTCCACAAAGGGGGTTGTCTTTAGTCTATCATCTATGCCTAAGGGATACATGAGGGGGTGGGGGCTCTATTTATAGGCCCGCCACAAGTTCAGGGGTAGTTTGGGCATAAAACTAGGGTTTGGTGCGAAATAGAGGGGTACATGGGCCAAGGGCCCAGCTGTTGGCTCGCAGGCCCATCACTTGGGCCGGGCAGTCCGGGTCGGAGCAACCGGACAGTCCGGGGTAGCCGGACACTCCGGGTAGTGTCCGAACTGGCCTTCTGAATGTCCACGCCAGGTTGGGGCTGAGGCAGGCCAGACACTCCGGCCGAGTCGCGCCGGACACTCCGGCTGGTTCCGGGCGGACTCTCCGTGGTGATGACGGCGGAGACTCTCGTTCTGGAGCCGGCTGCTCCTGGTCCATCTTCTTGGTTGACTTGGGGACGATCATGGGGACTTGGTGTTGTGGATGTAGTAGCGTCCGCAGGACGGGCTGCATCATGTGGTCTATGAAAAGAACACATATGGAATGACACTGGTGGATCCATGTGTGGTTCATGAAAAGAACACGCATGCAATGACTCTAGCGGATCCATATGTGGTTTGTGAGAAGAATATAAATGCAATGACTCTGGTGGATCCATATGTGGTTTGTGAATAGAACACACATTCAATGACACTTGTGGATCCATCTGTGGTTTGTGAAAAGAACACACATCCAATGACTCTAGGTGTGGTTAATGAAAAGAACACATGCAATGACTCTAGTGGATCCATATGTTGTTTGTGAAAAGAACAGACATGCAATGACTCTAGCTGTGGTCCATGAAAAGAACACAAATGCAATGGCACTTGTGGATCCATATTTGTTTTAGGAAAAGAACACACATTCAATGACAATGGTGGATCCATATGTGGTTTGTGAAAAGAACACACATGCAATGAATCTAACTATGTTTATGAAAAGAACATGCATCCAATAACTCTGTTGGATCCATGTGTGGTCTACGAAAAGAACAGACATGCAATGATTCTAGCTGTGGTTTACGAAAAGGACAGACATGCAATGACTCTAGTAGATCTTTATGTGGTTTGCGAAAAGAACAGACATTCACTAACTCTAGTTGTGGTTCGTGAAAAGAACATACATGCAATGACACTGGTGGATCCATATGTGGATTGTGAAAAGAACACACATGCTCAAGTGCTTTATGAAAATAACAGACATTCACTAACTCTAGTTGTGGTTCAAGAAAGTAGCACACATCCAATGACTCTAGCTATGGTTTGTGAAAATACAGAAATGCAATGACTCTAGCTGTGGTTCATAAAAAGAACACACATGCAATGACTCTGGTGGATCCATATGTTGTTCATGAAAAGAACACACATGCAATGACTCTAGTGGATCCATATGTGGTTTGTGAAAAGAACACACATGCTCATGTGGTTTACGAAAAGAACACAATTCAATGACACTAGTGGATCCTTATGTGGTTTGTGAAAAGAACACACATTCAATGACACTGGTGGATCCTTACGTGGTTTGTGAAAAGAACATACATGCAATGACACTGGTGGATCCATATGTGGTTTGTGAAAAGAACACACATCCAATGACTCTAGTGGATCCTTATGTGGTTTGTGAAAAGAATAGGCATGCAATGACTCTAAGAATGGTTTAAGAAAAGAACATGCATGCAATGACTCTGGTGGATCCATGTGTGGTTTGTGAAAGAACAGACATTCACTGACTCTAGTTGTGGTTCATGAAAAGAACACACATGCAATGACAGTGGTGGATCCATATGTGGTTCATGAAAAGAGCACACATGAAGTGACACTAGTGGATCCATACGTGGTCTATGAAAAGAATAGACTTGCTCATGTGGATTATGAAAAGAACAGACATTCACTTACTCAGTTTGTCGTCTATGAAAAGAACACACATGCAATTACACTGGTGGATCCATATGTGGTTCATGAAAAGAACACACATGCAATGACTCTGGTGGATCCATATGTGGTCTATGAAAAGAACACACATGCAATGACACTAGTGAATCCATATGTGGTTCAAGAAAAGAACACTGATGGCTCTGAGTATGGCGCCCAGAAAAGTGATGGTGCGTGGTTGATGTAGATCTCGTTGGGAACCCCAAGAGGAAGGTATGATGAGCACAGTAGCAAGGTTCCCTCAGTTACGAAACCAAGGTTTAATCGAACCAGTAGGAGCAAGGAAACACCCCAAAGGTGTTACTAGCTCAGCTTTGGCAGGGCGCATTACCGGTGCTAGTAGCAACATGGAGACATGCACAACACAACCACATAACTTTGTCCCCAACTTGCGATGAGGTTGTCAATCTCACCGTGTTTTGCGGAAAACAAAGGATTAAACGTATCGAATGGAAATAAGTAAAAGTTTGTAGAAAGTAAACACAAAACAGTAAAAGATTGTATATTGTATGTAAAAGACAAGGACCGGGATCCATAGTTCACTAGAGGTGGCTCTCCTTAGATAGATAACATGTTGGGTGAACAAATTACAGCGGGGCAATTGACAAACATCGAGAAAACAATACATGCATATACTAATCATCTTGACTCCTTTGAGATTCGATTGGGCATTACAACATTATACATATACCGCCATCCAACTACATCTATGACTAATAATCCACCTTCAAGTTATCATCTGAACCCCCTCTAGTATTAAGTTGCAAGCAACAGATTATTGCTTTACGAACTGCGTGTAAAGTCAACAATACGATTTTTCTATGAACAAAGGATTGTTGTTTTCTCCCTAGTAGAAACAACACATCTAGTACCTTAGAGATTTCTGTCACTTCCCCAGATTACCAGTGGCATGAACCCACTATCGAGCATAAATACTAACTGTTGGAGTTGCTACCATCTACTTGGCCAAGATAGCTAGTAACAACGGAAAGCATGCAAGATCTCAAATAACAAAGACATGATAGAATCAATAATCAATCTGAAATAGAATCTCAATATCCATCGGATCCCCACAAACACAACATGCATAATTACAAATAGATGATCTTAATCCTGAACGGAGCTCACAAGATCTAGACATGAAAGCACAAAGGAGGAGAACCAGTCATCTAGCTACTACATGGATCCGTATGAAGGGTAACGGGTAGGCTACACTAGCGTAAAATCAAAAATTTCTACCGCGTCAACCAGGAATACTATTGTCATAGATCACGGGATTACCGCTAGACGCGCAGGTGCGGAACTCGATGAAGCACGTTGCGGCAGTGTAGATGTTCTACGTCTCCTCCTCGTCCTCGTCCCACGAACAGCTCCCCTTTGCGCGGCTCGTCCAAGTGCTACAGATGCAGCACCTCCGAGGTATCCACACGTCCGGAGTGGAAGTCGTCACACGCCAGACTGCTAGGTCTGCGCGTGCAACACAGGCGGAAGAGGAGTGGCGGCTGGGTGGAATGCTCTCTCCTTTTCAGCTCGCCTCACTCCCTCTTATATAGGCATCCCTGGTGGGCTTCTACATTAGCAGCCCATTAGCAGCCTAAGCCTGGTCTAATTCGGATCCAATCCTCATTAGGCTTCCAGCCCCTAAAGTGTGTGACCCTATAGGTTCATACACGTATAGACATGACGCGAGTACACTTGCTCCGTCAATAGTTGGTAGCGGCCTCTAGCAAGACGTGCCAACTCCAAAACGCATATAAAGATCATTCGGACGAACCATCACAAGGTTGAGTACATGTCTTTCCCTTTGCCTCACGATATTTGGTCTAGCTCTAAGTTGACCTCTCTTTCTCGATACTGTGATTCAGAATCCCTTTACTAGGTTAACTCTTAACCATATGTAGCACGGCCATGCATTTCTGGATCCGATCACTCGAGGGGCCCAGAGATATCTCTCTCAAGTAGAGAGGGGCAAATCCCATCTTGATTGACCGATGCCTTGCAGCATGTATCAGGACAAACCCGAAAGCTACCTTTATAAATACCCAGTTACGGAGTAGTGTTTGATAGCCCCAAAGTAGGTCGATCCACATCTCAAGTACATGCGACAATCTCAGGTCTAAGGACAAAACGTACACGATGTGTAGAGAGAGCTGCAAGTATTATTGCTAGTCTCATGTTGGGTCAGTCCAACCCCATGTTCATAACATGTGTCCACATCATTGGTTTGACATCTCCATGTCAATGACTTGCGAAACATAGTCATTAACCAATCGATGTGCTAGTCTAATATTCACGTGTGTCCTCGCATGGACTCCGACTAGGGACAATTATTAGATAACCATACAAGTAAAGAGTTTCACAAACAATTCACATAATTGCCAATCAATACAAGTTGCCTGGTATATGGATATTCAAGGAACATTATAATAACTCATGGATGAAATACAATCATCTCTATGATTGCCTCTAGGGCATATTTCCTTCAGTCTCCCACTTGCACTAGAGTCAATCTAGACAGTATCTAATACCTATTGCTCTTGTGTGCGCTTCATGCGCAGGCTGCGGGAGTGGCTTAGTCAAGGGATCAGCAACATTTGAGTCCGTATGTATTTTGCATAACATGACACTACCTTCATCAATGAACTCACGAATCAGATGGTAGCGCATGCGAATATGTTTGTTCTTCTGGTGCTGTCTAGGTTCTTTGGGTTGTGCAATAGCACCATTGTTGTCACAATAAACGTCCAAGGGATTGGACGAGCCCTGAACCACACCAAGAGCGATCAGGAAATTCCTAATCCAAACAGCTTCCTTTGCAGCCTCCGAGGCAGCAATATATTCAGCTTCTGTTGAAGAGGAGGCCACTGTATCTTGCTTGGAACTTTTCCAGCTCACAGCACCACCATTCATGACAAACACATAACCTGATTGCGATTTCGAGTCGTCTGAGTCATTAAGGTAACTCGCATCTGTGTAACCCTTTACACTGAGTTAAACCTCACCTCCATAAACTAGGAACATATCCTTAGTCCTTCTCAAGTACTTAAGGATATTCTTTACCGCTGTCCAGTGAATCTCACCTGGATCAGCCTGGTATCTGCTCGTAACACTTAGAGCATAGGAAACATCTGGGCGAGTACATGTCATTGCATACATGATGGATCCAATAGCCGAAGCATATGGAACCCTACTCATGCGTTCTCGCTCATCAGTGGTCGAAGGACACTGAGTCTTGCTGAGTTTAATGCCGTGAGACATGGGCAAGAACCCCTTCTTAGCCTCTTCCATGCTGAACCGTTTCAACACTTTGTCAATGTACGTACTCTGGCTTAATCCAATTAGCCTCCTTGATCTATCTCTATAGATCTTGATACCCAGAATATATGCCGCTTCTCCCAAGTCCTTCATAGAAAAACTATTTTTCAATGAGGTCTTAACAGACTCGAGCATAGGAATGTCATTTCCAATCAATAATATGTCATCCACATATAAGATTAGAAACACAAGTGATTTCCCATTTTCTTTCTTATACACACAAGGTTCTTGTTCGTTTTTGGTGAAGCCAAACTCCTTTACAACTTCATCAAATCGAATGTTCCAACTCCGAGATGCTTGCTTCAGCCCATAAATAGACTTTTGAAGTTTGCATACCTTTCCAGCATTGTTTGGATCGACAAAACCTTCGGGCTGCATCATATACACGTCCTCAGAAAGGATTCCATTTAAGAAAGCCGTCTTGACGTCCATCTGCCATATCTCATAATCGAAATGTGCAGCAATGGCTAGAATGATCCGTATAGATTTAAGCATCGCTACGGGCGAGAAAGTCTCGTCGTAGTCAACTCCTTGAACTTGTCGAAAACCTTTTGCAACAAGTCGAGCTTTATGGATGTGAACATTTCCATCCATATCAATCTTCTTCTTATAGATCCACTTGCACTCGATGGCTTTAAAACCATCAGGCAGGTCAACCAAGTTCCAAACTTGATTGTCTCCCATGGACTCTATCTCGGATCTCATGGCAATCAGCCATTTCTCAGAGTCTGGGTCCACCATCGCTTCTGCATAGGTCGCAGGCTCATCATTGTCTAACAATAATAACTCTCGCGCTTCGCGGAGCCTCGCCGACCTTCGTGGTTGTGGTGCTTCTATTGCCACGGGTTCCTCAACTTGTTCTGCTACAATAGCATCACTCGTAGAAGCATCCCCGACTGGCTCATCTTGAACTTCTTCAAGTCGCACCGACCTTCCACTCGTTCCCTTTGTGAAAAACTCTTTCTCTAGGAAAACACCTCTACGAGCGACAAACACTTTGCCCTCTTCTCGGTTGTAGAAGTAATACCCTAAGGTTTCCCTTGGGTATCCCACAAAAATGCACTTATCCGATTTGGGTGTTAGCTTGTCTGACTGAAGTCGCTTGACAAATGCATCACAACCCCAAATCTTTAGAAAAGACAAACTGGGATTCTTTCCAGTCCACATCTCATATGGTGTCTTAACTACGGATTTAGATGGTACCCTATTTAGTGTGAAAGCTGCTGTTTCTAGCGCGTAACCCCAAAATGATAATGGTAAATCCGACTGGCTCATCATCGATCGAACCATGTCCAACAAAGTTCGATTACGCCGTTCAGAAACCCCGTTTCTTTGAGGTGTTCCGGGCGGCGTGAGCTGTGGAACAATTCCGCAACTCTTAAGATGATTGCTAAACTCGTGACTCAAATATTCGCCTCCGCGATCAGATCGCAAGGCCTTTATTTTCTTGCCACGTTGATTCTCTACCTCATTTTGAAACTCTTTGAACTTTTCAAAAGCTTCAGACTTATGCTTCATCAAGTAGACATAGCCATATCTACTGAAATCATCAGTGAAAGTAATGAAGTAGTGATATCCTCCTCTGGCTGTCGTGCTCATTGGTCCACATACATCAGTATGTATAAGTTCCAACAAGTCTGTCGCTCTCTCGGGAAACCCCTTGAAAGGCGTCTTGGTCATCTTTCCAAGTAAACAAGCTTGACATGTCTCGTATGATTCAAAATCAAACGAAGTTAGAAGACCATCACCATGGAGCTTCTTCATGCGCTTTTCACTTATATGCCCCAAACGACAATGCCATAGATAGGTAGGACTCAAATCATTTGGTCGAAGCCTTTTAGCACTAACATTGTAAACACATGCATTATCAAGATTTAAAATAAATAACCCATTCACAATGGGAGCATCAGCCACAAACATAGCATTCTTAGAGATTACACAACCATTGTTTGTACTCGCGAATGAATAACCATCCCTCATCAAACATGAAGGTGATAAAATGTTTCGACCCATACTAGGAATGTAATAACAATTATTCAACTCCATGATAAATCCTGACGGAAGGTGAAGTTGCATGACGCCGACGAACAATGCAGCAACCCTTGCTTTATTTCCGACGCGAAAATCCACTTCGCCTTTTTGCACTTCTCTAGTCCTTATTAGCCCCTGCATCGAATTGCAAATATGAGCAACCGATCCGGTATCAAATACCCAAGAGTTAACATAAGAATCTGCGAGAAAAATGTCCACAACATTTACAACAAGTGTACCTGAGTGGGAAGTACTCTTACTTCCACTTTTCTTCAAAGAAGCCTGGTACTTGCTGCAGTTTCTCTTCCAGTGGCCATATTCGTGACAAAAGAAACACTCAGTGTCTCCTGCAGGACCAGCCTTTTGCTTGGGTGCAGGGTTTGGCTTAGGGATCGTATCCTTAGCCTTGCCCTTCTTCTTCTGCCAAGAAGTGCCCTTTTTCTTGAAGCTAGGCTTGTTCTGCACAGCCATCACATGGCTATGCCCTGCACACTTCTTAATGTCACATTCTGCTGTTTTCAGCATCCCACATAATTCATTAAGGCCCCTCTCCACCCCATGCATATGGTAGTTCGAAATGAAATGCCCATAGCTAGATGGAAGAGATGCCAAAATGAAGTCAGTGGCCAACTCTTGGCCTAATGGAAAACCAAGCTTTTCCAAAGTCTGACTGTAACCAACCATTTTGATCACATGGGGGCCTACAGCTGCTCCCTCTGCCAGCTTGCATTCCACAAAGGACTTAGCGACATTGTACCTCTCAGTCCTAGCCTGAGTCTGGAACATGTCCTTAAGCGCAACGATCATATCGTACGCTTCCTGATCCTCAAACTGTTTTTGAAGATCAGGTTCCATGCATGCAAGCATAAGACAACTGACCTCAAGAGATTCATCACATGCTTTCTTGTAGGCATTCTTAAGGGTAGCAGTTGCATTATCAGCAGGTTCATCCGGGATTGGGGTATCCAGAACAGTTTCCTTTTTCTCAGCCCTGAGAACAATTCTCAGGTTACGGACCCAGTCCGAATAGTTTGTTCCATTTAGTTTATCCTTTTCAAGAATCGAACGCAAAGCAAAAGGTGATGAATTGTTCGGTGCCATTGATCTACAACAAAAAAAAATATGCAAAATACTAAGCCATGTAACCATGAAAGAGTAAAACATATTAAACAATTTAATAGCATATACTCCCACTTAAATCAACATCCCTCTATTGATACTAAGTGATTCAAGATCCACAATTAACAAGTCGACTAGTGAGCTTTAGCATCACTGCTAGAAGACAAGGTAAATCGGTAAGCAACCTTTGCTAATCATATCACATATGACTCTTGTTGTTGGGTGACATCTCTATGTCAAAACTAGGCGCCCAACCTTTATGCCCCAAGGTCCTTAACTGTTAAGATGACCTTGTTAAGCTCACCAACCCTTATGCGTGTAGGTATCCGATACAAACCCATCCAGCCAAGGAAAACCGTGGCACCCTAATTTCATAGACCCACCAACGATTGTACAGGGCATAGGATGGTGCAAGGTTTGGTTGGGAGGGCATGGTTTAACTTAAACTTTGTGAGGGATCGTTCTACTTCTATCATCTAAGCATGCATAGTAGTAAAACGTATAAGAATAGCATTCACATAGATGTGATACAGTATGGCCCATTTTCTCATGGTGATCTCCATCGCCATAGAACCTGTCCACCATGATGATCTCCATCTTCATGCTCTATGCGAGCCATCCTCCAAGTGATGAGTTCTCCAAGAACTAATACAAGCTATTACTCCTAACATCTAGTAATCAAAATTACATGGTATTGGGATCATCACAAGTTGGCACGCAGGCCATTACAATAATTGACAACACATATGGCTCCAGCCGTGTTGCCCAACTCACGACACGCAGGTCATGAAAAAATACATACATGCATCACATACATTTTTGGGCCATACTGATCACATAAATCCTGCAAAAACAAGTTGTGCATAGAATCGCATTCTACCGGATCATGTGAAATTGTACCACCTATGAACCTTAACGAGATACAAAAAAGGGGGATACGACTAAGGGGGGTCTAGGGGGTCTCCCCCTGCGGGGTTCGAAGGGGCAGCGCCCCTCGCGGTACCTTTTCTTTAAGGAAAAGAAAAATGAGAGATCAAATCTATACAATTTTCTTTAAGGATTTTGATCGACAAATCCAATTTACCATAAACCGACCATAGTTCCGATTTGACCAAACTCCTTTGATCATGGTACGTCGATTCAGATCTAATTCCCGATTCGATCAATCATATTGATCTTCGCGTGATTCAGAAGGATTTATGTGTCACTGTCTACCCCGATGGCGGAAACCGACCGGTAGGGGTAAGTCGTTCGACGACCTTAGAATCACGATCACGGAAATTAAGATCATAGATCAATCCAGAAAACACCGCCATACAAACGATCATATCATTCATATCAATCTACATATCACCATATGCAAACTTCCCGAACCTATGACTGAATAGCATCGGCTCTGATACCACTGAAGGGTAACGGGTAGGCTACACTAGCGTAAAATCAAAAATTTCTACCGCGTCAACCAGGAATACTATTGTCATAGATCACGGGATTACCGCTAGACGCGCAGGTGCGGAACTCGATGAAGCACGTTGCGGCAGTGTAGATGTTCTACGTCTCCTCCTCGTCCTCGTCCCACGAACAGCTCCCCTTTGCGCGGCTCGTCCAAGTGCTACAGATGCAGCACCTCCGAGGTATCCACACGTCCGGAGTGGAAGTCGTCACACGCCAGACTGCTAGGTCTGCGCGTGCAACACAGGCGGAAGAGGAGTGGCGGCTGGGTGGAATGCTCTCTCCTTTTCAGCTCGCCTCACTCCCTCTTATATAGGCATCCCTGGTGGGCTTCTACATTAGCAGCCCATTAGCAGCCTAAGCCTGGTCTAATTCGGATCCAATCCTCATTAGGCTTCCAGCCCCTAAAGTGTGTGACCCTATAGGTTCATACACGTATAGACATGACGCGAGTACACTTGCTCCGTCAATAGTTGGTAGCGGTCTCTAGCAAGACGTGCCAACTCCAAAACGCATATAAAGATCATTCGGACGAACCATCACAAGGTTGAGTACATGTCTTTCCCTTTGCCTCACGATATTTGGTCTAGCTCTAAGCTGACCTCTCTTTCTCGATACTGTGATTCAGAATCCCTTTACTAGGTTAACTCTTAACCATATGTAGCACGGCCATGCATTTCTGGATCCGATCACTCGAGGGGCCCAGAGATATCTCTCTCAAGTAGAGAGGGGCAAATCCCATCTTGATTGACCGATGCCTTGCAGCATGTATCAGGACAAACCCGAAAGCTACCTTTATAACTACCCAGTTACGGAGTAGTGTTTGATAGCCCCAAAGTAGGTCGATCCACATCTCAAGTACATGCGACAATCTCAGGTCTAAGGACAAAACGTACACGATGTGTAGAGAGAGCTGCAAGTATTATTGCTAGTCTCATGTTGGGTCAGTCCAACCCCATGTTCATAACATGTGTCCACATCATTGGTTTGACATCTCCATGTCAATGACTTGCGAAACATAGTCATTAACCAATCGATGTGCTAGTCTAATATTCACGTGTGTCCTCGCATGAACTCCGACTAGGGACAATTATTAGATAACCATACAAGTAAAGAGTTTCACAAACAATTCACATAATTGCCAATCAATACAAGTTGCCTGGTATATGGATATTCAAGGAACATTATAATAACTCATGGATGAAATACAATCATCTCTATGATTGCCTCTAGGGCATATTTCCTTCACCGTAGTCCAAGGATGAACTACTCACGCATCACATCGGAGGCTTGCTTGGTGATCAAGTAGGCCTCCAGGGTGAATTCCCCTCTCTGGCAGTGTAACACCCCGTCCACTCCTGGGCCTAAGGGTGTTACTCCTGGTAGTTTAATAGGATATCTAGACTGGCCCCACAGACCAACACTAGTCTTTTTTGCGCACTTTGTCCTCACTCGTGCGCATCCGGTACCCAATTCCCGGTCGGTCACCCATCCTAGAATTGCTCTAGGCCAAGCACGCTTAACCTTAGAGTTCTTTTCGAATGAGCTTCCGGAAAAGAAGTTGCAACTTGTTGGTATGAGTATTCTATCAATCCTATTAAGCCATGTGCCTGGATCTCACATACACCCACCCTTTACAAGATCGATGCCCTCATCAATCAAGCACACCCCAGGAACGTATCCTCTTGGCACGCGTCTATGCGTCCAGTGCCGGCACATGTGCCATGCCGTGTCCACTCCGGGCCACACGCGCCATGCTCCACATGTCCCGCCACTGATTCGCACATACCCGTTTAACCGCGAGGTCGGTTCTGATACCACTTGTAACACCCCGTCCACTCCTGGTCCCGGGGGGTGTCACTCCTGGTAGCTTAATAGGATATCTAGACTGGCCCCACAGACCAACACTAGTCTTTTCTACGCACTTTGTCCTCACTCGTCCGCACCCGCTACCCACTTCCCGGTCGGTCACCCATCCTAGAATTGCTCTTGGCCAAGCACGCTTAGCCTTAGAGTTCTTTTCGAATGAGCTTCTGGAAAAGAAGTTGCAACTTGTTGGTATGAGTATTCTATCAATCCTATTAAGCCATGTGCCTCGAATCGGCCCTATGCAAGTTTTTGTGATTCCCGCCAAACCCGCATAGAAACGATTCAAGGACGCCCACCAGGCACTTGCGTGTGGGTGGAGAACGAAGTAATACGATTACACATTAGTCCACGATGGAACCCACAGAACATATATATACAACAACGACTCCATGAGTCAATAATACAGATATACTATACAAAGATTCAAATCACCTTGAAAACGATAGAGCGTCCGACTACGGACAAGAGGCAAATAGGGCTAAGCGCCCTGAAGAATAACCAATGGCGTCCATAACCCTGCCCAGGCCAAGCCGGAAGGGTAACCCTGCTAACGACGTCGATCTCAACCTGCTAAACCAACAGGGGTGCCGACAAAGGGCAAAGGAAAAAGAGGAGCGTCAGTACTGAGGCCAGTACACGGCGAGGCTAGAATTCGGTGGCACTCGCCTACATAGGTATGGTGGACTGAAGCGGTAGCGAAGCATGCACTAAACAACCTATAGAGACTCGATACATCTGTCGGCTATTAGAGAGGGATAAGAAATACCTATCTGGAACCAACCTTATACTAACACCAATCATACCCATCCTGGTATTCCCCCTTGAGACCAAACGAGGACGTAAAACCGAGGAACTCACACAGTTGGCAGTTTTATTCATTCCATTATAGTTGAAGCACTTACTAGTCAGATATAGATAGCATGAGTCATCCTGATAGCATAAGTAGTGGGCAGTTTTAGTTAACCATTCAGTTGTAGTTGCAGTACTTACTAGTCAGATACAATTAGCATGTGACATCTCAAACCCATCAGTTGTTGGCACTTTTATTATCCATTCCATTGTAGTGAAGCTGATTACTAGTCACATATTAAGTTAAATTTATAGCACTACTTTAGTTATGCTTGTCTATGATCGAGATACTGTGCTCCAAGTCGTCCATAACCACGAACACGACTTTCAGAAAGATTTACCCTGCAGGGGTGCACAAATAGCAACACACACACGATCAACCTCGGAAAAACCAAATCAAAACCCAACGAGGCTTTCACGATAAAGCAATCACAGGATTCATAAAATATTTCAGGGGGCCACCCCACTAAGCTACCCATGACGAAGTTTGCCGGCTCCAAGACGGATCCAGGGTTTGTGTGGACGGCGGTAAACGACTTGGAACCTGAAAGTGTGATTGGGCTTGTCGATACAGCGAAAACGTGTCACGATCCAAAACAGTACAGGTCGCACAATCTTAAATAAAGCAGTAAAGCATGGCATAAGTACAGGATAGTAATAAATCATCAAACTAGTTTGTGGCCCCAAGAAATAAGAAATGAATCAAGCTCTGGCTAAGGGGATTCATGGTCCCATATGGGGATAGTGCGATAGTCATGGAACAGGTATCAAGTACTCGGGGTCCTACGGGACACAAGTGAGCGTGGAAGAACCAAATAACATCTATTTCCCACCGATGCCTCTGCATTAGTTATATCTTTTCTCAGCAATTTAATAGTTGTATTTACAGTCATGATCCACTCCACTGTAAAGCATATGACAACATTCCAACAACTGTGTGGTACTTCACGACACGGGATCGCACCTGAGCAAGCGACTACGACTCGCAATAACATCTATCTACCAAACAACAGGTAATAGATGGTGTCCAAGGCATTATAAAAGGCTGCACGGAATATATCTGGTACGGAACACTAAAGCATCGCGACACGGATAGCAATAGATCAACAGGAGGAAATAAAGACTATAAATGCAAAATAGGTAGAAAGGGGGAGAATGCTCGCCTGGGAAACACTGCCAAAGGATCATATCCGGAGAACTTGTCGATACTCGCATAACCTCATCGGCCTAATCCGCGAAGAAGCAAACACTAGAAGAAACACCGGATGCAATATTTAATACTACGGCAGAAGATCCGGCATGATTATGATATGATGCAGATGCGGTGCAATTAGGCAGTATTAAGTGGAACCGGGGTCCCGACAATTAATTAATAGGTTCTAGTTATTTGGATACCCCGCAATTTAAATGTTGTCTTAACAAGGCAAAACATGGTATCGGTTCTCTACACAAATTTAAATGGAGTTCGGAATAAGACTAGAATATCCCGCATATAGACTCCATATTTAATTTTGGTGAATCGACTATTTAACCCAACCCACCAGATGACATGTATGCAAGCATGATGATTTAATGATGCGACAGGTATATGTCATATTATAAAAATAGAGGCTTAGGGTCACACATCTGGGTTCGGAAGATCTTGGTTCCGGGGGTTCGGGGTTCGACAGGGTTCAACGGGGATCGGTCTCGGCGGGAATTTTCTCGGACAACAGAGTAGATCTTGTCGCATCCGTGGTCTTCGGGTCCGTGTAAACAGTCATGGTGTTCAAGGTGGAGAACTTGGCGTTCCGTGTAGGCGACCTTGGTGTCCGGTCCTCGGGCATCGGTGCGGGAAGGAGGTCTTGTCGTACCGGGGTCTCGGCATCCTCGAATTCCGATTGGAGATCTTGGCGGAATCGGTCTTCCGGGTCTTCGGCCGTCGGATCTATGAAGAAGGTCATGGCGGTTCCATCCAACCCATGAAGGAGATCTTGTTGCTCGATGTCCGCGTGGAAGAATTCGAGATCTTGCGCCTTCGATTGATGGTGTCAAACTAGGATTTGGCATTGGTACGGTCTTCGGTTGGCCTCGAGCACACTATCTTCTCATCCTGAGGTTACAGCCGTGAACAAGCAGTAAAAACAACACGATGTATGGATCACAACCGAGGCACCCAAAGGGCAACCCGAAAACACTGGAGGTACAGACGTGGCCGCGCTTGCGTGCCTGGAGGCCCGGGAAGAGCTGGTCGACGGGGTCGGTGGAGCTTGGTGGCGGGGAGAGGGTTGGCAGGCCTTGCAGCGAGGAGGACCTGACGATGCTCTGTGGCTGTAGAGGTCAACCAGAAGGGTGAGGCGAGGCGGATGTTAGGTGACGCGGAGATGAAAGCGAGCACAGGTGCTGGGGCTTGACGCAGCTGTGGACGGAGGAAGGCGCTGGTGACCTTGCCGTCAAGGAGCATGGCCGGCGGCGGAGGAGCTCCGGGTCGGGGAGACGCTGGCGGCAGCGACCTGGGCTACGCTCGGGAAGACGGCGACGTCAACGGCCACCGGCGAGGAACCAACGGCTCATCGCAGGTGGAGACCGTAGGGGGTGGTGATGTAGAGCCCCGGAGAAGGGGCGGTGAGCTTGAGGCGACGACGAGGTCGGCCAGGGCGGTGGCCTTGGACGTGGGGCACCAGAGGCGGCTTGCTGGAGGACAGAGGTAGGGCGACAAAACGCCGGGCGTCGGGGATGGCGGAGCAAGAGCTTTGGCGCGCTCGGGGAGACGCGGTGCAGGACGAGCTCGGCTCCTCCCGAGTCGGGCATGCTACTGAGGGGAGGGGACACCACGGAGGAGAGCTGGGCTATGCCGGCCAGCGCTTAGAGCGGCATCGGCGGGCCGGGAGAGCTGGCGGCGAACCAGGAGAGGCGCATATGGCGACGCAAGATGGGGAATCGTGCAGGGCGCGAGGATCGGTGGGGAGGTGGGGCCAAGCACGGGGTTGTTCGCAAGCGAGAGAGGCGTGTCGAGGCTAGGGGTCGCGTGCAGGAGCCTAGGTCGTGTACGCGGGGACGGGGTAGGTAGGTCGCGTCTCTGTGCTGCCGTGTGCCGGTGCGCTGCGTGCGGTTGGTTGTCGGTGGGGGAAACAGGCGGGTGCGGGCGTTGCGTCGCGCTGGCTTGCGTCGCTGCGTGCGCTGCTATGTGGTAGGTTAGGTGCGGGGTGGTACGCGGCTGTGTACAAGAGTGGTGGCGGCGGCTGGGGTTATCTAGGGCTAGCAGTAGGTAGGGTTAGGGTTAGCTGGTTTAGGTTAAGGTTTGGTCAGGGTTGGTCCGGTTAGAGTTAGGGTTTTGGGTTAGGCCGGGGTAGTAGCTATCTAGCTGGGCCACTGGCCTGGCTGGGTGGCTCCCCCGGTAAAAAAAATAGTATTATTTATTTATTTTTATTTAAACACTTTTGCAAATATCTTTTAGACCACCAAAATGTCTGGAAGAGACCGGAGTTTTGATTTGAAATAAAGACAGGGATATTTAGAAAACAAAGATAGGCTTTTAGAAAATAGTTTTAGGCAAATTATATGCATGATGACATGATGATGCTCAAATGCAATGTGACATGATGACATGAGCATATTGTCATGATGATGCACAAAACAAAAACACCAAGCGATTTTCTAATAGTGGTTTTATCGGGGTGCTACAATTCGACACCACTAACAATGGATCTCGCCCTCGAGATCTGCCTCATGGTACGGGGAAGAAGGCCGACGGTCTGAATCTTCTCGCTTCGTGTAGATCCTCGCGACACCACTAACAAGGGTTCTTTCGCCATCTTGAAATCGGCGACACCACCAACAAGAGGTCATAGCTCACGTTCGTCAAGAGAACACTCCGTAGAAACAAAGGCGAAGAAAGTGGTCACAAGGCTACCTCTAACTTCAGTGGAAGGAGTACAATTGCATTGATCCACCAATTCAATGTACAACATCGAATGATAAGAGTAGTCGGATGGGGGTCAGTCCATCGCGCACCCAAATCATTACTTCGTACATGAATTGAAGAATTATGCAACCAACTCTCGAATTTAGACTCAATGTCTCGACAAGCGGTGTTTGGAAACAAAAGAGTGATGCAAGCTCTTCATCAGATCTGATTTAGAGGATGATGATGTCTTCTTGGAAACACCGAAAGACACAAAGGAAGAGCAAAGAAAGGTACAACAGGTGAAGGATTCCTAAGATAGCACAAACACCAGATGTAGAAACACCGTTACCAAAGGAGGAAGCGAAACCCTGAAGGTACTATGGAAACCCAACCACGAGAAATCTTGGACTCAAAGAAAGGATAAGAGAGAAGATTTAAAACACACGAAGGTAAGAGAAGAATAGCATAGAGATAAGGAGTAAAAGCAGACCTAGTCAGATCTATCCAACCAATTTTGCAAAAATAGTTTTGACACTCTACATCGACCATTAGTAGGTTATCCTAGAGGCTGGACTAGTGGGGTATCACAACTGCTGGGCTCTGATACCACTCTGTAACACCCTCGAATCGACCCTATGCAAGTTTTAGCGATTCCCGCCAAACCCGCATAGAAACGATTCAAGGACGCCCACCAGGCACTTGTGTGCGGATGGAGAACGAAGTAATACCATTACACATTAGTCCACGATGGAACCCACAGAACATATATATACAACAACGACTCCATGAGTCAATAATACAGATATACTATACAAAGATTCAAATCACCTTGAAAACGATAGAGCGTCCGACTAGGGACAAGAGGCAAATGGGGCTAAGAGCCCTGAAGAATAACCAATGGCGTCCATAACCCTGCCCAGGCCAAGCCGGAAGGGTAACCCTACTAACGACGTCGATCTCAACCTGCTAAAACAACAGGGGTGCCGACAAAGGGCAAAGGAAAAAGAGGAGCGTCAGTACCGAGGCCAGTACACGGCGAGGCTAGAATTCGGCGGCTCTCGCCTACATAGGTATGGTGGACTGAAGCGGCAGCGAAGCATGCACTAAACAACCTATAGAGACTCGATACATCTGTCGGCTATTAGAGAGGGATAAGAAAGACCTATCCGGAACCAACCTTATACTAACACCAATCATACCCATCCTGGTATTCCCCCTCGAGACCAAACGAGGAAGTAAAACCGGGGAACTCACACAGTTGGCAGTTTTATTCATTCCATTATAGTTGAAGCACTTACTAGTCAGATATAGATAGCATGAGTCATCCTGATAGCATAAGTAGTGGGCAGTTTTAGTTAACCATTCAGTTGTAGTTGCAGTACTTACTAGTCAGATACAATTAGCATGTGACATCTCAAACCCAGCAGTTGTTGGCACTTTTATTATCCATTCCATTGTAGTGAAGCTGGTTACTAGTCACATATTAAGTCAAATTTATAGCACTACTTTAGTTATGCTTGTCTATGATCGAGATTCTGTGCTCCAAGTCGTCCATAACCGCGGACACGGCTTTCAGAAAGATTTACCCTGCAGGGGTGCACAAATAGCAACACACACACAATCAACCTCGGAAAAACCAAATCAAAACCCAACGAGGCTTTCATGACAAAGCAATCACAGGATTCATAAAATATTTCAGGGGGCCACCCCACTAAGCTACCCGCGACGAAGTTGGCCGGCTCCGAGACGGACCCAGGGTTTGTGTGGACGGTGGTAAACGGCTCGGAACCCGAAAGTGTGACTGGGCTTGTCGATACAGCGAAAACGTGTCACGATCCAAAACAGTACAGGTGGTCCACGCACAATCTTAAATAAAGCAGTAAAGCATGGCATAAGTACAAGATAGTAATAAATCCCCAAACTAGTTTGTGGCCCCAAGAAATAAGAAATGAATCAAGCTCTGGCTAAGGGGATTCATGGTCCCATATGCGGATAGTGCGATAGTCAAGGAACACGTATCAAGTACTCGGGGTCCTACGGGACACAAGTGAGCGTGGAAGAACCAAATAACATCTATTGCCCACCGATGCCTCTGCATTAGTTATATCTTTTCTCAGCAATTTAATAGTTGTATTTAAAGCCATGATCCTCTCCATCGTAAAGCATACGACAACATTCCAACAACTATGTGGTACTTCACGACACGGGATCGCACCTGAGCAAGCGACTACGACTCGCAATAACATCTATCTACCAAACAACAGGTAATAGCTAGTGTCCAAGGCATTATAAAAGTCTGCACGGAATATATCTGGTACGGAACACTAAAGCATCGCGACACGGATAGCAATAGATCCACAGGAGGAAATAAAGACTATAAATGCAAAATAGGTAGAAAGGGGGAGAATGCTCGCCTGGGAAACACTGCCAAAGGATCATATCTAGAGAACTTGTCGATACTCGCATCAACTCATCGGCCTAATCCGCGAAGAAGCAAACACTAGAAGAAACACCGGATGCAATATTTAATACTACGGGAGAAGATCCAGCATGATTATGATATGATGGAGATGCGGTGCAATTAGGCAGTATTAAGCGGAACCGGGGTCCCGACAATTCATTAATAGGTTCCAGTTATTTTGATACCCCGCAATTTAAATGTTGTCTTAACAAGGCAAAACATGGTATCGGTTCGCTACACAAATTTAGATGGAGTCCGGAATAAGACTAGAATAGCCCGCATATAGATTCCATATTTAATTTAGGTGAATCGACTATTTAACCCAACCCACCAGATGACATGAATGCAAGCATGATGATTTAATGATGCGACAGGTATATGTCATATTATAAAAATAGAGGCTTAGGATCACACATCTGGGTTCAGAAGATCTTGGTTCCGGGGGTTCGGGGTTCGACAGTGTTCGATAGGGATCGGTCTCGGCAGGAACGTTCTCGGACAACAGAGTAGATTTTGTCGCATACGTGGTCTTCGGG
Organism: Avena eriantha; assembly: GCA_910589775.1. Classification (NCBI taxonomy): domain Eukaryota; kingdom Viridiplantae; phylum Streptophyta; class Magnoliopsida; order Poales; family Poaceae; genus Avena; species Avena eriantha. The sequence goes on from OU342741.1 coordinate 279,190,971, forward strand.
TCCGTGTAAACGGTCATGGCGTTCAAGGTGGAGAACTCGGCGTTCCGTGTAGGCGACCTTGGCGTCCGGTCCTCGGGCATCGGTGCGGGAAGGAGGTCTTGTCGTACCGGGGTCTCGGCATCCTCTGATTCCGATTGGAGATCTTGGCGGAATCGGTCTTCCGGGTCTTCGGCCGTCAGATCCGTGAAGAAGGTCATGGCGGTTCCATCCAACCCATGAAGGAGATCTTGTTGCTCGATGTCCGCGTGGAAGAATTTGAGATCTTGCGCCTTCGATTGACGGTGTAGAACTAGGATTTGGCATCGGTACGGTCTTCGGTTGGCCTCAGGCACACTATCTTGTCATCCTGAGGTTACAGCCGTGAACAAGCAGTAACAACAACGCGATGTACAGATCACAACCAAGGCACCAAAGGGCAACCTGAAAACACTGGAGGTACAGACGTGGCCGCACTGGGAAGAGCTGGTCGACGGGGTCGGTGGAGCTTGGTGGCGGGGAGAGGGTTGGCAGTGCTTGCAGCGAGGAGGACCTGACGATGCTCTGTGGCTGCAGAGGTCAACCAGAAGGGTGAGGCGAGGCGGATGTCAGGCGACGCGGAGACGAAAGCGAGCACGGGTGCTGGGGCTTGACGCAGCTGTGGACGGAGTAAGGCGCTGGGGACCTCGCCGTCAAGGAGCATGGCCGGCGGCGGAGGAGCTCCGGGTCAGGGAGACGCTGGCAGCAGCGAGCTGGGTCGCTCTCGGGAAGAGGGCGATGTCAACGGCCACCGGTGAGGAACCAACGGCGCGTCGCAGGTGGAGACCGCAGGGGGTGGTGATGCAGAGCCCCGGAGAAGGGGCAGTGAGCTTGAGGCGACGACGAGGTCGGCCAGGGCGGCGTCCTTGGACGTGGGGCACCAGAGGCAGCCTGTCGGAGGACAAAGGGAGGGTGACACGGTGACGGGCGTCGGGGATGACGGAGCAAGAGCTTGGGCACGCTCGGGGAGACGCTGTGCAGGACGAGCTCGGCTCCTCCCGAGTCAGGCATGCTGCTGAGGGGAGGGGACACCACGGAGGAGAGCTGGGCTGCGCCGGCCAGTGCTTAGAGTGGCAGCGGCGGGCCAGGAGAGGCTGGCGGCGAACTAGGAGAGGCGCAGATGGCGGCGCAAGATGGGGAATCGTGCAGGGTGCAAGGATCGGTGGGGAGGTGGGGCCAGGCACGGGGTGGTTCGCGAGCGAGAGAGGCGTGTCGAGGCTATGGGTCGCGTGCGGGAGCCTGGGCCGCGTACGCGAGGACGGGGTAGGTAGGTCGCGTCTCTGCGCTGTCATGTGCCGCTGCACTGCGTGCAGTTGGTTGTCGGTGGGGGAAACGGGCAGGTGCGGGCGTCGCGTTGCGCTGGCTTGCGTCGCTGCGTGCGCTGCTATGTGGTAGGTTAGGTGCGGGGTGGTACGCGGCTGTCTACAAGAGTGGTGGCGGCGCTGGGGTTAGCTAGGGCTAGCGGTAGGTAGGGTTAGGGTTAGTTGGTTTAGGTTAAGGTTTGGTCAGGGTTGGTCCGGTTAGAGTTAGGGTTTTGGGTTTGGCCGGGGTAGTAGCTGGCTAGCTGGGCCACTGGCCTGGCTGGCTCCCCCGGTAAAAAAAATAGTTTTATTTATTTATTTATTTTTATTTAAACACTTTTGCAAATATCTTCTAGACCACCAAAATGTCTAGAAGAGACCGGAGTTTTTATTTGAAATAAAGACAGGGATATTTAGAAAACAAAGATAGGCGTTTAGAAAATAGTTTTAGGCAAATTATATGCATGATGACATGACGATGCTCAAATGCAATGTGGCATGATGACATGAGCATATTGTCATGATGATGCACAAAACAAAAACACCAAGTGATTTTCTAGTAGTGGTTTTATTGGGGTGCTACAGGCAGGGTGCCGGGAATAGCTTCAGATCCCTCCTGATCTAGGGATGGAGGTGACAGCGGCTACAGACTCTTTCGTTGATTTTTGATCGGGTACTTAGGGTTTACGTCCCGAGGGCATCTTATAGTCGGAAGGGGAGGCCGAGGGGGTGCCTGGGCTGGCCACACCACCCCCTGGCGCGGGCCAGGCCTGGCCGCGCGGCCAGGTGGTGTGGCCGCCCTGTGGACCCTCTCCGTCTCGTATTCTGGCACTTGATGACATTAGGAAAAATAGGCACTTTGGCTTTTGTCCCATCCAATTTCGAGAATATTCATTTTCTGACTTTCCTAGAACCAAAAACAGCAGAAAACAGGCAGTTGACACTGTGGCTCTTGCTAATAGGTTAGTCCAAGAAATCATATGAAAATTACTCCAAAGTTGGAACAAAACACAAGAAAGTGGACAAAACTAAGCATGGAACATCAAAAATTATAGATACATTTGCAATGTATCAACATCCCCAAGCTTAACTCTTGCTCGTCCTCGAGTAGGTAAGTGATAAAAAGAAAGAATAATTTTTGAGGTGACATGCACCATCAAAGACTTGACCAAAGTATTTGTAAAACATTCAAAGCTGGGATCATAGTACTTCAATCATAACATGAAAGACAAAGTTCTAGCAATAAGACAAAGAAACTAAGATGCAACATGAAAAGGCACAAACAAAAGATTCATGAATAACAATGCTTTGCAAGACGTTCGTTTGTTTCACATAAAGAAATATAGCATAATAGTATTCAGCTTGTCCCTGATAGAGTAGCAAATATAAATGCATATGACACCTTCAAAGTTTACAAGAGTGACTAGATACAATAGTTTAAAACTAGCAATAACAAGTTATGCATCAATAAACTAGTCTTGGGACAATGCACATAGAACTAAGAATGGCCACTATGCTCTCAAAGTAGGTGCATAAAGATAGAAAGTGGAGACTCAATATAATGGTGGAATAAGGGCCTTTGTAAAAGGAAGTAGGGATTCAAGTCTCATAAAGAGTTTCCAAAAATTATGGTACTTATAGCTTTCAGCTCTCATTGCGCCTATCATAAGCATCTTGAAGGTGATTAAGGTTAATGTGAACAAACTATGGTGTACATGCTTGATGAAGTATAAGTCAGAAATCTCATGTCCCTTGTATACGAGGGCCGCTTCATGCTACTCATGTTTAGTCACCGGTAAGTTCTTGTCATCGTAAGTACATGTGTATCATAGAGAACCGCCAACGGGGTACCCCTTGCCCGATGATACGGAAGAATCCCCATATCAAAATGACAAGGCAAGCAGACAACGAGCATCTCAACAATCTTCTTATTTACCATGGGAATATGGTGTTTTTTTCTCTATTTCCTCTTTTCATAGTATCTCTATTTTTTCTCTTTTCTCTTTTTTCTCAATATAGGACTCTTTTTTTATAAGAAAAATGCTTCATAGACAGCTCATTATGGTTACGCTGCAGGTTTTCACCATGTCAGCTTTGATTAGACCAGCGGCCTAGGCATTTCTCTAACACATATACATAACTCCATGGACTTACAAGCTCCCCTTTCATTTCACACCGGCGACATCCATATACAAAAGAGCATGATATCAACTAGGTACAAGTACCAAGTGCAACGTTGAAAGCGTTCCCCATGAAAGCATGGTTCTGCTAATTTCCAACAAATAAGTGCAAGCATATACAACATAGAAGACACAATGGTTCAAGTTTATTAAGGGCAAGTAAAGTAAAGTGTGCCATCAAGTTCGTGAGAGCTTTAATCACTAGTTTTCTCATAACAAGTTTAATTTGGAAGGTAAACAAAAGCATGAATATACTTGGAATAGCATAAGCTAGTAGGTAGGTATGGTGGACTCTTTGGAATAACTTGGTTTAGGGAGTTGGATGCATGAGTGAACCTCATACTTTGTTGTGGAGGCTAGCGAAAGATTGAGAGCGACAAACTAAGAGAGCAATAATGGCCATAATCATACAAAGCGACAAAACATCTTTGATCAAAGCATAAAGTGATAGTACAAGTTGAAAACTAAAGGATCATAAAGGTGACTTGAGATAGTCATAACATGGTGTGAGCATGCGCCAAGTCAACCCAAATAAAGCATCAAAGGAGAATACCACTATAATATGCTTTAATATGCTAAAACAACGCATGATTCATCCAAGGCACATTAAGCAATATCAATTGTTTATAACAAGTCATGCTAGAGCAAAGAATACTAAGCATAAAGCCAAAACAATATCAAGCATGGCATGACAAAGCATAGGCCACAGTCAAAAACAAGCTCTTTTTACCTCATAAGCATGAACTTTCCTACTCTTTTCCAAACCAAACTATTTGCAAACCAATGTATGAAAGAGGGGGTCCAACCAATTTATTCAGAAAACTAAGCAAACCAAGCAAACGAAAAACAAAAATGAAAACGAAAAAGAAGACACTCCAAGAAAAACACAACTGTGCATGAAACAATAAAAACAAAGCGTTTGGAAGAAACATCGGATTTTTTTTGATGAAGAAGGGGATGCCTTGGGCATCCCCAAGCTTTGACGCTTGTACTTCTTGGATATTTCTTCGGGTGACACGCGTGGCATCCCCAAGCTTGAGCTTTAGTCCATCCTTTATCTCATTACTCATTCCTTCCATACACCTGAAATTTTTCCTTCATACAAAACTTCACACAATCTTTATTTGCAACATTAGTGCACTCAAGATAAAAGGTCTTAAGGTTCAGTTCTAACACCAAATAAACTTCCATTAGAACACTAGATACTGTAGCACTTCCCTCAAAAAGCTCAATTCCCCAAAAGAACTCAAGAAGGAACCAACAAGAAGCAAATACAGAAAATGGCAGAAATCTGTCAAAACAGACTAGCAGGTAAAGAAGAATTTTTTCTAAGACCTTCTGTTGCTGAAATCAAAAAGTGTTGAACTAACGAAAGTTAGATAACAACCTGCGGCAGAAGCACAAAAATTCACGCCTCAAAAATACATTCAGAGAGTTTACACGAATTTTTATGGTGAAGCATAGAAATCTGTTTCGGGACAACAACTTTGCCAATCATTACTTCTCTCTCATTAGAGGTTACTCTTGGCACAAAAAGCAAATAAAAAGGATAAGGAGCGGTTATTACTGAAGTAATAACTTCCAAGACTCATCTAAAACTTTTGGGTTATCTCCCAATAAGTACTTTTCTTTAACGCCTTTAAGTTAGGATTAAGAAGCAAGAAAAAGAATCAAGTATTCTCAAATGAAGAAGCATTAAGATCAAAACCAGAAATATCTTCAACAAGGCAATGTATCTCATACAAATAAGTTCTGGAGGATCCTCTTTCAGTTCTCTTAGGTTCACTATTTTTATCAAAAGGGTTTTCAGGATCGATCCAATCATGATTCTTTTCTATGGCTTCATGCATTGCTACTAGTTTAAAGGGTATTGGTATCTTAGGTTCCTCCCCATTAGGTTCGGTTTTGTTCATCTTCTCTCGTGTACCAACAACATCTACACATGAGCCTAGCATATTGAAGCATTGAAAGACTTTTCTAGCTTCATTGGCAACATCATAGAAGTCTTTAAACAAAGTTTCTAGAATAAAATCCCTTTTTTCAGGGTCCTCAATTTCTTTAAGCTTAAGAAATATTACTTGCATTAAGGGGTTGAGGTTAACAAACCTAGATTCTAACATGTGAATTAATGAAGCTGCAGCAATCTCATAGTTTGGAGCAAGTTCTGCAAGGGATCTATCCTTAGTATCCTCATATTTACTAACATGATTAAAGAATTCTTCAATATTATCTTTCCCAATTATAGAACCACTACCAATTGAAAGATCTTTCAGGGTGAATTTAGGGATCAACATGGTGAGCTAAGGAAGAGGCAACAACTAAAGGAGACTTAATTTTTTGTGTTTTTGATAAATAAAGCAAACTAGTAAAACTAATTTTGTGTGTGTTTTTTATAACAAAACAAGCAAACAAAACAAAAAGAAACCAAGCAAACCAAAAATAACAAAGTAAAGAGATTGGTTATGAGGGACTCCCCTTGTGAAGATGTCCTTGACTCCCCGGCAACGGCGCTAGAAAAATGCTTGATGGCTCAGTGTTGATGTAGAGCTTGTTGGGAACCCCAAGAGGAAGGTATGATGAGCACAGCAGCAAGTTTCCCTCAGTTATGAAACCAAGGTTTAATCGAACCAGTAGGAGCAAGGAAACACCCCAAAGGTGTTGCTAGCTGAGCCTTGGCAGGGCACACTACCAGTGCTCGTAGCAACGTGGATACCTGCACAACACAACCACATAAATCTGTCCCAAACATGCGATGAGGTTGTTAATCTCACCGGTTTTGCTGAAAACAAAGGATTAAACATATCGAATGGAAGGAAGTAATAGTTTGCAGAAAATAAACACAAAGCAGTAAACAGTTAGTAGATTGTATGTAAAGAAAAGGACCGGGATCCATAGTTCACTAGAGGTGGCTCTCCTTAAGATAGATAACATGCTGGGTGAACAAATTACAGCGGGGCAATTGACAAACATCGAGAAAGCAATACATGCATATACTAATCATCTTGACTCCTTTGGAACTTGATTGGGCATTACAACATTATACATAGACCGCCATCCAACTGCATCTATGACTAATAATCCACCTTCAGGTTATCATCCGAACCCCCTCCAGTATTAAGTTGCAAGCAATAGATTATTGCTTTACGAATTGCATGTAATGTAAACAATACGATTGTTCTATGAACAAAGGATTGTAGTTTTCTCCCTAGTAGCAACAACACATCTAGTACCTTCGAGATTTCTGTCACTTCCCCAGATTACCAGAGGCATGAACCCACTATCGAGCATAAATACTAACTCTTGGAGTTGCTAGCATCTACTTGGCCAAGATAGCTACTAACAACGGAAAGCATGCAAGATCACAAATAACAAAGACATGATAGAATCAATAATCAATCTGAAATAGCATCTCAATATCCATCGGATCCCCGCAAACACAACATGCATAATTACAAATAGATGATCTTGATCATGAACGGAGCTCACAAGATCTAGACATGAAAGCACAAAGGAGGAGAACCAGCCATCTAGCTACTACATGGATCCGTAGTCCAAAGATAAACTACTCACGCATCACACTAGAGGCTTGCATGATGATGAAGAAGTCCTCTAGGGTGAATTGCACTCTCCGGCAGGGTGCCGGGAAGAGCTTCAGATCCCTCCGAATCTAGGGATGGAGATGACGGCGGCTACAGACTCTTTCGTGGATGTTTGATCGGGTACTTAGGGTTTTCGTCCCGAGGGCATCTCATAGGCGGAAGGAGAGACCGAGGGGGTGCTGGGGTCAGCCAGACCACCCCCTAGTGCAGGCAAGGCCTGGCCATGCCGCCAGGTGGTGTGGCCAGTCCGCAGCCCTTCTCCGTCTCGTATTCTAGCATCTGATGACTTCCGGAAAAATAGGCACTTTGGCTTTTGTCCCGTCCAATTCCGAGAATATTCATTTTCTGACATGCACTATACGAAAGAAACTATCCCGTCCTCGAGTAGGTAAGCGATAAAAAGAAAGAATATTTGTTGAGCTGACATGCACTATCAAAGACTTGATCAAACTATTTGTAAAACATTCAAAGCTGGGATCATAGTACTTCAATCATAACATGAAAGACAAAGTTCTAGCAATAAGAAAAGGAAACTATGATGCAACATGAAAAGGAATGTTGGGGGGATACCCCCGGATAGGGTCACGCCGGGGTATAAAGGCCGAGTTATCCCAGGTTCGGCAAGGTCAAAGCGGATGCTGGCTGGGTCACCTCAAGGCAGGCCGAATCACGGGGTAACCCGGACTAGCGGGCGTTCGCCTAACTAAGTCTCAACCGACTTAAGCAGTAAGTCGGAAGTGCTTGTTTTACTTGTATGCAGGAACATGTGTGGCCGGATCAACTAGGATCCGGGTCACGTCTAGCTTCTAGGAGAAGGAAGGAATCTCGATGGTCAAAAGAAGCCCCGGTACGCACTACCTGAGCGAAGCAAGCAAGGGCAGGACCACCGGGGCGTGGTCGACAAGGGTGACGACGCCCATGTCGGCTGACGCGGGCGCCGCAGAGGCTCACGTAGCTTCTGCATGTGTGACGCGGGGGAAAAGCACCCTGGTCGGCTTACCACTTTGGGAGGAGGCATATTCCTCCACGTATGCCCTAGGCAGAGACCGAGCTCCCTCTATATAAGGGGGGCTAGGGTTTCAGTAGAGGGGGTTCCGCTATTCTGATTTGGCTAGGGTTTGACGTGTTATCTGTGGGTGAGAGTAAGAGAGCTCCTTCTTCCTCCTCTCGCCAATACAGCTCTAGGAGCACTTGTAATCTTGGAAGCAAAGCAATAGAAACAACTGTGTGGAGAATCACTTCACTATCCCTCCCTGGATTCCCCTCGCATGTATTAGTCCCCACCTTTAGCCTATCCATGGCATCTTCCATGACACCACCACGATAGTTGGGGCCCACCGTGGGGCTAGCGGTGCTAGCAGGGGTCAAGATCCGGACGGGAAACTTCATCGGCACTGGCGAACACATCGTCTCCAGGCTCGTTCAGCTCTTTGGAGCGCTGGACTTCGTCAGCAACAACACAGGCTGCTTCGGCACACACCCACTTCCGCGCAATGGCCTCTTCGTCAAGCTCGGCGCGCACAAAGTCTACGTTGTTGTGGACGTGTCTTGTGTTCATCCGCGCCACGTCGTCGAGGCTGCAGAGCCGCCCCTCACCGTGGCTCGCGGGGCGCGTATCGCTCACTCCCCGGACCGCGCAGAGGTGATGATGACTGCGCCTTGTGCGGGCGCGAGCAAGGATCCGGCGCCAGATCTGGAGGTAACGCCTAAGGCACCGAGGAAAGGTAGAGGTCCTCCACTAGAGAGGCCGGAAAATGTGTTGAGGGAGGCGATGGATAGCTTGGAAAACCCTATGGTAGCAGCAGTAGATCCGGCTCGAGCGCAGGCCGAGCTAGAAGAAACTAGGCAAAAGATACTAGAGGGCGCAAAGAAAATAGCCGCTGCTCCGCAGTCGTTGAATATGACGTTGCGTGAGTATGCAAAGGCGAACAAAGTTGATGCGGTAAAAGTAAAGGGGAGAAATCTCATGAGCGAGATGAACAGAGAAGGTGATACTGGAATTGTGGAATCAGAAAACTGTATGTCCGTGGGGCTGCCGAGGTACAGTACCCCGGCAAAGAACCTCAGAGCGGCAGATGCAGCTGCATCCGAATTAGAGGGTCTGACGGCTGAAGCCCGTCAAAGACAACAAGATAGGGTTAACGAACTGGTTCGGATCACGAACAGACAAAACGAAGAACAACTCCGAACTAACCCGAAGAAAGTTGGAGCCTCCAATATCGTCCATTCGGCGATGGGAAACCCAGAGAAATCCGCTGGAGCCGCATCGTCTCCTCATGGTGGTCCAAGGAGAGAAGAGGTGGTAACCTCGGCCAGACGGAACAAACAGATCGTCCCGTATGACCCAACTCGGGCAGGGAAAGGAAAATAAGCACAAAAAAATGATGATCGATGTAGTGTCAGACGAGGTGAAGCTGGCCGAGGTAACCGCGACCAAGGCAATGCCGGTCAAGGGAACGCAGTCAACGGCAATGCCGGACAGCGAAACTCGGCAGGAGCAGGACAACCACAGCAGCGGAATATACCAAGGCAAGAGCAAAGTGCCGGTCGAGGTATGCAACAGAAAGGTGCTCCGCGAGAGCAAGACAGATATAATGATGGAGACTCGGAAATGGCAAACACGGGATACCCAAGACCGGACTATCATGTGATAGGGTCAAGATTGGGAAGTAGGGATTTGATGTCGGATGATGCCAGGTTGAAACTGGATCGACTGTATAGGTCGAACAGATCGAATGGCAAGGTCCACCGGGTCCTGCGTGTTTTGGACCCCGGATCATGAAGGAGCCACCGGTGCCCAACTTCCAGTTACCCAGGGGCACGAAGACGTATGAAGGAAGTACCAAGCCGGAGGATTGGTTGATAAACTATGCTACGGCTGTGAAAATTGCCACTGGTAACTTGAGATGGGTTGTACGATATATATCCCAGATGTTGGAAGAGCTGGCAAGGGTATGACTGAATAATTTGCCACCCGGAAGCATCAACTACTGGATAGACTTTGAGGAAATGTTCATCAGCAATTTCTCGAGTACGTATCAGAGGCCAAATAGGCCGCAGACCCTAGCTATGTGCAAGCAAAGACCTAATGAGACAAACCGGGAGTTCTTGACCCGGTGGTGTACCGTGAGAAACTCATGTGAAGGCGTGATAGAATCACAGGCCATAGCATCGTTTGCACAAGGGTGCCGATATGCAAGCGAGCTGTGGCAAAAGTTGCAAAGGAAAATGCCAACTACGTTGGCAGAGATGATCCGGATTGCAGATTTGTATGCTTTGGGTGATCCGACTCAACCTAGGCTTGTATCAAACGAGTCAAACGATGAGTACTATCAGAGGGATGGAGCCGGATCATCCGGAGGAATGACTACAGAGGAAAAAGAAGAGATGATAGACCAGATCATCGATACGGTTCACAACAAGTTGCGGCTGTAAATCAAGATCAGCCCGGAGCAGGGCGCAGTCAGCGCCAGAAAACTGGAGGGCAATGGACTCCGAGAAACGAAGGCAAGAAAACTTGGACGCCAGAGCAAAAGAGACAGTGGCAATAAAAGAAGGACCGTCCGAGGTATACTTATGAGTCGATGTTGGACCAGCCGTGTAAGTTTCACACGCCAAATCCGAGTAACCCAGCGGGTCATACGACGAGGCAATGCGAGTGGATGCGCAAGATTGAACAAGGTGGCTCGGGGAATGCTCAGGCACCCCGGAACGATCAGCCTCGGCAGGAGTTACCCTGGCAGCAATTGCTCTCCAGAGCAAACTCGCAATAGCTAATGTTGCCTCCCCCTCCGCCGAGGTATGCTAACAATGAGAGAAGGGATGCAGTGCATCAAGTGGAAAATCAGCATCAGCCGGATCAGAGGTACCCTGGAAATGAGGGGAGAAATGAGTATAGAGACCATCATCAGAGCTATTGTGTGTTCACCACTGAGGAAACAGATAGAAAAAGCTTGCAGCGTAGGCATATGGAGGTGAATGTAGTGATGCCTGCAGTGACAAGGTACATGCCTTGGTCTGATCAGGAAATCACCTGGAGCATAAAGGATCATCCCAAGCTTATGCTAAGCCCTGGTTCGTATGCATTGGTGCTGGACCCGACGTTCATTGGGCCTAGCATTAATGTAAGGTTCTCAAAGGTACTGATTGACAATGGCAGCAGCATTAACATCATGTATGCGGACACAATGCGCAAGTTGGGTATCTCGGAAAACATGCTACAGCCCACGGGGACAACTTTCCATGGTATTGTGCCCGACATTTCTTGTGAGCCCATAGGCAAGGTCCGGGTTGACGTATTGTTCGGCACGAGGGATAACTGCCGAACCGAAAATTTGGAGTTCAAGGTGGTGAACTTGGAAAGTGCATACCATGCGTTACTCGGAAGGCCAGCGCTAAACAAGTTCATGGCAAGCTGTCATATTAGCTACTTGAAGATGAAATTGCCTGGACCAAACGGAGTGATTACCATTGCAGGGGATTTCCGACGTTCCATGGAGTGTGCGTCGGCCGGGTCTAACTTAGCCGAGTCACTTGTGATTGCACAGGAGAAAAGGAAAATTCAAGAGGTGGCGGCATTGGCTCAGTCGGCGCAGCAGTATATGTCGGTGCTGAGTAACCCGCACGGAAGTGTCTCTTTCCAGGCCACAAAAGATATCAAGAAGGTCCTTGTTGATGACATGTTCCCGGAGCGCACAATAACAATTGGTGCTGGGTTAAGTGATAAATAGGAAAGCGAGCTCGTCAGCTTCCTCTGTGAGAATCAGGACATTTTTGCTTGGTCCACACAGGACTTGCAAGGTGTTCCGAGGGAGTTGGCCGAGCACTCTTTGAATGTGAGACCTGGAGCTAAGCCGGTGAAGCAACCTCTCCGCCGCTTCGCTGAAGATAGGAGGAAAGTCATTGGGGATGAGATAGCTCTGTTGCTAGCTGCAGGATTTATCATGGAAGTTCTTTACCCGGATTGGCTGTCTAACCCGGTGCTGGTGGAAAAGAAGAAGGATGATCTGAACGTGGCCGTGGTTTGGCGAATGTGTATCGATTACACGAACCTGAACAAGGCATGTCCAAAAGATCCATTTCCACTGCCAAGGATAGATCAGGTCATAGACTCAACTGCTGGATGTGAATTGTTGTCATTCATTGATGCATATTCTGGTTTCCACCAGATACCTCTGAATCCGGATGATCAAATAAAGACTGTGTTTATTACCCCGTATGGGGCTTATTGCTATCGCACCATGCCGTTTGGTTTACGTAATGCAGGGGCAACGTACCAAAGATGTATGCAAAAATGTTTGCACGACCAAATAGGTCAAAATGTACAAGTGTACATGGATGATGTGCTTATCAAGACCAAGGAAAGCAAAACGCTCCTTGACGACATCAGGCAAACATTTGCAAACCTAAGGAGGTTCTGGATGAAGCTTAACCTGGAAAAATGCACCTTCGGCGTCCCGACTGGGAAATTGCTCGGTTTTCTTGTTTCCAGCCGAGGTATCGAGGTTAACCCAACTAAAATCCGAGCCATCGAACGAATGGAACTACCGAAGTGTCTTAACGATGTCCTGAAGTTCACAGGTTGCCTGGCCTCGTTGAGTCGGTTTGTATGTCGGTTGGGAGAAAAGGCATTGCCTCTCTACCAACTCATGAAAAAGTCGGATAAGTTTGTTTGGACACCGCAGGCCAATGAAGCCTTTTCCCACTTGAAAAAGATGTTAGCCACTGCACCAGTGTTGGCCTCACCACTATCAAAGGAGCCAATGTTTCTCTATATAGCCGCAACCAACCGAGTTGTAAGTGCAGTGATAGTGGTGGAGTGCGACGAGGAAGGTAAGTCGGTGCAAAGGCCAGTGTATTACTTGAGCGAGGTGCTGTCAGCCTCAAAGCAGAACTATCCACACTATCAAAAGGTGGCGTATGGCGTGTACATGGCCGCTAAGAAGCTGAAGCACTTCTTTGAGGAGCATCCCATCAGGGTCATATGTGAGGCCCCCATATCCGAGATAATGAGTAACAAGGATGCGGGTGGCAGAATTGCAAAATGGGCAATTGAGCTAGCTCCTTATGCTCCGCAATATGATAGAAGAGAAGCCATCAAATCCCAAGCTGTGGCAGATTTTTTCGATGACTGGGCAGAGGTGCAATACGAACCGCCACTACCCGATCCGAACTATTGGCGAATGCACTTTGACGGATCAAAAACCAAAACTGGGCTAGGGGCCAGAGTTGTACTTACTTCGCCAAAGAAGGACCAGTTGAAATACGTGCTGCAGGTCCATTTCACGGCATCAAACAATGTCGCCAAGTATGAAGCACTTGTGCACGGGCTCAAGGTGGCAAAAGAGATTGGGATACGTCGGATCGTATGCTTTGGCGACTCGGATTTGGTGGTGCAGCAAGTGTCGGGAGTGTGGGACACCCTTGATCCAAACATGGCACTGTACAAATTTCATGTGCAGAAGATATCTGGTTACTTTGAGGGATGCGAGTTTCACCATGTACCCCGGGTGGAAAATGAGGCTGCCGACATGCTGTCGAAGCTCGGGTCAACCCGACAAGCAATTCTACCGGGTGTAGCATTAGAGCACCTCAGGAAACCATCCATCAGGCCCTCCCCTGGAACCGACTCAATCTATGTCCCGGAGGACACGAAATCCGGAGCTGTAACCATGGATATTGACATGGGAAGTGGTGTGCAAGACCCGGGGACTGCCTCAGCAAACCCGGGGACTGCTTCGCAAGACCCGGGGACTGCTCAGCGTGATCCAGTTGAAGTTATGCCGGTGGATCAGATGGAGATTGATGAGGATGTGTTCCCTGTGCGAGCAATACCAGCTTGGGCACTACCTATATTTCAATTCCTGAAAGATGGAACGTTTCCCACTAAGGAAGTGGTGTCTAGGCAAACACAAAGGAGGGCAAAGGCTTACACGGTCATCAATTCCGAACTATACAAAAGAAGTGTGACCAATGTCCTCCAGCGATGTGTTGACCCGGAAGAAGGGCTTGACATCCTCCGAGATATACATCAGGGGGAATGCGGGCATCATGCCTCATCCCGAGCCTTGGTAGCAAAAGCTTTCTGGCATGGATTCTACTGGCCAAATGCCTTAGAGCAAGCGGAAGATCTGGTGAGAAAATGTAATGGTTGTCAGAAGTACGCTACCAAGACACATATGCCAATGTCGGAACTCAAGACCATACCAATTACTTGGCCGTTTGCCGTATGGTGCTTGGATATGGTTGGCCCGTTCAAACCAGCAAGGGGAAATATGACTCACATTCTGGTAATGGTGGACAAGTTTACGAAGTGGATGGAGGTAAAGCCTATAAGAAAATGTGATGGAGCTACGACCGTAACGTTTCTCAAAGATATCATCTTGAGGTACAGTTATCCTCACAGTATCATAACTGATAATGGCACAAATTTTACGGAAGGAGCATTTGCGCGTTTCTGCCGGGATAAGAAGATCCGGCTGGATGTAGCCTCGGTAGCCCACCCAGCATCGAACGGACAAGTGGAAAGATCCAATGGATTAGTATTATCCGGGATAAAACCCCAGCTCATTGAGCCGCTGCAAAGATCAGCGGGGTGCTGGATAGAAGAACTACCAGCAGTACTGTGGAGTTTAAGAACAACTCCGAATCGATCAACAGGATATACGCCGTTTTTTCTTGTATATGGGGCAGAAGCTGTAGTACCAGCCGACATAGAGCATGATCCGCCTAGGGTCACCAATACACAGAAGCCGAAGTGCAAGAAGCCCGGCAAAATGATGTTGATCTGCTGGAAGAAGCGAGAGAACTGGCACTGTCCAGATCCGCCATATATCAGCAAAATCTACGACGCTATCATAGCCGGAAAGTGTGCCCCCGAGTCTTTCGGGAAGGCGATCTGGTGCTCTGGTTGATACAACGTACTACTAGCATGCATAAGTTATCCCCCCCATGGGAAGGGCCATTCATCGTGAGAAAGGAATTGCACAATGATTCTTATTATCTTATAGATGCAAAGCCATAGGAAAAGAACAAGGCGGACAGGTCCGGAGAGGAATCAAGGCGACCATGGAATATAGCTTTACTTCATCCTTTCTACACTTAGCTAAGAAGTGTATGTATCCAAGTCGTCTCATATGTCGGTATGTGTGTCAGCAATGAGCTTATCAATGAAATGTTGGCACCTCGAGCAGTAACTCGGGGACTGCCTTAATAATATTTGTCGTTTTTTGTGCATTAGCTAGAATAAGTTACTCTACTTAACTCGGATTAGTAATGTGTGAGCACCAAGAACCTAACTCTTCGACTTGCTGCTGTCCAACAAGAATTGGCTTCATGGAAAGCAAGAGAACAAGTTTGGAATTGCGTAGCACATGAAAAACGACTAAGGAAAAGAATTTATTCGAGACGACGTTTGTTTTTCGGACTAACCCTGTATTTATTTTCAAGTTATTATGCAGTTTTATTTTTGAGCTAAGTCTAAAAGTTTCTTAGTATTGTTAAGACAATTTTTGAAGCTCGGATTCGTAAGTCGTAAAACCGAATCAAGGTAGACACGAACCGAGCCAAGAGATTGGACGAACAAGAAAAAGAAACTCGGGGACTACGCCCAAGTTAATCCGGCATAAGAACTTAGTAGCAAAATATCACATGTATATAGAATACAACTCCACCCGGCATACTGGGGATCTGATAAATTTTAAAGTTTTTTCGCTCAAGGAGCGGCAGGAGGAGGAAGTTCGGCATCATCTTCGCCATCTCCAATATCCGAGGCGTCATCTTCTCCATCACCGTCCGAGCCATCTTCATCATTCTCAACCTCTTCGTCCCCAGCGGCTTCCAGGAAGCTCGGCCCCTCAACCCATTCATGAATGGGAGCATATTCGATGAGGCTATGGGCGCAAGCCTGGCGCCGAGCCACCCACTCCGAGTCATTGGTCCATCTGGATCCTGTGCGCAGGCGTGTTAGAAGGTTGAGATCAATTTTCTCATACCACGTGAGTATGTGGTGGAGAATGGTATCAGCTGCGGCACGCCCAACGGACTCTCTCCATAGGTCGAGCTGAGTCTCGGTTTCCATTAGCTTCTCAATAAGAATTGTTGTGGTCTCCGAAGTATCTTCGCCGGGCCAGAAAGTGTTGAAGATGCGAACTGCAATGTCGAGGATGTCCTTGCCATAATTTTTGATGAGCTCCACGCGAGATGACAAGCTGACAAACAAGTCGTGCATGTCATAGGGAATCTCTTGACCATCAGGAGCAGTAGGAGTACCCCTTTCTCGGCGGAAGTCGGCAACTGCTGCGCTAGCAATATTAGTGCCCTTTGGAAATTTGCCTGGAAAAAAGACAAAGGAAGTGAGTAAAGAAAAGACATATGAAGTAACCCGGAGAAGTAGGTCGGATAAGGGAAAGGAGCCTACGTGATATATGGCTGAGAATCCGGGTCAACTCCCTGGTACAGTCATCGCGCCTCTTACGAAGCTTCTCAAGCTCAGCATTCGCTGACCCTAGCTGGATGTCGGACTCCTTGAGTAAATCCTGGTCCTTAGCGATCTGGAGATCGAGGCGCTCGTGCTCTTCTATGTAATTCTGGCCAACCTTTTGGAGTTTGGATTGGTGCTGGGCCTTCATTTTCTCCATCTCAGCCTTGAGCCTGGCGATCTCATCCTCCTTGTTCCGGAGGAGGGCGAGCTCATCGTCTTTCTTCTTAACCTCGGCTTGGTGTTGCCCTGCTTGTTCGAGAAAATGCAGCATCATAACAGGCACGGGCACACTATCTTCAAGCGATGCTGAAATAGTGTGTTGACCCGGCAGAGCCGAGGTATGAATGATTGCCGAGCCAAGAGGAAAAGGAAGTGGAAAGCACTGTAAGGTCGGACAAAAATGACTTACCCTTGATCTGCTCCAGATATTTCCTCATAATCTTGTTCTCAGCCTCCACCCCAGCTGCGGAAACTGAATGATGAGATTAGTTTGGCAAAGGAAGATGAAGAAAAAACGGAGAAGTGCCAAGGAAAAAATTTACCCCTTTTCTCGTGTTCTGCGATAAGTGCAGCTTGCTTGGCGCGTAGCAACTTGTGGGTATCCAGCAGACGTTGGAATTCAGCACTCCGGCGATCGGTGGTCACCTGAAAGAAGTACATAAACATAAATTAGCTTGGTACATATTTGAAGTGTACAAAAATCCGGGCCAAGTGGAACTTAACCCGGCTCTAGGTGTGTGCATATTCGAAGTGTACAAAAAGACGGGCCAAGTGGAACTTAACCCGGCTCTAGGTGTGTGCATATTCGAAGTGTACAAAAACCCAGGCCAAGTGGAACTTAACCCGGCTCTAGGTGTGTGCATATTCGAACTATACTAAACCCGGGCCAAGTGGAACTTAACCCGGCTCTAGGTGTGTGCATGTTCGAACTATACTAAATCCGGGCCAAGTGGAACTTAACCCGGATCTAGGTGTGTGCATATTCAAAGTTCTCATGGAGCTACATTAGTTTTATAAAGAGCATCCGGCCGAGTAACAAGTTACTCCCCCGGAGGCTCGGGGACTAATGGTTATTATCTACAGCATGTAAAGGGGAAGCGACGTACCTCCATCATCCGCCCCGCGAGGTTGATCGCCTTAGCGGCTGTGTTCATTTGGGCGGAAAATTCAGCGGGGCCGAACTTCTCCAGAAAATCGTCATTGTTGACGAACTCCGCCTTCTTCCAATTCATGACAAACTCAATCAAGCTCGGAGGGTACCGCTCACCGGTGGGCATATGGGGCGCCACCAAGCCCTTCACGTGCGCTTCTTTCCTCTCAACCAAGGCAAGGGCTGGGCTGGTGTGCAGAACCATCTGCTGTGCATCAGTTGGCTCGGCAGGGGTGTCCTTCGCTGCTGGAGTTTTCTTGGGAAGCATTGAGGCGAGGGTATGCTGCCCAGCCTCGACGAATGCTGGCTTGTAGCGTCCGGAGCCTTTTTGCCCTTGGCTTGCTGGGAAGAGGAAGTCATCATAGCGGATTTCCCCTTAGGAGCTGCCAGGGTAGTTCCTCGCCGAGGTTGAGAAGACTTGGACGAGGCGGAGGAGCTTGGCGCCGGTGCTCTGGTTGCTGGACTTGGTGCAGCCGCTGATTTTCTTGCTACCGGACTTGGTGCTGATGTCGGAACAGGAGCTGGTGCTGGTGCAGTTACTGATGCTGGAGCTGGTGCTGGTGCCGAGGTAGTTTCAGTGGCTGCTGGTTGCGGCGAAGCCGAGGTTGTAGATGCCGCCGCCTCGACTGGACCGGTCTCCCCCGCTCCGAGGTTACCCCCCTCTTGACGAGGTGGAACAAAACCCGGAGCAGCTGCAGAACCCTCTGGAATAGGGCTCAGCGGGCGTGACTCATCGTCACGAGGGGGAGAAGGGCTAGGTTGGAGCGGTGAAGAGATGCTAGATCCACTCTGAGGGACCTCCACCGGAGCCCTGCAAAAGAGAATAATGTTAGAAGAGAAATTACAACAATGCAAGGAACAGCAAGTTACAGAAGGAAAAATGACTTACGCATCCGAGGTTTGGGCCTCCTTGGGTTTCCGAGCCCTTCGTGCTGGGGCCTTACCTGCTGGCTGGGAGGCAGTCTTGTCCCCGGACTTCTTTCGCCTTTTAGCGGGCTGAGAAGGTCCGGAAGAGGAACTTGTAGCAGCCCCGCGCTTCTTCTTCAGTGCTACCAGAACAGGTTCGCCCGTAGCAAGGGGAGGGTCCTCGTAGATGTGCCCACCAGGATTAGCTGATGCCGAAAAAGAAAAAGAAAGGGGGACAGCCTCAACGGGTTCAATCACCTCGACATACGAGTCACCTTCATCATCGGGCCAATCTCTAATAGAAGAGAATTTACCGGTGGGTCCCTTTGTAGCGTCGGTCATCGGGAGGAACATCTCCTAGTCCGGCTCTTCCTCATCCGGAGTCTCCCGGTCCGGCTCCCACTTAAGGGTCGGATCGGTGCCGTCCTCAAGGGTCTGCTGAAGAAATTGCTGAGGGAAAGAATGAACAAAAGAGTCAAAAATGCAACAATAACCGACATGTAATTAGTCCGGGGTAAGTTTGCAACATGAAGCTTACCGCGGGAGGAAGCCTATCGCGGCAATAATGCTCAATTCCCCAAGTCCACTCAGAGGAGAAGTCCTTGTGGGTGGTGAAAAGAGCCTTAACCCGGCGATATATCTCCGTGTTGCTCAACTCAAAGGATGAGGTCCGGTTGGGGTCGCGGCCGAAGCTCATGTGGCACACCTTGTGGGTGCGCTTCTAGAGGGGGAGATTCGGTTGCGCACGAAAGTGATCATAGCATCCTCGTTGCGCAGTCCGAGCTCCTTCAGCTCCGCGAACCTCTTGTTGACCTGGTTGGCTAAGGCCATAGGCTTCTTGGGGACGACGTCCCACGGTTCCGGGTTAGGTGGGCCCGGAGTATAGGGAAGCAGCCGGATCAAGTCTTCAGTACCCGTATTCCGGACATAAAAGAAGGTCCGGGCCCACCCTTTGCAGGAGTCTAGCCCGGTGACCCGGGGGAAAACGGAAAGCCTCAAAGGTGAGATGGACGCGGCTCCGAACTGAGTGAGTTGTTTGTCCTCCGGATCAAGTTGGGTGTTTGGGATGACGTTACGACGAAGGCCGAAAAACCGGATCCATAGCTCCTTCGTGGGCCATAGTCCGGCATAGCCTTCGATCGTAGAAGCGAAAGCGGAAAGAGACGTGATGGCGTTGGCAGGAAGATGGTGCGGCTGGAGTTGGTAGGTACTAAGCCAATCCCGGAAAAAGTCGCTCACCGGCAAACCGAACCCCCGTTGAAAGTGGGACAAGAACACGACGAACTCACCCGGATTGGGTGAGGGGGCCAATTCGGAGGAGCCAAGATGAGCGGCGACACCGGCGGGGATGCGTCTGGTCCGGTAGAGCCAATCAAGGTTGCCTTGGCAGACCCAAGACTTGGCCCACGCACCACGGTCTGCCGCCGCGGAGTCCTCCTCCATCTCCTGCTCAGCGACGATGAGCTCCTCCTCCGTCATCTGGTCTTCGCTGCCCTCGCTGGCGCTAGCGGCGGCGGGGGGCAGAGGTCTGGATTGGCGAGGACCCATGGCGAGGGAGTTGCGTAGCGGTGGTGGCGACGCGGAGGCACGAGGAAGCAGTGCGGCGGCGGCACTGCTATTTGGGAGCACTGGCGGCGGCGTGGTCGCGAGGAAGACGAAGAAGAAGAGCAAGGGGCAGAGGGGCGCGGAAGGAGAAAACTCCTAAGGGGTGTGCCCCTCCCCTATTTAACCACTCCCTCAAGGGGTGAGTGGGATCACGTCCTGCGAATGAGCCACACGGTGTGGCCGTGTGTAGCCCACCTCGGCCAATCAGCAGGGAGCCACACGGAAGGCAACAGAGCGGAGATGATCCCATGACGTGACGTAGTGATGTGGTAAACGAGGAGGCAGATGTGACGTGACCCGCGCACAGTGATAACTGACAATTACAGCGGCCGTTACTGTGCTGGCCCTTAAAATAAGACAACATAATTATTACCCTCCACATGGGTTGGCGTACGAGGGAAGGAAACAAGACCCAGATGGAACCGTGGTAACCCGGCCAGCAAGTGAAAACTTGGAATGTGCAGAGGGAAAGTAAAACCATGAGGTCCGAATTGAAGTGGTAACCCGGCCGGCAAGTGAAAACTTGGAACGTTCAAAGGGAACGTAAATCCATATAATCCGAGGTAAATAGGTAACTCGGCAAAAACGACCAGAGCTCAGAATTGAACCTGATGTGGCCTTAGCGGCCAAGGCAGCTAAGACCGCACCAGCTTCGGGGACTAATGTTGGGGGGATACCCCCGAGCAGGGTCACGCCGGGGTATAAAGGCCGAGTTAGCCCAGGTTCGGCAAGGTCAAAGCAGATGCTGGCCGGGTCACCTCAAGGCAGGCCGAATCACGGGGTAACCCAGACCAGGGGGCGTTCGCCTAACTAAGTCTCAACCGACTTAAGCAGTAAGTCGGAAGTGCTTGTTTTACTTGTATGCAGGAACATGTGTGGCCGGATCAACTAGGATCCGGGTCACGTCTAGCTTCTAGGAGAAGGAAGGAATCTCGCTGGTCAAAAGAAGCCCCGGTACGCACTACCTGAGCGAAGCAAGAAAGGGCAGGACCACCGGGGCATGGCCGACAAGGGTGACGACGTCCATTTCGGCTGACGCGGGCGCCGCAGAGGCTCATGTAGCCTCTGCACGTGTGACGCGGGGGAAAAGCACCCCGGTCGGCTTACCACTTTGGGAGGAGGCATATTCTTAGGAATATGCCTCCACGTATGCCCTAGGCAGAGACCGAGCTCCCTCTATATAAGGGGGGCTAGGGTTTCAGTAGAGGGGGTTTCGCTATTCTGATTTGGCTAGGGTTTGAGGTGTTATCTGTGGGTGAGAGTAAGAGAGCTCCTTCCTCCTCTCGCCAATACAGCTCTAGGAGCACTTGTAATCTTGGAAGCAAAGCAATAGAAACAACTGTGTGGAGAATCACTTCACTATCCCTCCATGGATTCCCCTAGCATGTATTAGTCCCCACCTTTAGCCTATCCATGGCATCTGCCGTGACACCACCACGACAAGGAACAAACAAAAGATTCATGAATAACAATGCTTTGCAAGACGTTTGTTTGTTTCACATAAAGAAAACATAGCATAATAGTATTCAGCTTGTCCCTCATAGAGTAGAAAATATAAATGCATAGGACACCTTCCAAGTTCATAAGAGTGACTAGATACAAATAGTTTAAAACAAGCAATATCAAGGGATGCATCAATCAACTAGTCTTGGGACAATGCACATAGAACTAAGAATGGCCACTATGCTCTCAAAGTAGGTGCATAAAGATAGAAGGGAGAGACTCAATATAATGGTGGAAGAAAGGCCTTCATAGAAGGAAGTAGGGATTCAAGTCTCATAAAAAGCTTCCAAAAATTATGGTACTTATAGCTTTGAGCTCTCATTGCCCCTATCATAAGCATCTTGAAGTGATTAAGGTTAAAGTGAGCAAACTATGGTGTACATGCTTGACGAAGTATAAGTTAGAAAACTCATGTCTCTTGTATACGAGGGCCGCTCCTCATGCTACTCAAGTTTAGTCACTGGTAAGTTCTTGTCATTGTAAGTACATGTGTATCATAGAGAACCGCCAACGGGGTACCCCTTGTCCGATGATATGGAAGAATCCCCATATCAAAATGATAAGGCAAGCACACAACGAGCATCTCAGCAATCTTCTTATTTACCATGGGAATATGGTGCTTTTTTCCCTCTTTCCTCTTTTCATGATCTCTTTTTTTATAAGAAGAATGCTTCATAGACAACTCATTATGGTTACGCTGCAGATTTCCACCATGTCAGCATGGATTAGACCAGCGGCCCATGCGTTTCTCTAACACATATACATAACTCCATGGACTTACAAGCTCCCCTTTCATTTCACACCGACGACGTCCATATACAAAAGAGCATGATATCAACTAGGTACAAGTACCAAGTGCAATGTTGAAAGCGTTCCCCATGAAAGCATGGTTCTGCTAATTCCCAACAAATAAGTGCAAACATATACAACATAGACGACACAATGGTTCAAGTTTATTAAGGGCAAGAAAAAGTAAAGTGTGCCATCAAGTTTCTGAGAGCTTTAATCACTAGTTTTCTCATAACAAGTTTAATTTGGAAGGTAAAAAAAAGCATGAATATACTTGGAATAGCATAAGATAGTAGGTAGGTATGGTGGAATCTTTGAAATAACTTGGTTTAGGGAGTTGGATGCATGAGTGGAACTCATACTTGGTTGTGGAGGCTAGCAAAAGACTGGGAGCGACAAACTAAGAGAGCAATAATGGCCATAATTATGCACAGCGACAAAACATCATTGATCAAAGCATAAATTGATACCACAAGTTGAAAACTAAAGGATCATAAAGGCTATGGTGACTTGAGATAGTCATAACATGGTCTGAGCATGCGCCAAGTCAACCCAAATAAAGCATAAAAGGAGAATACCACTATACTATGATTTAATATGCTAAAACAACGCATGATTCATCCAAGGCACATTAAGCAATCTCAATTGTTTATAACAAGTCATGCAAAAAAAAGAATACTATGCATAAAGCCAAAACAATATCAAGCATGGCATGAAAAAGCATAGGCCACAGTCAAAAACAAGCTCTTTCTACTTCATAAGCATGAACTTTCCTACTCTTTTCCAAACCAAACTAAACCAAACTATTTGTAAACCAAGGTATGAAAGAGGGGGTCCAACCAATTTATTCAGCAAACTAAGAAAACCAAGAAAATGAAAATGAAAAAGAAGATGCTCCAAGAACAACACAACTTTGCATGAAACAAGGGGATGCCTTGGTCACCCCCAAGCTTTGACGCTTGTACTTATTGGATATTTCTTGAGGTGACATGTGTGGCATCCCCAAGCTTGAGCTTTAGTCCATCCTTCATCTCATTACTCATTCCTTCCATACACCTGAAATTTTTCCTTCATACAAAACTTCACACAATCTTTATTAGCAAAATTAGTGCACTCTAGATAAATAAGTCTTAAGGTTCAGTTCTAACACCAAATAAACTTCGATTAGAACACTAGCTACTGAAGAACTTCCCTCAAAAAGCTCAATTCCCCAAGAAAACTCAAAAAGGAACCAACAAGAACCAAATGCAGAAAATGGCAGAAATCTGTCAAAACAGACCAGCAGGTAAAGACGGATTTTTTCGAAGACCTTCTGTTGCTCAAATCAAAAAGTATTGAACTAACGAAAGTTATATAACAACCTAGGGCAGAATAAAAAAAATTCACGCCTCAAAAAGACGTTGAGAGATTTTACATGAATTTTTACGGTGAAGCACATAAATCTGTTTCGGGACAGCAACTTTCCCAATCATTACTCCTCTCTCATTAGAGGTTACTCTTGGCATAAAAAGAAAATAAAAAGGATAAGGAGAGGTTATTACAGAGGTAATAACTTCCAAGACTCATCTAAAACTTTTGGGTTATCTCCCAATAAGTACTTTTCTTTAACGCCTTTAAGTTAGGCATAAGAAGCAAGAAAGAATCAAGTGTTCTCAAATGGAGAAGCATTAAGACCAAATTTTGTTTTCATAGGAGAAGCAAAAGAAATCTTTTCTCTCTTTTTAGGGAAGTGTTCTATACCTTTCTTGAGTGGGAGTTGATATTTAATGGTGCCTTCTTTCATATCAATGATGGCACCAACAGTTCTAAGAAAAGTCTTCCCAAAGTAATAGGACAAGAAGCATTGTATTCAACATCCAAAACATAGAAATCAACGGGGACATAGGAATTGTTAACCATAATAAGAACATCATTAAGACTCCCCATGAGTTTCTTTTAGCATTATCATCAAGTGGGACATTCAAATAACAATCTTCAAGTGGAGTCAAATCAAGCATATCATAAATCCTTCTAGGCAGAATAGAAACACTACTATCAAGATCACATAAAGCTTTGAAATCAAAGTCATTCACTTTCATATTAATGATGGATTCCCAACCATCTTCTTGTTTAATAGGAATAGAAGCTTTATGTTTCATCTTTTCTTCTTTAATCTTTATGAGAGCATCAGTAGGCCATGTTCATAGCACTAGCATTAGGACTGTTAGCAAGATTTTGTAGGAACTTAATAACTTCAGAGATATTGCAAACATCAAGATCAACATCAAATTTATCATCTAAAGTAGTAGAACTATTACTAGCCTCAACACTAGTGGTGGTAATAGTAGAAACACTAATGTTTCTAGCAATTTCATCTTCTCTTTCCCCACTTAGCATGTAATTCAGCTAATAGTCTAACATTTTCATCAATTCTTACTTGTATAGCATTAGTAGCTGCAAAGGGGTTCTCATTAGTTTCAGGTTTAGCATCCATTTTATTCAAAGAAGATTGAGCTTCAGCTAAAGATGCTATATTTCTTTCAACATTAGAGAGTTTTTCCTCAATAGATTTATTGAAAGCAGTTTGTTTACTAATAAACTCTTTAAGCATAACTTCAAGTTCAGAGGGAGCACTCCTATTATTGTTGTAAGAATTTCCATAAGCATTACCATTGTTGGGAGGATATGGCTTATATTTATTGTTACCAATATTACTCCTATAAGCATTATTTCCAAAGTTGTTATTTCTTATGAAGTTCACATCAACTTGCTCTTCTTGAGCAACCAAAGAAGCCAAAGGGACATTATTTGGATCAATATGGGCTTTCCCATTAACAAGCATAGACATAATAATATCAATCTTAGCACTCAAGGAGGAGGTTTCCTCAACAGAATTTACCTCTTACCTTGTGGAGCTCTCTCAGCATGCCATTCAGAATAATTAACCATCATATTGTCCAGAAGTTTTGTTGTAGCACCCAAAGTGATGGTCATAAAGGTACCTCCAGTAGCAGAATCCAATAGGTTCCTTGAAGAATAGTTCAATCCTGCATAAAAAGTTTGGATGATCATCCAAGCAGTCAGTCCATGAGTGGGACAATTATTTACCAAAGATTTCATTCTTTCCCAAGCTTGAGCAACATGCTCATTATCAAGTTGTTTAAACTTCATTATTTCACTTATCATAGATATAATCTTAGCAGGAGGATAGTATTTTCCAATGAAAGCATCTTTGCACTTAGTCCAAGAATCAATACTACTCCTAGTTAAGGAATTCAACCATTCTTTAGCTTTTCCTCTCAAAGAGAAAGGAAACAATTTTAGTTTAATAATATCACCATCTATATGCCTATGCTTTTGCATCTCACAAAGTTCAACAATGTTATTTAGATGGGAAGCAGCATCTTCATTACCAATACCAGAAAATTGTTCTCTCATAATAAGATTGAGTAAAGCATGTTTTATCTTAAAGAAAGTATTTTCAGCCACAGGTGGAGCAATAGGTGTGCTCATAAAATCATTGCTGTTGGTGCTAGTGAAGTCACACAACTTAGTGTTTTCAAGAGTAGTCATTTTTTGGGTTTTCAAATAAGAAAGAAAACTTGTAAAACTAATTTTTTGTGTGTTTTTGATAACAAAACAAGCAAACAAAGCAAAAAGAAACTAAGCAAAACAAAAATAACAAAGTAAAGAGATTGTTATGAGGGACTCCCCTTGTGAAGATGTCCTTGACTCCCCGACAACGGTGCTAGAAAAATGCTTGATGGCTCTGAGTATGGCGCCTAGAAAAGTGCTGGTGCATGGTTGATGTAGAGCTCGTTGGGAACCCCAAGAGGAAGGTATGATGAGCACAGCAGCAAGTTTCCCTCATTTATGAAACCAAGGTTTAATCGAACTAGTAGGAGCAAGGAAACACCCCAAAGGTGTTACTAGCTGAGCTTTGGCAGGGCGCACTACCGGTGCTAGTAGCAACGTGGAGACCTACACAACACAACCACAAAACTTTGTCCCCAACTTGCGATGAGGTTGTCAATCTCACCGTGTTTTGCGGAAAACAAAGGATTAAACGTATCGAATGGAAAGAAGTAAAAGTTTGCAGAAAGTAAACACAAAACAATGAAAGATTGTAGATTGTATGTAAAAGACAAGGACCGGGATCCATAGTTTACTACAGGTGGCTCTCCTTAGATAGATAACATGCTGGGTGAAAAAATTACAGCGGGGCAATTGACAAACATCGAGAAAGCAATACATGCATATACTAATCATCTTGACTCCTTTGAGATTCGATAGGGCATTACAACATTATACATAGACCGCCATCCAACTTCATCTATGACTAATAATCCACCTTCAGGTTATCATCCGAACCCCCTCTAGTATTAAGTTGCAAGCAACAGATTATTGCTTTACGAACTGCGTGTAAAGTAAACAATACGATTGTTCTATTAACAAAGGATTGTTGTTTTCTCCCTAATATCAACAGCACATCTAGTACCTTAGAGATTTCTGTCACTTCCCCAGATTACCAGAGGCATGAACCCACTATCGAGCAAAAATACTAACTCTTGGAGTTGCTAGCATCTACTTGGCCAAGATAGCTACTAACAACGGAAATCATGCAAGATCACAAATAACAAAGACATGATAGAATCAATAATCAATCTGAAATAGCATCTCAATATCCGTCGGATCCCCGCAAACACAACATGCATAATTACAAATAGATGATCTTGATCATGAACGGAGCTCACAAGATCTAGACATGAAAGCACAAAGGAGGAGAACCAGCCATCTAGCTACTACATGGATCCGTAGTCCAAGGATGAACTACTCACGCATCACACCGGAGGCTTGCATGGTGATCAAGAAGGCCTCAAGGGTGAATTCCCCTCTCCGGCAGGGTGCCGGGAAGAGCTTTCAGATCCCTCCCGATCTAGGGATGGAGATGACGGCGGCTACATACTCTTTCATGGATTTTTGATCTGGTACTTAGAGTTTACGTCCCGAGGGCATCTTATAGTCGGAAGGGGAGGCGGAGGGGGTGCCTGGGCTGGCCACACCACCCCCTAGCGCGGGCCAGGCCTGGTCGCGCGGCCAGGTGGTGTGGCCGCCCTCTGGATCATCTCTCGTATTGTGGCACTTGATGGCATCCGGAAAAATAGGCACTTTGGCTTTTGTCCCATCTAATTCCGAGAATATTCATTTTCTGACTTTCCTGGAACCAAAAACAGCAGAAAACAGGCAGCTGGCACTGTGGCTCTTGTTAATAGGTCAGTCGAAGAAATCATATGAAACGTACTCCAAAGTTGGAACAAAACACAAGAAAGTGGATAAAACTAAGCATGGAACATCAAAAATTATAGATACATTTGCAATGTATCAAACACACATGCAATGACACTGGTGGATCCATATGTGGTGTGTGAAAAGAACACACATTCAATGACACTGGTGGATCCATATGAGGTTTGTGAAAAGAACACACATTCAATGACACTGGTGGATCCATATGTGGTTTGTGAAAAGAACAGACATGCAATGAATCTAACTGTGTTTAGGAAAAGAACAGGCATCCAATAACTCTGTTGGATCCATGTGTGGTCTATGAAAAGAACAGACATGCAATGACTCTAGCTGTGGTTTATGAAAAGGATAGGCATGCAATGACTCTGGTGGATCTTTATGTGGTTTGTGAAAAGAACAGACATTCACTAACTCTAGTTGTGGTTCATGAAAAGACCAAACATGCAATGACACTGGTGGATCCATATGTGGATTGTGAAAAGAATACACATGCTCACGTGGTTTATGAAAAGAACAGACATTCACTGACTCTAGTTGTGGTTTATGAAAAGAACACACATCTAATGATTCTAGCTATCGTTTGTGAAAAAATAGAAATGCAATGACTCTAGCTGTGGTTCATGAAAAGAACACACATGCAATGACTCTAGTGGATCCATATGTGCTTCATGAAAAGAACACACATGCAATGACTCTAGTGGATCCATATGTGGTTTGTGAAAACAACACACATGCTCATGTGGTTTACGAAAAGAACACATATCCAATGACACTGGTGGATCCTTATGTGGTTTGTGAAAAGAACACACATGCAATGACACTGGTGGATCCATATGTGGTTTGTGAAAAGAACACACATCCAATGACTCTAGTGGATCCTTATGTGGTTTGTGAAAAGAATAGGCATACAATGACTCTAACTGTGGTTTATGAAAAGAACAGGCATGCAATGACTCTGGTGGATCCATGTGTGGTGTGTGAAAGAACAGACATTCACTAACTCTAGTTGTGGTTCATGAAAAGAACACACATGCAATGACAGTGGTGGATCCATATGTGGTTCATGAAAAGAACACACATGCAATGACACTAGTGGATCCATATGTGGTCTATGAAAAGAACACACATGCTCATGTCGATTATGAAAAGAACAAACATTCACTGACTCTAGTTGTCGTCTATGAATAGAACACACATGTAATTACACTAGTGGATTCATATGTGGTTCATGAAAATAACACACATGCAATGACTCTAGTGGATTCATATGTGGTCTATGAAAAGAACACACATGCAATGACACTGGTGGATCCATATGTGGTTTGTGAAAAGAACACACATGCAATGACTTGTGGATCCATATGTGGTTTGTGAAAAGAACCAACATGCAATGACTCTAGTTGTGGTTCATGAAAAGAACACACATGTAATGACACTAGTGTATCCATATGTGTTTTAGGAAAAGAACACACTTTCAATGACACTGGTGGATCCATATGTGGTTTGTGAAAAGAACAGATATGCAATCACTCTGACTGTGTTGATGAAAAGAACAGGCATCCAATAACTCTGGTGGATCCATGTGTGGTCTATGAAAAGAACAGACATGCAATGACTATAGTTGTGGTTTATGAAAATATCGGGCATGCAATGACTCTGCTGGATCTTTGTGTGGTTTGTGAAAAGAATAGACATTCACTGATTCTAGTTGTGGTTCATGAAAAGAACAAACATGCAATGACACTGGTGGATCCATGTGGTTTATGACAATAACACACATGCAATGAACTCTAGTGGATCCATGTGGTTTATGATAAGAACACACATCCAATGAACTCTAGTGGATATATCTTAGCATAATTTGATGTATGCCATGATGTATTTCATTGTACAAGACACTCACTTTACATTTTTATACTACTCAGTTTTGCCCTTGGTTTTTGATACTACTCAGTTTTGCCCTCTCTCTCTCTTTCGTAGAAGCCCAAAGATGTGCTCACTCTGTCTTCCATGCCCTGATTGGTTATCACACTGGTCACAGGATCGTGTGCACGAACCATTGATCCTGTGTGATCCAACGAGGATCGTTGCACATGTCATGCCCTTCACAATATAGTGTGAGACAACACGAACTTCTCCCTCTACGAGACTTCTACAAGAAGGAACACGAAGCTGTCCATGGACAAAGTCGTCCACTGGTCATGTCATGTTTAATTAAGTCTGAAAATCCTACTACTGCTACTACAACACATGCACAGGGCAACGGGGTCATCGAGTGCATGGTTGTCAACGGGACGCTGCAATTTATTTCCACTTGATTTTAATAAGACATATCCCATTTTTACGTAGCGCTCTCAATCTCACTTCCAACTGGGCCCTATCGCAAGTAACTTCGATGAGTCAAGGGGGCCCCTCGAGTAGATATAATTTTGCTAGAAATTGGTTCCGCTCCACTTGCATGCAGTGGAATCGAGGTCTGCCATGAGCGTGTTTTCAATGCAGTTCTAAAGTGGAGATCGTGGTTGTTTCAAAAAAAGGGGAAGCCAATAATAAAAGGTGGAGATCATGGTAGCCCTAGCCCCCCGCCCACCACACGTGTCCACTCGAGGACTACAAATGGTCCAATGTTTATAAAACTACTCGGCCTTCTTATTCCATGAGCTCGTGTCATTTTCCCCAATATGTCTAGTCCCAAAACCCCAATCTGCACCTACCGCACGTGCCGAAGCTCCTTCGCTTGCACCACCTCCTTCCCTAGGTGCTCCATGAAGCGTACGCGTGGAGACGAGCCGGAGGTGAAGCCAGTTGAAGGCACATCAGCAGATGGCTCGGTCGTTGCCAAGAAGGCAGAGGCATCTTCTCCGGGCACGAACGCCGCTTGTTGCCGCGCTATCGAGGTTTCGAGCTCATCCGTCTAGCCAGTAGCCGTCGCTGTCGAGCAGTAGGTGGCCGACAATGTCGTGGTGCCAGCGGTAGATCTGGATGGGGGCAGGCGGCAGGCAGAGGTAGTCCGGTGCTCTACATCAACGACCCCATCACCGTCCAAGAAATCTTCGACACAATCATAGAGAATGACGAGTTCGAGGAGGAGATCCCTGATGAGGAGTCCGAGGTACTACATTGCTAGCTTCTCTAGTCGTAGCCGCAGATTTCACTGTTCGTACATAGGATTTGCTCAATCGTGTATAGATTCTTTTGCTCTTGAAGTAGGATAGTATATATATGGTTCAAACGATCGATTGATGCATCTGCCAACTAGTCACAAAACCCCAATCCGTCTAGTCACAAAACCCCAATCAACTCATCTGCCATCTAGTTGAGTTTGCTAGTTGAGTATTGATTTCGATACACAACATGCCTATAATATTAGATTTCTATTCCTTACTGATCCCAATGATTCAATTTTTCCCCAAAATAGTGGAAGGGCATCAGATGATGTCGTTTTCTTAGGGATGGTTAGTGAACCTGAGGCAGCAATGTACATAAACAATATAGGTTGTGTTGTTGGTATTTTGGTTCTCCAACTCCATCTCTGAAAAAATAATGAGTCCCTTAATTTATTCTCATATGGAACCTATATATATATAATATTTATATTGTTTCATAGATTTGAATGAGTCGTATGATGCATATGTATATCCCTGAATATTGTTTTGTACGATTAAATTTCAATTTCTTATTGTGGCCAATGATTCAGATTTGCCCCAAAAGAGAGGCAGACACATTGGTGTCAGATTATTTGAGGAATGAGTTAGCGAACCTGGAGCCATGGACAAGAATAATATAAGTTGTGCAATTGTTACTTGGTTCGCTTACGCCATCCCTGAAGAAACTTATGAGGCTGCAATATTTATTCTACATTCATAGAACTATGATATTTGAATTATCTATTCCATGCATTCATAGTGTATAAGAATTACATTTCATTTTGTCACCGAGGCCGATGATTGAAATTTGCCCAAAAGAGTTCAAGGGGAGACACATATGATGGTGTCGTGTTTTAGGGATGGGTTGGTGAACCTGAGGCAACAATGCACACAAACAATATAGGTTATGCTATTGGTACTTTGGTTCTCCAACTCCATCTCTGAAACAAATTATGAGGCCCTTGATTTATTGCCATATGGAACTACATATATGATCCTTGAATTGTTTCCGATCTTTGAAAGATTCGTATGATGCATATGTATATGAATCGTTTTGATCATAAGTATTTTTAACATGTACCTGAAGATTAATTGTTTGGTTTTTTAATTTAAAATTACAATATTTAGGCTTGTTTTTGTACCTTACTATGTATATCCCTGAATATTGTTTTGTATGATTACATTTCAATTTCTTATTATGGCCAATGATTCAAATTTGCCCCAAAAGAGAGACAGACACATTGGTGTCAGATTTTTTAGGGATGAGTTAGCGAACCCGGGACGATGTACAAGAACAATATAGGTTGTGTACTTGGTTTTCTCACTCCATCCCTAAAGAAACTTGTGAGGCCCCTAGATTTATTCTACATACACTGTGATCCAATTAATTGTCATTTTGTTGAGATGAAATGATATATGAACTGATCAAACTATTGCTGAGATGCTTTCTCTTTGATACCAACTTAATATTGTCTTACATATATATGGTGTCAATTCTGGAGTTGTAATACAATTCAATCATATGTATGAGTTCTAAGTTATGTTCTTAAAAATCAACAGTAAGATGATGAGGACATGGACAATAGCAAGGAATCCAAGGACAACAAGAGCCTCTACGGGCTGAGGCGGTTACGGTGTGGGCAAATCCGTTTCTACCGTAGGGGAGACTGTTTTGCCCATTTTGTGGCAGAGAAATCAACATGGACCTCGACAACATGATCCAACATACGGTGGATGTTGGCAAGGGCGGAGGCAGAAGGCATAAGCCCATTACCTTAGCGCGGCACGCAGCCTTCGGCAAATTCCTCCGGGAGTTTGTCAGGACTGGCTTGTATCCCCTCGACTATGTTGCCCCTGCCCTGCTAGGCGTCTCTGTGTCCCGGCCTCCTGCTGTTGCCCGTGCTTTTATTTTGTTTTAGTTAATTATTGCCTATGTGTTGCATGTAAGATAATATATCTATGGAGCGTGATGTTTCTGGTGAACCTTATATATATATGAATTAATCTACTCCTTTATATGGAGTGCCTTAAAATTTCTAGTGTTCAATTATATTTCTGATCATGCTCATGCACACTACCAAATATTTCTAGTGTTCGATTATATTATAATTGTCAAGGAATACATCAACAAGTTAAATTGGTCGAAATTTTGTATTGAAGTAACTAAATGATCTCACATTGGCGGTGGATGTTGGAAGAAGCCGAGGCCGAAGGCATCAGCCGAAGACCTTAGCGCGGCACGCAGCCTTTGACAAATTCCTTACAGGTTCAACAACGGGTTGCCGCCGCCCATATCTGAATTCGCTTACAGGTTTAACATGGCAGAGCTTGAGCTACTGAGGGTACAGCTCCCACAGAGACCTCGGCAGGGGTAGCAGAATTGGCGCGGGTGCGACCACGGTGACGACGAGCTCGAATTCTGGAGGAGGAAAACATGATCGAGCATGGTCCACGCGGTGACAGATCTCACCTGGAACCAATTCTCATCCCCGCGCCGTGCCATGGTGAGGGTGAGGTCCGACTTGGGATGGGGAGGAGAGTGGGGCCGAGTAGGTTCGTCCATGTCCCAGCTCCGTGCCATGGTCGCGACCACAGATTGTCGCTCCGAGGAAGAAGAGGACACGTAATGGATGTAGGCGCCAACACTGCAAGCCTACAGGGAGGAGAGCGGGGCCGAGCAGGTTCGCCCATGTCCTAGATCCGTCCCATGGTCGCGACGCCCCACAGATTGCCGCTCTAGGGAAGAAGAAGACGCGTAATGGATTCAGGCACCAACGCTGCAAGCCTACATGGCTATCACGATGGCAGCGACATAACGGGAAAAACTGACAGGGGTGCCCAACTTGACGGGTGTTAGCCTAATATTTTGTATTGAAACATAAAGTTGAATTCGTGCCGAATAAGACCCTCTGAGTATTTGCCATGCCAACTGTGGTCATCACGGCTGATTGCAGGCAACTTGGTACCGTGTGGCCTGGGTGCCTCAACTTTCGGGCCACAAAATGATATTCTCCATGTGGAGGGTAATCATCACTTTGCCTCATTTAAAGGGCCGCGCCAGTTTACTACGCCGGTTACTGTATTGATTCTCAGGAATAACTGCTGCGTGCGTCACGTCGCAGCAGCCCCTCGTTAACTGTATCATAACATCACATCATGGGATCCCCTTCTCCTTGTGGCCCTTGCTATGGCACGATCCTGATTGGCGGGCTCGCTAAAGACACATCCACATCGTGTGTTCATGTCGCGGTAGTTGATACCACTAAGCGCCCTTGAGGCGTGGTTTAATAGGGGACATGGAGGCTCTTGGGGAAGTTCCCCCATTTCGTGCGCGCCCCTACCCTTTGCCCCTTCTTCTCCACAGCGACACCGTCATTGCTACTGCTTCTGTCTTAGTATAGCGCCGCCGCTGCCGTGCCTTGCCGCTCCTCTGTGACTGCGCCACTGCTTCTGCACAAGCTCTTCGTCACGGGACCTTGCAGCTCCAAATCACCGCTCCCCTCCATAGATTATTTCCTCGAAGACCTCGATCTAGCCATGACTGAGGAGGAGGCTTCCATTGTTGCTGAGGAGGAGGAGGAGGAAGAGGCTCACGAGTGTGGTTCTAGGGCGGGCACGTTCGTCTTCCAGGACGACATCAATTGGCTCTACGCGACCCGCCGCATCCCCGCGGGCGTCACATGTCGTCTTGCTGCCCGGGAAATTACCCCTTCTCCAAATCCAGGTGAGTTCGTCATCTTTCTCTCTCACTTCCAGCGCGGCTTTGGCTTGCCTTTGAGTGATTTCTTCCGCGATTTTATCTCAACCTACTAGCTTTAGCCTCACCATCTTCCTGCCAATGCTATCACTTCCCTCTCCTCTTTCACCTCTGGCATGGAGGGATACGTTAGCTTGATCCAAAGTCCTTTAGTCATAAAAATGTTATTCCAGATCCTCATCTTGCCCCTGCCGACAAACATCTTGTCCAGTGTGGTGGAGCCACAATCTCTCCCTGCAAGAACTCCGCCTTTCCCCGGTTACCGGCCTAGAATATTGCAAGGGCTAGGCCCGGACCTTCTTCTATGTCAGGAACAACTTGGATGAAGATCTGATCCGGCTGCTTCCCTTCAAGGTGGGTGTCCCGGACACCTCCTTGTGGGAGAAAATCCCGAAGCGACCTACTAAACTAGCGAACTAGGTAGATCGTTGGATCAAGGAGCTTGTCAGGCTGTAGCTGCGCAGCGAGGACGTCATGATCACTTTCGTCCGTAGCCGTGTCTCCCCCCTACAGAAATGCTCCCACAAGATCTGCCATTTGAGCACCCCCTTGACTCCAACCGGATCTCCTCTTTCGAGCTAAGCAACTCCGAGGTATTCTGCCGGGTTAAGGCCATTTTCAAGATAGAAAAGGCGTTCTCCGAGACGTGGACGTGGGGGCTTGCACCCTTTACCCGGGCCAACTTGCCACCTAAGGTATGTTCTTCTCCTGGTATTCTTTCCGAGTCTTGCGGTATTCCAGATTGCATCCTAATTTTACCATTTAATAATTTTTCTCTCAGTTGTTTCTCTAGCAGATAGTTGAGGACGGCAAGGATCCGACCCTCAAGTGGGTGAAGGACCGCTCAGAGCCGGACGCGGAGGAGCCTGACCCGGAGAGGTTTTTGCCTACTCGGGATAGCACCAAGCGGATCTCTAGTAAGGCCTATTCTTTAAGGGATTGGCCGGATTATGATGACTCCGATGTTGAAGTTATGGAGGTACTTGATCCGGTGCCCATCTCTTATGCGTTTCCTGTTACCTCTGAATCTTCAGCTAACCCGTCCGGTCAGGTCCACGAGGTTCCTCCTCTTGGCATGGATGATCCGGCTCCTGCCCCTTCCCATAAGCGTCTGGCTACCTTGGCCGCAGCTTCGAAGGTGCCCCCGCCTAGGAAGAGGTAGAAGAAATCCGGGGTCAAGGGTCCGTCCAAGCCTGTGGCCAAGGGCACCGTCCGGAGAATGTCCAAACCTTGGGATCCCCCAACCTCGGATGAGTAAGTCACTTTTCTTTCCCTGCTCATTTCCGGGTCTTGCCCTTTTGTCTTTCCATCTTACTTGCTTTTCTTTCTAACTTTGACATGTTATTCTCTGATTCAGCTACGCTCCCAGGGTGATTTCCTAGAGTGGCCCCAGCATCTCTTCTCCAATCTGGAGCAGCCCATCTCCCCCCGCGACGATGACGTTCGTCCGCTGAGCCCTATCCAAGAGGGTTCCACGGCAGCGCCAGATTTGAGCCCACCTCGTCATGTGGAGGGTAACGTCAATGCGGGGGGGGGGGAGGGGGGGCAGTGGAGATGCTGAGGATACATCGATGCTGGATCTCCCAAGCTCTTCGGCTCTACCGCAACCCTCAGCCTTCGAGGTGCCATCTTCATCGCTACCACCCCAGACAACTTTTTCTTTTGTTCCAGTTTCTCCGTAGCTTCAGCACCAGCACCAGCAGCATCAGCAGCACCAGCACCAGCAACAGCAGCACCAGCAGCACCAGTACCAGCACCAGCAGCACCAGTAGCAACATCATCACCAACAGCAACATCAACACTAGCAATAGCCACGGCAAAGCCAGCCACTAAGAAAAAGCCTCAAGCTGCCGCCTCTAGATCAACAATGTCTATTAAAGACATATTTCAGCCGGCCTCTCAAGCTCACTCTAGAGCGAA
Organism: Avena eriantha; assembly: GCA_910589775.1. NCBI lineage: Eukaryota > Viridiplantae > Streptophyta > Magnoliopsida > Poales > Poaceae > Avena > Avena eriantha. The sequence continues at coordinate 279,227,609 of OU342741.1, forward strand.
AGCATCGGCTCTTCTGCAGCGGCCAAAATATGCCGACAAAAGCAAGAGGGTCACCGAGACAGCCAATGATTCATCCTTCGGCCCTTCTACTGCAGGATCAAAGAGAAGCAAACAATTGACCTTGCATACTAGCCTGTCTGCTGCTCAGTCCGCAAGGCGGGAAGCCCATGCTAAGGGATTGGTGACAAGCCAGTCGCTTAGCAGTGAGGCTTATAGTCCAGCGCTGATCGAGTACGTGAACAACTGGAATGACGCCGAATTTATAAACCCGCAGGACTATCTCCTGAAGAAGTTTGGTCCGACGGAGTTCAGCGCTCAGATGAACACCGTCACCTGGGCCATTTCCCTTGTTGGATAGATGATGGAGGTAAGCTCTTTTCCATTAAGCCTTTTATATACGCAAACACTTAGAGATATACCCACTAGTCCCCAAGCCTCCGGGGGAGTAATTCATTACTCGGTCGGATGCTCTTAGAGAATTAGTGCAAGTCCTTAGTATCTTCGAATATCCACACACCTAGATCCGGGCTAAGTTCCACTTGGCCCGGATCTTGTAGACTTTGAAAATCTACACACCTAGAGCCAGGTTAAGTTCCACTTGGCCCAGATCTTGTAGACTTCGAAAGGCCACACATCTAGAGCCGGGTTAAGTTCCACTTGGCCCGGATCTTGTAGACTTCGAATATCCACACACCTATAGCCGAGTTAAGTTCCACTTGGCCCGGATCTTATAGACTACCAATATCCACACACCTAGAGCCAGGTTAAGTTCCACTTGGCCCGGATCTTGTAGACTTCGAATATCCACACACCTAGGGCCGGGTTAAGTTCCACTTGGCCCGGATCTTGTAGACTTGGAATATCCACACACCTATAGCCGAGTTAAGTTCCACTTGGCCTGGATCTTGTAGACTTCGAATATCCACACACCTAGAGCCGGGTTAAGTTCCACTTGGCCTGGATCTTGCAAACTTCGAATTTCTTTCTTCCTATTTTTGAACTAACATTGGCTTGTTTTAGATCACCAACAACCGCCGAACTGCTGAGTTATCTGCTGGACTCATACAAGGATCTTCGCACTAGATACGGCAAGTTGCTTGTTGGTCATCAAAAGAAGGGTAAATCTCTTTGCTTAAGACTTGTTCATTTATGTTCCCTCGAGTTATTTTCTATCCGTATTAACTTATTATCTGGATTATGCAGCCGATGCCGAGGCTGAGAACATCATCATGCACAAGAACTTGGTTGAGATCCATGGTAACTTATCTTGCTCGCCTAGGCTCTGCACGTCACCATATTAGTATAGTTATACTTCAAGATAGCATGCCCATCCCTGGCATGATGCTTCACTTTCTCGAACAAGGAAGGCAGCACCAGGCCGAGCTGAAGAAAAAGGATGATGAAATCGCTCAGTTGCGCCTCAATGACAACGAGATTACTCGGCTGAACACCGAAATCTAGAGGCTCAAGGATCTGCATAAATCCAAGCTAGACAAGGCTGACTAGGAGTTCCCTAAGGAGAAAGAGTGCCTAAATTCTCAAATCACCAAGGACAATGATTTTCTTAAGGAAGCCGACATCAAACTTAAGTCGGTGACCACTGAGTAGGAGCAGCTCCAGTCGAGGAATGCCAATGAACATAATGAGCTTAGTCGGGTCCTCTGCCAGATTTCTCGTGAGTTCTCTTCCTCTTTCCGACTCTTGTCTCTCCAGGTCAAGTGTCCTTGCTCACTAACATTTTCCGATTTTCTTACAAGCAAGTTCCCAGAGATTGATCCCCTTGCTTCTGCTATAGCCAACTCTCGCACGCAGTGGGGTACCCCAGCCAACCTTGCCACCGAGTCAGTTCCTTATGACACGAAGGACTTGTTGGTGAGCCTCGCTGCCCGGGTTGAATTGGTGAAGAACTATGGCACGGATATCATGCCAGCAGCAGTCTGGATGTTCAATGCTCTTTGGCCCAATGAGCCTAGTCCGAAAGGCATTACACCTTTTATATCCAATCTGATGGAGTGTGAGACTCAGTTGAACTTATGGCAGGAATCTGTTGCACGAGTCGGAGCTGATACGACATTGAACTTTGTTCTTTCGTGGTATGAAGGGCTGGACCTGGAGTTGCTTGATCGTCTGCGCACCGGATCTAAATGTTCCAATGATCCGGAGTGCATCGCCCAACACAAAACCTGTTCCAATAAGCTTATCAGTACGCCTTTTGCCATAGCTGGAACGAGGGTCCGAGCATCCTCGTCGTAGTTGATGACGGCTATGTTTCTGATGGTTCTTAGGGTGAAGAGGATGAAGAGGAAGCCTACGAGCATGGTGATGACAATGAAGACCCGGAGGATGAGGAGGTTAACCCCGAAGATGAGGCAGGGACTAGTGCCCCACCTACTGACGCTGAAGTACCTCCTCCCGCAACCGACGACCCTTCTCCAGCTGCTGCTCCATGAGCTATAAACACTTAATTATATTCATCAGATCCCTGGTATGCCGGGTGGAGTTGTATATATGCACAATAGTTCTTTTTGCTACAATTAGTTATGTTTTGCTACTAAGTTTTTAATGCTAGATTAACTTGGGCGAAGTCCCCGAGTTTCCATTTCTTGTTCCTCCAATTTTATGACTCGGCTCATGTCTACCTTGATTCGGTTTTTGACTTACGAGTCCGAGGTTCAAAAAATTGACTCACCAATACTTGAAACTTTGAGATTAGCTAAAAAATAATCCGACGCAAATTAGATGAAGTAAATACAGGGTTGGTCCGAATAACAAATGTCGGCTTGGTTATGTTCCTTTCCTTAGTCGTTTTTCATGTCCTTTGTGATTCCAAACTTGTTCTCTTGCTTGCCATGAAGGCAATTCTTGTTGGACAAAAGCAAAGTCCAAGAGTTAGGTTTTTGGTTCTTACACATTACTAATCTAGCTAGGGTATAAGGAATTTAAGCTAGCCAACATATATCAAAAATGAACATAGGAAAGACAGTTATTAAGGCAATCCCTGAGTTTCTGCTAGGGGTACCGAAGTTTCATTGATATGCTCATTGTCGACATACATAACAACATATGAGTAACTCATATACATTCACCTCTTTGTCAGGTGTAAAATGGGCAAAGTAGAGCTACATTCCATGGATGCTTTGATTCCTCTCCGTACCTATCCGTCCTGTTCTTCTCCTGTGGATGTGCATCGATAAGATAGTAGGAATCATTGTTAAAATCTTTGCTTACAATGAAGGGTCCTTCCCATGGAGGGGATAACTTATGCATGCCAGTAGTGCATTGCACCAGCCGAAGTACGAGATCACCTTCACGGAAGACTAGGGGGTTTACTTTCCGGCTATGGTAGCGTTAGAGATTTTGCTGATATATGGAGGATCTGGACAAGGCCAGTTCTATCGCTTCTTCCAGCAGATCAACATCATTTTTCCAGGCTCACGCACTTCGGCTTCTGTGTACTGGGTGACCCTTGGAGAATCATGCTCTATGCCGGCTGGTAGTACAGCTTCTGCCCCATATACCAGAAAAAATGGCGTATAGCCCGTTGATCGATTCGGAGTTGGTTTTAAACTCCAAAGTACCACTGGTAGTTCTTCTATCCAGCACCATGCTGATCTTTGCAGTGGCTCAATGAGCCGGGGTTTTATCCGAGACAATACTAGTCCGTTGGATCTTTCCACTTGTACGTTCGATGCAGGGTGGGCTATTGAGGCAATATCTAGCCAGATCTTCTTCTCTTGGCAGAACCTCGCAAATGCGACTTTAGCAAAATTTGTACCATTATCAGTTATGATACTTTGGGGATAGCAATATCTCAAGATTATATCTTCGAGGAATGTTACTGTACACCCCAGAATCGGGTCTATGCAGATCTTAGCATTTTCAACCCGAGGTATGTGGTGGAATTCACACCCCTCAAAGAAACCACTTATCTTTTGGACATAAAATTTGTGAAGTACCACGTTTGCAACCAGAGTGTCCCAGTTGCCAGATACTTGTTGTACCACCAAATCTGAATCTCCAAAACACAGTATCCGATGTATGCCTACCTCCTTTTGTACTTTGAGATCATGCACAAGTCCTTCGTATTCGGCCACATTGTTTGATGCGCTAAACTGGATCTGGAGGACATATTTCAACTGGTCCTTCTTGGGCGAGGTAAGCACTATCCCGGCCCCCAGTCCTTCCTTTAGCTTTGACCCATCAAAGTGCATTCGCTAGTAATTAGAGTCCCGCAGTGGTGGTTCGTATTGCATATCAGTCCAATCCACAAATAAATCCACCATAGCTTGTGATTTGATCACATCCCTTCTATCAAGCTGTGGTGCGTACGAGGCTAACTCAATTGCCCATTTTGCAATTCGGTTGCTTGCATCTTTGTTGCTCATAATTTCGGATATTGGTGCTTCACATATCACCTTGATGGGGTGTTCTTCAAAGTAATGTTTGAGTTTCTTAGACACCATGTACACACCATATGTCATCGTCTGATAGTGAGGATAATTCTGTTTTGAAGCCAACAATACCTCGCTCAAGTATTACACCAGACTTCGCACCGATTTTCCTTCCTTGTTGCGTTCCACCACTATTACTACACTTATGACTCGGTTGGCCGCGGCTATATAGAGCAACATTGGCTCCTTGGGTAGTGTCGCGGCTAATATTGGTGTAGAGGATAGCATCTTTTTTAACTCCTAGAACACGCAATCAAATTGCAGTGTCCACGTAAATTTATCTTCCTTTTTCATTAACTGGTAGAGGGGCAATGCCTTCTCTCCCCACCGACTTACAAACCGGCTTAACGACATGAAGCAACCAGTGAACTTCTGCATATCGTTAAGGCACTTCGGCAGTTCCATTTTATCTATGGCTCTGATTTTTTTGGGATTGGTTTCAATACCTCGGCTGGATACGATGAACCCGAGTAATTTCCCTTCCGGCACACCAAAGGTATATTTTTCTAGGTTAAGCTTCATTCTGAACCTCCTTAGGTTCACGAATGTTTGCCGAATATCCTCAAGGAGCGTTTTGCTTTCCTTGGTTTTTATCACCACATCATCCACATAGACTTGCACATTCTGACCTATCTGGTCATGTAAACATTTTTGCATGCATCGTTGGTACGTTGCTCCTGCATTACGTAATCCGAATAGCATAGTGCGATAGCAATAAGCCCCATACGGGGTGATAAACGCACTCTTTATTTGATCATCCGGATTCAGGGGTATCTGGTGGAACCCAGAATATGCATCTATGAATGACAATAACTTACACCTAGCAGTTGAATCTATGACCTGATCTATCCTTGGCAGCAGGAATGAATCTTTTGGACACGCCTTATTCAGGTTCGTTTAATCAATACACATGCGCCATACCACTGCCACATTCGGATCATCCTTCTTTTTCTCCATGAGCACCAGATTAGAGAACCAATCCAGGTAAAGTACCTCCATCATAAATCCGACTGCGAGAAGCCGAGCTATCTCATCTCCAATGGCCTTTATCCTATCTTCGGTGAAGCGGCAGAGAGGTTGCTTCACCGGCTTTGCTCCGGGTCTTACATTCAAAGAGTGCTCGGCCAACTCCCTCGGCACACCTTGCAGGTCATGTGTAGATCAAGCAAAGAATCCTGATTCTCACGGAGGAAGTTGACAAGATCGCTTTCCTATTTGTCACTTAACCCAGCACCAATAGTTATGGTGCGCTCTGGAAACTGATCATCAACAGGCACTTTCTTCGTGTCTTTCGTCACTTGAATTGAGACACTCCCATGCGGGTTATTCAGAGATGACATATGCTGCTGCGCGGACTAAGCCAGTGCAGCCACTTCCAGGATTTTCCTCATTTCCTCAGCAATCAACAGTGATTGGGCCAGGTTTGATCCGGCAGAAGCACATTAAATAGAACGCCCGAAGTCCCATGCTATGGTAATTACCCCCTTGGTCCGGGTAATTTCATCTTCATGTAACTGATGTGAGTACTTGCCATAAATTTGTTCAGAGCAGGCCTGCCGAGTAACGCGTGGTATGCGCTCTCCAAGTTCACCACCTCAAACTCCAAGTTCTCAGTCTGGCAATTATCTTTTGTGCCGAATAACACATCGACCCAGACTTTACCAATTGGCTCACAGGATATACCCGGCACGATGTCGTGGAAAGTGGTCCTTGTTTCCTGGAGCATGTTCTCTGATATCCCCAACTTGTGCATGGTATCCTTGTGCATGATGTTAATGCTACTGCCGTTTTCTATCAGCACCTTGGAGAACCTTACATTGATATTCAGCCCAATGATAGTCGGATCTAGTACTAGCGCATGGGTCCCTGGACTTGGCATGATCTTTGATGCTCCAAGTAATCTCTTGATCCGACCAAGGCATATACCTCACCACGGCTGGCATTACTGCATTTACCTCCATATGTCGGTGCTACAAACTCTTTCTGTTAGTCTCTTCTGTGGTAAACACATCGTAACTTTGATGATGCTCTCTGTACTCATTTCTTACCTCATTGCCGTGATATCCTTGGTCTTGTTGTTGCTGGTTATTCACTTGATGCACAATATCCCTCCTTCCCTGATTCTCATACCTCGGTGGAGGTGGAGGCAACATCAGCTGCTGTCCATTTCCCCAAGTGAGTAGTTGCTGCCAAGGTGCTTCATTCCGAGGTCCATCATGCCGAGGTGCCTGAGCATTCCCCAAACTACCTTGCTCTAATTTCTTCATCCATTCACATTGCCTAGTCGTATGGTTCGCCGGACTATTTGGACTTGGCGTATGTAACTTGCATGGCTAATCTAGCATAGACTCGAATGTCTCAGATGGTCATTTCTTTCCTGCCACTGTTTCTTCTGTTCTGGGGTCCAAGGCTTCTTACCTTCAATCTTTTGTTTCCACTGTTGGCCTCTAGTTTTCTGGCGGTGGCTTGCGTCATCATTGGGCTAATCCCGGACCACAGCGGCCACTTGCTGTGAGCTGTACCTGTAATCTGGACGATCATCTCTTCTTTTACCTCGGAAATCATTCCTCCTGGATGATTCGGAACCATATCTATTGTAGTATTCCTCATTCGACTCGTTTGACATTAGCCGAGGTTGCGTTGGGTCTCCCAAGGAATATGAATTGGCAATCCAGATCGTCTCAGCTAGGGTGGTTGGCATATCTCGCTATAGCCTTTGCCATAACATACTCCATACCTACAACCTTGAAAGAACCACACTATAGCTTGTGATTCAATTACCCCTTTGCATGAATTGTGCACATTGCACCAACAAGTCAGGAACTCTTGATCCGACTCATTTGGTCTTTGCCTGCATAGTGCCAAAGTATGTGGTTTATTCGGCCTCTTGTAGGTGCTTGAGAAGTTGCTAGCGAAAAACTCCTCAAAATCCAGCCAACAATTGATACTCCCTGGTGGAAAGTTGTTCAGCCAAACCCTTGCTAGTCCTTCCAGCATCTGGGGCACATATCTCACTACCCATCTCAAATTACATGTTGCAATTTTAAGTGAAGTTGCGTAATCAATGAGCCAATCATTCGGCTTTGTGCTGCTATCATATGTCTTTGTTCCTCTGGCCAACTGAAAATTTGGGACAGGTGGTTCTCTCATGATCCGAGGTCCAAAGCATGCCGCACCCAGAGGACCTTGTACCTCGATCATCTCTGACCTATAAATCCGGTCTAGCTTCAGCCTAGCATCATTCGGTTGTAGGTTCCTGTTTAGCAATCTTGATCGAATCACATGGTGCTCTGGTCTTGGGAATCCAGCGCCTGCCTGCGCCGAATAACCATCATTATATCTGTCCTGATCCAAACGAGCATTTTGTAGTTACATTGCTTGGCCTGCACTTCTCTCCTGCCGAGGTGCATACTACTACAGATGTTGCCGAGGCACATTTTCCCCTGTTTCCGCCGGATTACGCTGTCCGACATTGCCGTTGACAACATTCCTCTGACCGACATTGCCTTGGTCACAGTTACCTCGGCCAGCTTCACCTCGGCTAGCACTATGGTGATCCTCATCAAGTTGTACTTCTTTACCTTTCCTTGCCCTTACTGGGTCATACGGGACCATCTATTTATCTTGTCTCCCGAGGTTACCACTTCCTCTCTCCTTGGGCCTTGACCCGGGGACGCTGCTGCTCCTGCAGATTTTGCCAGGTTATTCCTTGCCAAATGAACTACGTGAGATGCTCCGGGCTGTGTCGGGTTTGCCTTGTTTATTTCCTCATTCTGCTGACATGCTACCCTCAACAGGTGGTTAACTCTTTCCTGTTGCCTCTCTCAGGCTTCTCCGGTTAAACCTTCTAACTCGGAGGCAGCTGCATTGGCACCCCTGAGGGTCTTAGTCGGTGTACTGTATCTCTCTAGTCCGGTAGTTACTATCATATCTGTTTGACCCGCCTAGCCACATACTCCCTATCAATTTTAGTAATAAGGTTTCTACCTCGGATTTTTATTCCATCTATGCGGTTTGTCTTTGCATACTCCCGTAGAGTGATGTTTAGTGACAACTATAACTCAGCTACTTTTTTCGCACCAGCTAGCATTTCTTCCTAGTTTCCTCTAACTCGCCCTATTCCTAAGACGGATCTACTATTGGCGCTATGGGTGTTGCTAAGTTGTCTATTGCCTGCTGCAATACATTCTCTAGTCTCTCTAGTGGAGGAAACCTAGACCTTGCCTTCTTTGGCATTGCCTCCAGCTCTGGTGCCGGATCCTTGCTTGCTCCTGCGTCTGGCGCTGTCATCATGACCTCAACGCAACTTGCGGGGCGAGTGATATGTGTGCCGCAAGCTGCACTGAGAGCTGGTTTGCTTCCCTCAACAACGTGAAACGGGTGAACGCAGGACTCATCGATGCCGACGTAGATCTTGTGCGTGCCAATCTTGATGAAGAGGCCGTTGCACGGAGGGGGGTTCCTGTCGAAGCTCCCCGTGTTGTCGCTGACGTAGTCCAGCGCTGAACGAGCCCGGAGACGATGCGCTCTCCGGTGCCGAAGATGTTTCCTGTTCGGATTTTTACCCCTGCTAGCATCGCTAGCCCATGGTGTGCGCCAACTGTCGTGGTGATGGCACTACAGATGCCATGGATAGGCTCTGGATGGGGCCAATATGCAGTAAAGGAATCTAAGGAGGGATAGTATGGTGATTCCACACATAGATGCTTGTATTTTCACTCTATCAATGGTGGGTTACAAGGACTCCTTGAGCTGTTCGTGAGAAGGAGACTAGTTCTCTTACTCCCCCTACTACAGTGCTCTAGAGTTCTAGCTTAGACAGAAAGATCAATCCCCTTCAATGGAGGCCCTGGTTCTCCTTATATAGGGGAGCCCAAGTTACAAAGTAAGGTCATACATGGAGGCATATTCCCCGAATATGCCCTTTGGTTAAAGCTAGATGCCTATTTATTCACTTTAAATGGCTAGTCTGGACTATGGACATAATCCTCTGTGAGATGCTTTGCTTTTGGTGTCACCCGACATTGGTAACGTCAATTGCCCATTTTGCAATTCGGTTGCTTGCATATTTGTTGCTCATAATTTCGGATATTGGTGCTTCACATATCACCTTGATGGGGTGTTCTTCAAAGTAATGTTTGAGTTTCTTAGCCGCCATGTACACACCATATGCCATCTTCTGATAGTGAGGATAATTATGTTTTGAAGCCAACAATACCTCGCTCAAGTAATACACCAGACTTTGCACCGATTTTCCTTCCTCGTCGTGTTCCACCACTATTACTGTGCCTACGACTCGGTTGGTCGCGGCTATATAGAGCAACATTGGCTCCTTGGGTAGTGTCGCGGCTAATATTGGTGTAGAGGATATCATCTTTTTTAACTCCCAGAACACGCTATCAAATTGCGGTGTCCATGTAAATTTATCTTCCTTTTTCATTAACTGGTAGAGGGGCAATGCCTTCTCTCCCCGCCGACTTACAAACCGGCTTAATGACTCCAGGCAACCAGTGAACATCTGCACATCGTTAAGGAACTTCGGCATTTCAATTTTATCTATGGCTCGGATTTTTGGGATTGGCTTCAATACCTCCGCTAGATACGAGGACCCCAGTAATTTCCCTACCGGCACACCAAAGGTACATTTTTCTAGGTTAAGCTTCATCCGGAACCTCCTTAGGTTCACGAATGTTTGCCAGATATCCTCAAGGAGTGTTTTCCTTTCCTTGGTTTTTATCACCATATCATCCACATAAACTTGCACATTCCGACCTATCTGGTCATGTAAACATTTTTGCATGCATCGTTGGTACGTTGCTCCTGCATTACGTAATCTGAACGGCATAGTGCGATAGCAATAAGCCCCATACGGGGTGATAAACGCACTCTTTATTTGATCATCCGGATTCAGGGGTATCTGGTGGAACCCAGAATATGCATCTATGAATGACAATAACTTACACCTAGAAGTTAAATCTATGACCTGATCTATCCTTGGCAGCGGGAATTGATCTTTTGGACACGCCTTATTCAGGTTTGTGTAATCAATACCCATGCGCCATACCACTGCCACATTCGGATCATCCTTCTTTTTCTCCATGAGCATCGGATTAGAGAGCCAATCCGGGTAAAGTACCTTCATGATAAATCCGGCTGCGAGGAGCCGAGCTATCTCATCTCCAATGGCCTTTCTCTTGTCTTCGGCGAAGCAGCGGAGAGGTTGCTTCACCGGCTTTGCTCTGGGTCTTACATTCAAAGAGTGCTCGGCCAACTCCCTCGGCACACCTTGCAGGTCCTGTGTAGACCAAGGAAAGATATCCCGATTCTCACGGAGGAAGTTGACGAGATCGCTTTCCTATTTGTCACTTAACCGGCACCAAAAGTTACGGTGCACTCCGGAAACTGATCATCAACAGGCACTTTCTTCGTATCTTTCGTCGCTTGAAATGAGACACTCCCATGCGGGTTATTCAGAGACGGCATATGCTGCTGCGCGGACTGAGCCAGTGCAGCCACTTCCAGGATTTTCCTCATTTCTTGAGCAATCACGAGTGATTCGGCAAGGTTTGATCCGGCAGAACCACATTCAATAGAATGGCCGAAGTCCCAAGCTATGGTAATTACTCCCTTGGTCTGGGTAATTTCATCTTAAGGTAACTGATGTGAGTACTTTCCATAAATTTGTTCAGAGCAGGCCTGTCGAGTAACGCGTGGTATGCGCTCTCCAAGTTCACCACCTCAAACTCCAAGTTCTCAGTCTGGCAATTATCTCTTGTGCCGAATAACACATCGACCCGGACTTTACCAATTGGCTCACAGGATATACCCGGCACGATGTCATGGAAAGTGGTCCTTGTTACCTGGAGCATGTTCTCTGATATCCCCAACTTGTGCATGGTATCCTTGTACATGATGTTAATGCTACTGTTGTTGTCTATCAGCACCTTGGAGAACCTTACGTTGATATTCGACCCAATGAACGTCGGATCTAGTACTAGCGCATTGGTCCCTGGACTTGCCATGAGCTTTGGGTGATCCTTGATGCTCCAAGTAATCTCCTGATCCGACCAAGGAATATACCTCACCACGGCTGGCATTACTGCATTTACCTCCATATGTCGGCGCTACAAACTCTTTCTGTCAGTCTCTTTTGTGGTAAACACATAGTAACTTTTATGATGCTCTCTATACTCATTTCTTCCCTCATTGTCGTGATATCCTTGGTCTTGTTGTTGCTAGTTATTCACTTGATGCACAACATCCCTCCTTTCCTGATTCTTATACCTCGGTGGAGGTGGAGGCAACATCAGCTGCTGTCCATTTCCCCAAGTGAGTAGTTGCTACCGAGGTGCTTCATTCTGAGGTCAATCATGCCGAGGTGCATATTGCCAAGGTGCCTGAGCATACCCCGAACTACCTTGCTCTAATTTCTTCATCCATTCACATTGCCTATTCGTATGGTTCGCCGGACTATTTGGACTTGGCGTATGTAACTTGCATGGCTGATCTAGCATAGACTCGAATGTCTCAGACGATCCTTTCTTTCATGCAAGTGTTTCTTCTGTTCCGGGGTCCAAGGCTTTTTACCTTCACTCTTTTGTTGCCATTGTTGCCCTCCAGTTTTCTGGCGGTGGCTTGCGTCATCATTGGGCTAATCCGGGACCATAGCGGCCACTTGCTGCGAGTTGTACCGGTAATTTGGACGATCATCTCTTCTTTTACCTCGGAAATCATTCCTCCTGGATGATCCGGAACCATCTCTGTTGTAGTATTCCTCATTCAACTAGCTTGACATTAGCCACGGTTGTGTTGGGTCTCCCAAGGCATATGAATCCGCGATCCGGATCATCTCAGCTAGGGTGGTTGGCATATCTCGCTATAACTTCTGGCATAACATACTCCATACCTACAACCTTGGCTGAACCACGCTATAGCTTGTGATTCAATTACCCCTTCCCATGAATTGTGCACATTGCACCATCAAGTCAAGAACTCTCGATCCGGCTCATTTGGTCTTTGCCTGCATAGTGCCAAAGTATGTGGTCTATTCGGCCTCTTGTAGGTGCTTGAGAAGTTGCTGACGAACAGATCCTCAACATCCAGCCAACAATTGATACTACCTGGTGGCAAGCTGTTCAGCCAAACCCTTGCTGGTCCTTCCAGCATCTGGGGCACATATCTCACTACCCTCTCAAATTACTTGTTGCAATTTTAAGTGAAGTTGCGTAATCAATGAGCCAATCATCCGGCTTTGTGCCGCTATCATGTGTCTTTGATCCTCTGGCCAACTGAAAATTCGGGACAGGTGGTTCTCTCATGATCCGAGTTCCAAAGCATGTCAAACCCGGAGGACCTTGTACATCGATCATATCTGACCTATACATCTGGTCTAGCTTCAGCCTAGTGTCTTTCGGCTGTAGGTTCCTATTTCGCAATCTTGATCCAATCACATGGTGCTCTGGTCTTGGGAATCCGGCGCCTGCCATCGCCGAATAACCATTGTTATATCTGTCCTGATCAAATCGAGTGTTTTGTAGTTGCATTGCTTGGCATGCACTTCTCTCCCGCCGAGGTGTGTACTGCTGCTGATGTTGCCGAGGCACATTTTTCCCTGTTTCCGTCGGATTATACTGTCCGACATTGCCGTTGAAAACATTCCTCTGACCGGCATTGCCTTGGTCACGGTTACCTCGTCCAGCTTCACCTCGGCGAGCACTATGGCGATCCTCATCAACTTGTACTTCTTTACCTTTCCCTGCCCTTACTGGGTCATACGGGACCATCTATTTATATTGTCTCCCCGAGGTTACCACTTCCTCTCTCCTTGGGCCGTGTCCCGGGGACGCTGCTGCTCCTGCAGATTTTGCCAAGTTATTCCTTGCCAAATGAACTATGTGAGATGCTCTGGGCTGTGTCAGGTTTGCCTTGTTTATTTCCTCATTCTGCTGACATGCTACCCTCAACAGGTGGTTAACTCTTTCCTGTTGCCTCTCTCGAGCTTCTCCGGTTAAACCTTCTAACTCGGAGGCAGCTGCATTGGCACCCCTGAGGGTCTTAGTCGGTGTACTGTATCTCTCTAGTCCGGTAGTTACTATCATATCTGTTTGACCCGGCCAAGCCACATACTCCCCATAAATTTTAGTAATAAGGTTTCTACCTCGGATTTTTATTCCATCTATGCGGTTTTTCTTTGCATACTCCCGTAGAGTGATGTTTAGTGACTGCTATAACTCAGCTACTTTTTTGGCACCAGCTAGCATTTCTTCCTAGTTTCCTCTAACTCACCCTATGCCTAAGACGGATCTACTAATGTGCTATGGGTGTTGCTAAGTTGTCTATTGCCTGCTGCAATACATTCTCTAGTCTCTCTAGCGGAGGAAACCTAGACCTTGCCTATTTTTGAATTGCCTCCGGCTCTTGTGACGGAACCTTGCTTGCTCCTGCGTCTGGCGCTGTCATCATGATCTCAGCGCAACTTGCGGGGCGAGTGATATGAGTGTCGTGGGCTGCGCTAAGAGCTGGTTCGCCTCCCTCGACAACGTGCCACGGGTGAACGCAGGACTCATCGTTGCCGACGTAGATCTTGTGCGTGCCAATCTTTATGAAGAGGCCGTTGCGCGGAGGGGGGTTCCTGTCGAAGCTCCCCGCGTTGTCGCTGACGTAGTCCCGCACTCAAAAGCACTGAACGAGCCCATAGATGACACACTCTCCGGTGCCGAAGATGTTTCCCAATCGGATTTTTACCCCTGCTAGTGTCGCTAGCCCACGGTGGGCGCCAACTGTTGTGGTGGTGGCACGAAAGATGCCATGGATAGGCTAAAGATGGGGCCAATATGCACTAGAGGAATCCAGGGAGGGATAGTCAGGTGATTCCACACATAGATGCTTGTATTTTCACTCTATCAATGGTGGGTTACAAGGACTCCTTGAGCTGTTCGTGAGAAGGAGACTAGTTCTCTTCCATCCCCCTACTACAGTGCTCTAGAGTTCTAGCTTAGACAGAATGATCAATCCCCTTCAATGGAGGCCCTGGTGCTCCTTATATAGGGGATCCCAGGTTACAAAGTAAGGTCATACGTGGAGGCATATTCCCCGAATATGCCCTTTGGTTAAAGATAGATGCCTATTTATTCACTTTAAATGGCTAGTCCGGACTATGGACGTAATCCTCTGTGAGCTGCTTTGCTTTTGGTGTCACCCGACATTGGTAACGTCAGCCGACACTGGCTACGTCACCTTTGTCCGCCACGCCCTGCTGGTCCTTCCCTCTGCTCGCTTCGCTCATGCTATAGTGGACTGAGGCCACCTTTTGACCAGGAGGAGATTCCTTCCTTCTCTTGGAAGCCAAGTGGTAGCCCAGCTAGCGCCTGGCCAACCCGGCTACAAGGGTGCTTGCATATATGGCAAATCAAGTATAACCGACATACGCTTTATGTTGGCCAGGTTAGTGTTAGGTGAATACCCGCCAGGCTGGGTTACCCTGTAAGTCAGCCTGCTTTGAGGAGACCCGGCCAACACTTGCTTTGACCATGCCATACCTCGGCGAACTCGGCCTTTATACCCCGGCGTGACCCTATCCGAGGGTATCCCCCAACACATAAGAGAAAACACATCACATGCTTCAACCGAAAACGCCCAGACCTATCTAATCACAACTCAACCCGCACCTAATGATTCACGTGCAGTCTTTCATCGATCCGCTCTCATGAACCGCAGTATGGTGCGAGCATCCCTCACACAAGGAGAATAAGGAGTCATGCAACAACCCGATAGATCCCCACACCATCGCAGTAGCCCTAAGCATGTGGGGCACACCCGACGATCACTGTCACCACATCGGGCGCACTTTTTGAACATCGAGCCACAAGATGATGCAAGAAACAATATTACGTTGCGTGGGGTTGATAGATCTAGAGAGGAGCACAGTAGACGAAGATACTACAACGGGGGAAATGAGGATGAGCATGAATTATGTGTAACTAGTTACTTTACCCAATAGGTTCGCAAAACACCAGTACCCAAAGATTTCAAACTCCCTCACGATCATAAAAACTACGACAGTGTCGTGGTATTGCCAATGAGTATGCCATGGAGGGGTCCTGACAGTGCGTGTTTAGAGACGTGGGTTAAGGCAGAGAATTGGCGGGTATGAGGTAACACAACTCACCCAGGTTCAAGTCCCACAATGGTGGTGGAATTCTACTCCTTCTATAAATCACTATAATGGCAATATGCCGAGTTACAGAGATAGGTTCGATGTGCGAGGTGTTGCATGTTGTATGTAGCAATATGATAGGTTGTGCCCTAAAGGATCCCTCAGGTCCGGTTTATAAAGGTACCAGAACCTAGGGTTACAGGGAAAGGACCTTGTCGGACAAGGTAAAGAGTCCTACACTAATACGAGCTAGCCTTTTGTGTCTTGCACTCCAAGGCTCTGAGTACGTCGATGACTCCTGCGTAGCCTTCCTTTATCCGGCATGCGCCTCCCTTCTGGATCCATCTAACTGGGCCGCCTAGCAGGCCATAGGCCTTGCTACCAACTATGGGCCACCTGGGTTATCCGGATTAAGGACGTGCTATGATGATACCCATTTGGCATATCCCCAACAGATGGTCTTCAAGAACCTGAAGCTTGGCTGGCAGATTATCTTCCAACCGTCAAACTACAGGGTGGCTCCAAGGCTACCAAAATGCAAAGCCTACAGTTACACCTAAGTGGTTCTGCATGATCATGGTTAAAACAACTACCCAAAGAATCCATCAATAGCTAGAGAAAACTTGAAGACAAGTTCATCCAAAATTTCACATCCACTTTAAAGCGACCCGCATCCTTGGAGAAATTGCGAGGGTGCAAGCAGGAGCCGGGTGAACCAATACGATCTTTCATCTCACGATGCAACATCATCAAAAACTCGACTGATGCTATATCTGATGAAAGGGCGATTGAAACCTTCAACGATGGTCTTCAATGAAGTTAATTTATAGAAGAGTTGGGGAGAGTCAAGCCAAAAAAATATCGCAATTAATGGAAATGGCCAATCGCTAGGAAGATGGTGAAGAAGTAGTAAATAACAAGTGATGACGCCCACCCGAAGAAGACCGAGACAGACACAATAATGATAGAAGAAGACGCAACAACGACAGACATAGTGGACCAAGACACATTGGGGCCAAATTTTCGGGAGAGGATAACCGAAGAAGCGACGATCCTAACAGTGGATATCATGTTCACAGAGATGTCAATGGAGGAACCCAACCAACACAATGGTACCAACAGAGGATTCAGGAGCCCCCCATGTCTCCATTACAAATGTTGGAAGGACCCTACAACATGCATTGCTACTTCGACTCCACATGAAGGAGGCAATCAAAACATCTCATGAAGAACTACCGTAGTTTCTTAAAAATGCAGGAGGTGTGTAACGCAAAAGTAGCAAACGCATTGAATTGAGGATATACCGCAACACCCGGTGCATTGGCAATTGCTGCACCACCACCGCTACAGGTACAACCGACAGCAGGGCAACCGCAACCACAACAAACAGAAATCAGGAGGATGAATACCTAAGGGCCAAAGGTACAATGTCAATGATCCAAAAAGGGCGTTCGTCAAACAGGATCCAGAAATTAATCACAAGACAAGTCAGCATGGCGGTAACAACACCACCACCTACACACGAGTATCTCCATTAATCCAAACAAGGAATCACATTCAACAGAGCCAACCACCCACTTCAGGTCCCATGACTAGGACACTCTACTCTAATAGTGGAGGCACAAATTGGTAGATTTGATATGAGCAAGGTCTAATAGTGGAGGCACATATGGATGCAACAACTAGTATCAAACTAATCTACGCCAAAACCCTACGTGGCATTGTCCTAGGTAAAGCTGAAATTCTTGTAGGTAAAATTTAACTTGACATCGTTTTTGGATCCAAAGATAATTTCGGGCGCGAAAAGCTCGAGTTCGAAGTCATGGATTGACAATCACAGTACCATGTAATCCTGGGACGACTAGCCTTTGCACGATTCATGGCCATGCAACACTATGCATATTTGACAATGAATATGCCAGCGCCAGGAGGAACCATAACAGTGAGAGGCAGCTTCACCTGATCCGATAACTGTGATCGAGAATTCAATAAAATTCCGAATCCTTCGGGATGGAGGCAGAATTCAAGCAACTGAAAGTCTCAACAGAACCAGATCCCTTGGCAACGTCACAGGCTAACCCTTACCAAGCATTTGACACCACAAAGGATATACGAGAAGTCCAGGTGCACCCCATGGTTCAAAAAATACAAACTTTGTGGCCTCCAATCTCGGTCTCGCATAGTAAAGCACACTCATCGTGTTCCTCCGTGAGCGCTGGGAGATTTTTGCATGGCTGCTAGCCGACATGCCAGGAATCCCCAGGGAACTCGCTGAGCATGCACTTAACCCGGATCCTAACGCCAAGCCAGTAAAACAATAACTTCATCCTTTCGTAGAACCAAAACAAAAGGCCATTGGAAAAGAACTACATCGCCTGATAGACACCAAATTTATCAAGGAACTTAAGAAAGCAGAGTGGGTCGCAAATCCAGCATGCGTCCTGAAGAAAAATACAAAGGATCTATGTATGTGCATCAACTTCACGTCGCTAAACATTGTCCAAAGGATCACTTCCCACTACCACAAATTGATCAATAATCGATGCGACTGCAGGGTCAAATGTCTTTCCTTTCTAGATGCATACTCAGGATACCACCAGATTTGGATGAAGGAGGAAGGCCTAGATTAAACAACATTTATCACACCCTATGGTGTATTCTACTACACAACAATGCCCTTCGGATTCACAATGCGGGTGCAACGTATTAGCGGATGATGTAACATTGCCTAGGAAGCTAAATAGGAACAAATGTACAAGTTTATATCGACGATGTTATAGTTACAACAAATAAGGGTCGACTCTTATCAATGATCTTTGATAAACATTTGATGACCTCGACAAATACTACATCAAGCTCAACCCGACGAAGTTCTCCTTTGGAGACCTTGCGAGGCAACTCCTCGGATACCTCGTGTCAACAAGAGGAATGGAGGACAATCCCAAGAAAATATAGGCAATCCTCACGATGAAAAAAGCCAACAAATCTTCGGAACATGGAGAAATTGGCTGGGCGAGTCACAACATTCAGCTGTTTTCTCGCCCGATTAGGAGATAGCATTACCATTCTATGCCGTCATGAAGAAATCAGATAAATTTGAATGGATGATTGAAGATCAGAGCGCTTTCAAGGAACTTAAGAGAACACTTTTGACATCCCCTGTCGTCATGTCTCCAGGATAAAAATAACCCCTGCTACTCTATATTGCTGCTACTAATCAGGTGGTAAGTACAGTTTTGGTCTTCGAGAAACCGGAAGAAGGGAAAACCCATTTTGTTCAAAGACCAATTTATTTCTCGTCGTGGCATTGCCGACGAGTATGCCATGGAGGGGTCCTCATAGTGTGTGTTTAGAGACGTGGAGTAAGGCGTAGAGTTGGTGGGTACGAGAGCTAACCCCGGTTCAAGTCCCACAACGGTGGAGGAACTCTACTCCTGCTATAAATCACTATAATGGCAATACGCCGAGTTATAGAGATAGGTTCACTGTGCGAGGTGTTGCGCATTGTACGCTGCAATCTATTGTGTTCTTGCCCGAAAGGCTCCCGCAGGCCGGCTTATAAAGGCACCAAGACCTAGGATTTATAGGGAAAGGTCCTTGTCGGACAAGGTAAAGAGTCCTACACCAATACGAAGTAGTCTTCCGTGTCTTGTACTCCAATGCTCCGAGTATGTCGGTGACTCCTGCGTAGCCTTCCTTTATCCGGCATGGGCCTCCCTTAGGGATCTGTCTAACGGGGCCGCCCAGCAGGCCATAGGCCTTGCTACCAACTATGGGCCACCCGAGTTAGGAGGATTGGTGACATGCTATGAGGATACCCATATAGCATATCCCCAACAGTAGCCCCGAGAGGACTTTGAAATCTTGCGCCGTCTTGCTCGTTGATCTCTGAATATCCCGTCTAAGTGATGCTGGCAATCCGTCAATCAATATCTCAGAGGTCTCCCAAAGAACCCTGCAATCCTCTGCGGCTTCTCAATGTAGCCGGAGATTCCTTGAGTCTTTGTTTCGATAGTTGGATGATCTCTGTCTTCAATGGAATCTTCCGACGTGACCCTTGACTGCAACTCTCAGGAGGATGACGTAGGGTACAGCCTACACTACCTCGAAACTCATAGAACCAGAGAATTAATCATTAGCTATTTTCACGCGCGCGCAATCCGAAACGGTGGTGAGGCAAAAGACGGAGGACGTGGCGAAATTACCGCACATGTTCACTTCCACATCGGCAACATTCCATCCATCAGATCCTTTTGAACGAATCTTGACGTATGGCTTATATATTTCCACCACGGTCAATTCATTTCATTTTACCCACATCCGCTTTCCAGTCTTTGTCTTCCTCTAGCCGCACGACCGTTCCAACTCTCCTGCGAAAACCGTAACTAGAGCCCTTTCTTCCTCCACACTCTCCTTGTTGTAATGGCCTCTAGTAGCTCTGCTCCTTCCACAGCGGCAATTCCCGAGGCTACGACAGAGCCATCCCAGTGAGTGATCGTTCCGCCGGAGGTGGTGGTCGTTCCCATCTCTGTCGTGACGGAATCCACCAGCGATGACCAAGAACAAGCGACGCCCGAAGCCGCTGAGGAGGAAAGTGACTCCCACAAGGGGGTGTGGAGAGGCTCTGATCTCTCTGCCAAGGATCTCCAAGAACTAGTCGACGAGGGGTATCTCCCTGTAGTGGAGAAGTTTGTCTGGTGGGTGGCGCCGGCCGACGAGGTGGTCCCTTCTCCCCAACCCGGAGAAGGTGTACCTCAAATCTCAGCTGGTATGTGATGACCCACAAGTATAGGGGGTGTATCGCAGTATTTTCGAGGGAAGTGAAACCCAATTTATTGATTCGACACAAGGGGAGCCAAAGAATATTTATAAGCCTTAACGACTGAGTTGTCAATTCAGCTTCACCTGGAAACAATCTTGCTCATAGCAGTTTATCAGTAGCAACAGGTTTGTAGTAGGAATAGTAAAGTAACAGCAGTAGTAAAGCAAGGACAGTAGTAACAAAAGCAGTAAACAATGGGATCCGTGTGCGATAGGCATAGGGATGGATGGACGGGCGTTGCACGGATAAGATAATTCAAATAGCAGTCAGAACATAGGGAAATTGCAGATAAATAATATAAAGCATCCAAGTACTAGACAATCCTAGGCATGTGTCCCATATATATTCATACCTGCTCGCAATGAGAACTTGCAGAACATCTTTTGTCCTACCAGCCCGTTTGCAGCGGGGCTTCTAGGGAACTACTGGCAATTAAGGTGCTCCTTTTAATAGAGCACCAGAGCAAAGCATTAACACTCCGTGAACACATGTGATCCTCACATCAAAGCCTTTCCCTTCCGGTTATCCCGATTTCTGTCACTTCGGGGCCATAGGTTCAGGACAATAACGTGTGTATACAACTTGTAGATAAGACCAAAAACAATACTATCATAATGAATCAATAACATGTTCAGATCTGAAATCATGGCACTCGGGCCCTAGTGATAAGTATTAAGCACAACAAGTCGCAACAAAGTCATAAAGCACTAATAAGAGATACTAGGCACCATGCCCTAACAATCTGATGCCATTACATGAACGATCTCATCCAATCCCTACCATCCCCACAGCCTTCAACGGGGGGTTACTCACTCATAGATGGGGGAAACATGGATGGTCGATGGAGATGATGGTGAAGATCGATGGAGATGGCTCCGGGGGCACTTTCCTGTCCCGGCAGGGTGCCGGAACAGAGACTTTCTGTCCCCCGAATCTCCCCTTTGGTGGTGGCGGCGCAGCGGAACTTTTCATGGAAAAACGTCGAACCCCAGAGTTTTTAGGTCAGAAGGCTTCTTATAGGCGAAGAGGGAGACCGAGGAGGTGCCTGGGGCCACCATGCCCTGGCGCGGCCAGGCCCAGCCCGCGCCTGGGGGGGGTGTGTGGCTAGCCCCTGGCCCTCCTACATCTCGTATTCTGGCTCCTAGAGTCTTCTGGAAAAATAGGCACTTTGGCTTTTGTCCCGTCCAATTCCGAGAATATTCATTTTCTGGATTTCCTGGAACCAAAAACAGCAGAAAACAGGCAGCTGGCACTGTGGCTCTTGTTAATAGGTTAGTCCAAGAAATCATATGAAAAGTACTCCAAAGTGTGGACAAAACACAAGAAAGTGGATAAAACCAAGCATGGAGCATCAAAAATTATAGATACATTTGCAATGTATCAACATCCCCAAGCTTAACTCCTGCTCATCCTCGAGTAGGTAAGTGATAAAAAGAAAGAATAATTTTTGAGGTGACATGCACCATCAAAGACTTGACCAAAGTATTTGTAAACATTCAAAGCTGGGATCATAGTAGTTCAATCATTACATGAAAGACAAAGTTCTAGCAATAAGACAAAGAAACTGTGATGCAACATGAAAAGGCACAAACAAAAGATTCATGTATAACAATGCTTTGCAAGACGTTTGTTTGTTTCACATAAAGAAAACATAGCATAGTGGCATTCAGCTTGTCCCTCATAGAGTAGCAAACATAAATGCATAGGACACCTTCAAAGTTTACAAGAGTGACTAGATACAAATAGTTTAAAAAAAGCAATATCAAGGAATGCATCAATCAACAAGTCTTGGGACAATGCACATAGAACTAAGAATGGCCACTATGCTCTCAAGAAAGTGCTCATAGAATGAGTGGAGACTCAACAAGGAAATGAAAAGGTTTTGAATAGTTTGAAAGGCTTCCAAATGCTGAAAGTATGGTACTCATTAGCTTTGAGCTCTCATTGCCCCTATCATAAGCATCTTTAATGTGGTTAGGGTGAAAGTGAGGTCCAATCTGAGTTATATGCTTGACAGACTATAAACTGAAAATCCCAAGTCCCTTGAGTACGCGGGCCGCTCCTCATGCTACTCAACTTTAGTTACCGGTAAGTTCTTGTCATCGTAAGTATGTGCGTATCATTGAGAATCGCCAACGGGGTACCCCTTGCCCGATGATACAGAAAAATCCTCATATCAAAATGACAAGGCAAGCAGACAATGAGTATCTCAGCAATCTTCTTATTTACCATGGGAAAATGGTGCTTTTTTCTCTCTCTTTCCTCTTTTCATAATTTTTTTTCTCGATAGCTATCTCTCTCCTTTTTTTATAAGAAGAATGCTTCATAGATATCATTACGGTTACGTTGCAGGTTTCCACCATGTCAACATGGATTAGACCAGCGGCCCAGGCGTTTCTCTAACACACATACATAACTCCATGGACTTACAAGCTCCCCTTTTATTTCACACCGACAACATCCGCAAACAAAAGAGCAAGGTATCAACTGGGTATATATTTACAAGTCTTGAAAGCGTTCCCCGTGACAGCACGGTTCTGCTAATCCCCAGCCTATAATTAGTAAGCATATAACTTTCATGGAGAGTTCACAATGGTTCAGGTTTATTAAGTGCAAGAAAATAAAGTGTGCCATCAAGTTCGTGAGAGCTTTACTAACTAACTTTCTCATAACAAGCAAACATTTTATTTGGAAGAAAACAAGGCATAATGAATATGCACGGAAGTAGCAAATGATGCTAATAGGTAGGTATGGTGGACACTTTGGCAATATTTGGTTTTAGGGAGTTGGAAACATGAGTAAAACATACTCAATGAAAGTGAAGGCTAGCAATAGTAAGGAAGCGACAAACGAGAGAGCATAATGGCCATAATCATGTAGAGCGACAAAACATCATTGATCAAAGCATAATGTGATACTACAAGTTGAAAACTAAAGGATCATAAAGGCTTATGGTGACTTGGGATAGTCATAACATGGTGTGAACATGTGCCAACTCAACCCAAATAAAGCATAAAAGGAGAATACCACTATACTATGCTTTAATATGCTAAAACAACGCATGATTCATCGAAGGCACATTAAGCAATCTCAATTGTTTATAACAAGTCATGCTACAGCAAAGAATACTAAGCATAAAGCTAAAACAATATCAAGCATGGCAAGACAAGGCATAGGCCACAGTCAAAAACAAGCTCTCTTTACCACTTAAGCATGAGCTTTCCTACTCTTTTCCAAAGCAAACCAAACCAAACTATTTGAACACCAATACATGAAAGAGGAGGTCCAACCAATTTATTCAGCAAAGTAAGCAAACCACGCAAACTAAAGACCAAAACAAAAACGAAAAAGAAGACGCTCCAAGAACAACACAACTGTTCATGAAACAATAAAAATAAAATGGTTGAAAGAAACCTTAGATTTTTATTGATGAAGAAGGCGATGCCTTGGGTATCCCCAAGCTTTGACGGTTGTACTTCTTGGATATTTCTTGGGGTGACACGCGAGGCATCTCCAAGCTTGAGCTTTAGTCCATCGTTCATCTCATTACTCATTCCTTCCATACACCTGAAATTTTTTCCTTCATACAAAACTTCACACAATCTTTATTAGCAACATTAGTGCACTCAAGATAAATAAGTCTTAAAGTTCAGTTCTAACACCAAATAAACTTCCATTAGGACAATAGATACTGTAGCGCTTCCCTAAAAAAGCTCAATTCCCCAAAAGAACTCCAAAAGGAGCCAACAAGAAGCAAATGCAGAAAATGGCAGAAATCTGTCAAAATAGACCAGCAGGTAAAGACGAATTTTTTACAAGACCTTATGTTGCTCAAATCAAAAAGTGTTGAACTGACGAAAGTGAGATAACAACCTGGGTCAGAAGCACAAAACTTCACGCCTCAAAAAGACGTTCAGAGATTCTACACGAATTCTTACGGCAAAGCACATAAATCTGTTTCGGGACAGCAACTTTCCCAATCATTACTTCTCTTTCATTAGAGGTTACTCTTGGCACAAAAAACAAATAAAAAGGATAAGGAGCGGTTATTACTGAAGTAATAACTTCCGAGACTCATCTAAAACTTTTGGGTTATCTCCCAATAAGTACTTTTCTTTAACGCCTTTAAGTTAGGCATAAGCAAAAACTAAAATGGATAGAAAAGAAGTAAGCGGAGATAATCACGGTGAAAACATTGTTTTGTTCAATGAAATCCTTTTGTTAACAAGGTTGATCAGGTCTTGCTACCAAAACAATTTCATATGAGACAAAACTTTGTATTCCACTTATGATTATGTTACCTCAATCTTGATAGCAATGGTCCCAATCATAATAGTTTCACATTTTTCTCTTGGTATGGGACAATATATTTCTCCAACCTGAATGCCCTCAACATGTTTAATCGAATTCAAACCATAAATCCTTTCAATCTTCTTGAGTAAATAGACAATGTGTTCCTTGTCATTAACATTGAAGGTCACCTTCCCTTGATTATAATTAATAACATCTCCTGTAGTATTTAAGAAAAGGTCTCCCAAAAATAATAGACATATTATCATCTTCAGGCATAAAAGTTTGAGAGGATGCTCGCATAAGAAATATGAGTTGAAGTAAAAGAGAGCATCAAGAAGCAAATTCAAAACACATTTAATTCTAACCCACTTCCTATGCATAGGAATCGTGTATGCAAATAAATTCACAAAGAACAAAGTGACAAGCATAGGAAGATAAAACAAGAGTAATTTCAAAACTTTTAGCACATAGAAAGGTGTTTCAATACCATGAAAACTTCCACAACCATATTTTCCTCTCTCATGATAATTTTCAGTAGCCTCATGAAGAAACTCAACAATATGACTATCACATAAAGCATGCTCTTCATGATCTACAAGCACTAGAGCTTTATTATAAACATTTCCAAGAGAAACCTCAGGAACATAACATTCATTCTCCTTTAGTAAGCAAGGGGGACAATCAAATAATGTAAGGGATAAAGAGTTACTCTCATTAGAAGGTAGGCATGGGTAGCTAATCCATTCTTCCTCCTTTTGTTCATCTCTCCTCCTCTTTTTCATCTAATGAGATTTCAGGTTCATCAATTTCTTCTTCCGTAGGATCCTGCAAGGCATTAGTCTCTTCCATTTGTGGAAAGCATCTATTAAAATATTCAAGAATATAGCCATTTTCATCCTTGTAATTATCAAAGCAAAATTTAAGTATACCATACATCTCATATTTGTAAGGTGAATCATCAATATTTTCAAGCAAACTAGCAAGTTCAAAAGCACCCTTCCAAGCAATAAATTCTTCAATTTGTTCCGCATCATAAAAGTCATAAATTCCTTTAGCATAGGAAGATATGGTATCATTATCACTATACTCACATTGAAAAGGGAGGTGTTTATACCTCTTTCTGCAACAAGACTCATCACAGCAATAAGTAACATTATAAGTAGAGCACACGTTCCTAGCAATGGTATACAATCTATCAATTTGTTCCCATAAGTGTTTCCCTTTTTGTGACAAGCGGTGTTCCTTATAATAATATTTTTGATCTTCCGTGAACCCACCTTGCCAATAAGCTTCAGTTTCAAAGAAACCAACTATTGCCAACAAGCATGATAAAGCAAGACAATAACAAACCAGCGAAAATAACAACTAGAGTAGGAACTAATTTTTTTGTATTTTTGATAAAGAAACAAGCAAACAAGGAGAAAGATAAACTTAGCTTGAACAATAGTGATTCCAAGTGAACTTGATAAATAAAGCTATGCTCCCCGGCAACGGCGCCAGAAAATAGTCTTGATGATCCACAAGTATAGGGGGTGTATCGCAGTATTTTCGAGGGAAGTGAAACCCAATTTATTGATTCGACACAAGGGGAGCCAAAGAATATTTATAAGCCTTAACAACTGAGTTGTCAATTCAGCTGCACTTGGAAACAATCTTGCTCACAGTAGTTTATCATTAGCAATAGTTTTGTAGTAGGAATAGTAAAGTAACAACAATAGTAAAGCAAGGACAGTAGTAACAAAAGCAGTAAACAATGGGATCGAGTGCGGTAAGCACAGGGATGGATGGACAGGCGTTGCACGGATAAGAAAATTCAAATAGCAATCAGAACATAGGGCAATTGCAGATAAATAAGATAAAGCATCCAAGTACTAGACAATCCTAGGCATGTGTTCCATATATAGTCATACGTGCTCACAATGAGAACTTGCACAACATCTTTTGTCCTGCGAGCCCGTTTGAAGTGGGGCCTCTAGGGAACTACTGGCAATTAAGGTGCTCCTTTTAATAGAGCACCGGAGCAAAGCACTAACACTCCGTGAACACATGTGATCCTCACATCAAAGCCTTTCCCTTCCGGTTATCCCGATTTCTATCACTTCAGGGCCATAGGTTCCAGACAACAACGTGTGTATACAACTTGTAGATAAGACCAAAAACAATACTATCATAATGAAGCAATAACATGTTCAGATCTGAAATCATGGCACTCGGGCCCTAGTGACAAGCATTAAGCACAACAAGTCGCAACAAAGTCATAAAGCACTAATAAGAGATACTAGGCACCATGCCCTAACAATCTGATGCCACTACATGAACGATCTCATCCAATCCCTACCATCCCGATAGCCTATAGCGGGGGATTACTCACTCATAGATGGGGGAAACATGGATGGTCGATGGAGATGATGGTGAAGATTGATGGAGATGGCTCCGGGGGCACTTCCCCGTCCCGGCAGGGTGCCGGAACAGAGACCTTTTGTCCCTCGAATCTCCCCTTCAGTGGTGGCGGTGCAGCGGAACTTTTTGTGGAAAAACATCGAACCCCCCAGAGTTTTTAGGTCAGAAGGCTTCTTATAGGCGAAGAGGGAGACCGAGGGGGTGCTTGGGGCCACCACACCATGCCCTGGCACGGCCAGGCCCAACCCGCACCTGGGGGGGTGTGGCCAGCCCCTGGCCCTCCTCCATCTCGTATTCTGGCTCTTGGAGTCTTCTGGAAAAATAGGCACTTTGGCTTTTGTCCCGTCCAATTCCGAGAATATTCATTTTCTGGCTTTCCTGGAACCAAAAACAGCAGATAACAGGCAGCTGGCACTGTGGCTCTTGTTAATAGATTAGTCCAAGAAATCATATGAAAAGTACTCCAAAGTGTGGACAAAACACAAGAAAGTGGATAAAACCAAGCATGGATCATCAAAAATTATAGATACATTTGCAATGTATCAGTACGCAGCGTAAGCCTGCCAGTCTCGGACTTCTTCCTGGATGTCCTCCGACATTTTCGGGTACTCCGTCACAACCTCTCTCCCAATAGTATTCTAGTCCTTAGCAACTTTGTAGCTCTGTCCAAAGGATACCTAGGTATTAAACCTAGATTAGATATGTTTATATATTTCTTCACCGTCAAGAGAGAGTCCGTAGAGTCCAAGGATTAATTGAGGACCTACGGAACCATTAGCTTTAAGATCCGGCCTAACAGGCGCTTCCCCGACATCGTAGGGCACGAGTCCTTGCAAGAACTAGCAGCACATGTATTTCTATGGGCCAGATGTCCCTCTGCTAGACCGCCTTGAGACCTACCCCGACTTCGCTGATGGAGCTACAACTGAAGTGCCCGCATGGCGGACCCCAGCCTCTCTTCCTTCCGACAATGAAGCCAATCTTGCCATAAGGCGGATTGGATGGCTCATACATGGAGGTCTGACGGGCTTGGACCTTGCCATGTGCTGGTACGTTAGGCGGATCCGGCCTCTGCAGCACCGTGTCGAGCTGATGTGCAAGTATAGCCAAGACAGGAGGGATCCCATGCGAATTTCGTGAGATAACTTCTCTAGTGAATCCATCAAGCTCCGGCTCTAGGACATCGTCAAGGTGAAGTACAAGAAGCGTGGCTTCAAGATCACCTTCGACATGTTCGAGTGCGGCAAGTGCCCAGAGGTAGCTACTATTTCCTTTGTTGCTCGTTATATACTCTAAGGTTTTTCCGACTTTGAAGTTGTCCGTCTAACACTCCTCTGTATCCCAGCTTCGGCCTTGGCGGCGGATCAAGGTGGTGTCCAACGACGACGCCCCCAAGGATCAACTAGCTCCGACAGCACAAAAGCGGAAGAGCTCCACCTCTAACGTTGCTGCCGAGGCCAAGAAGAAGAAATCGGAGTGTGGAGTCTCCAAACGTTCCACTGCCGCCTTAGAGGCGGAGAAGAAGAAGAAGTCCACCGGCATTCCCCTCACCAAGGCTCCTGCCGTGGAGTAAGTACTTTCATTCTCCGTCTTGTATTTTTCAGCTCACACCTTTTTTCAACTCTTGTACTTATACTTTTGGATGTTTCAGGAGGAAAGCCGGTGTTAGTTTGAAGCGAACCTCCAAAGATGTTGGAGGGTCAAAAAACATTCCTGATATGCTGACCAAGGATTTGTCCGCCAAGTCCTCTCCCGCCACTGCTCCCCCGACTCCTGCCGCCAAGCCTTCTACTGGCCCCGCTGGGCCGTCATCCCCCGTCATCCTTGAGACCTCCGCCATGGAGACAGATATCAATCCAGTTCTTGATGTCTCAGGCTCTGTCAAGGAAAATGTTGCTCCCAGCGGCTAGGCGACGCAGGAGAGCACCTCCTCTAAAGTGGCAGAAGCTC
This sequence comes from Avena eriantha, assembly GCA_910589775.1. Classification (NCBI taxonomy): domain Eukaryota; kingdom Viridiplantae; phylum Streptophyta; class Magnoliopsida; order Poales; family Poaceae; genus Avena; species Avena eriantha. The sequence continues at coordinate 279,256,680 of OU342741.1, forward strand.
CGGCTAAGGATGCCACCGAGAAAGGGAACGAAGTGGTGGAAGAGGTGGACGTGGAAGTTGCGATCGAGGCGGGGGCCTCCTAGCCATCAACTACATTGAAGGTGTAGGAGGCAGCTAGGGTTTCATCCATGCCTCTGGCTTCAACCTCTCCATTGGCTGCAACACCTCCGATGTTGAGCCTAGATGATCTCATCATGCAAGCCAATGCAATTTATAACAATGTCAAGACCTTACATGAATCCTATGGTCATCTAGACAACAATCTTAGGGTCATTTCCATCTTAAGTTTTTTGAACTTCACTTGCTTTACTTTGTGTAGTATATCCCACTGTAGCCCCTGAGCTCTTAGGAGAATAACACAATAGTTATTGGCATGAGTACTCCAAAGAACTAAGTGCAGAACTTGTCTGTGTAGCCCCCGAGCATTTAGTTGAAACTGGATAGTTCCGACCAGATGCTCTAGAGAAACTAGTTTACTTTAAAATCATGTACTGTAGCCCCCGAGCATTTAGTTGAAACTGAATAGTTCCGACTAGATGCTCTAGAGAAACTAAGCATGTTTACATCATGGGCCGAATGAGAATAAACGGAGGATAGCTGCCAATGAGAGGTTTGCTGCTCTTCAGAAGGATGGACCTTGAACAGGGTAAAACCAAATTCCTGAAGGAACAGATCCAAAATAGCCAGAGTCTGTTTCCTACAACAGCTCCTTGCTTTTCTCATTGAATCATTTCTTCCGTCTTTTGATAGCGCTTTCTGATTTCCGTCTTACAGAAGCCATTGCTAAGGCCAAGAGCATCGTCGAGCAATCCAAGCATATTCAGGAGCTCGATGATGAAAACAAAATTCTGAAGAAGGACCTGGCCGATGCCGTCAAGGGTCATGAGGCGATGATGAAGGCTATGCAAGAGTCTGCGGACATCGAGATGTAGTGCCTGAAGGATGAGATTGCATAACTCAAAGACCAGAACCAAGCTGCCAAAGAGCAGAATGCTAGGAGTCTTGAGATTATGTTCAAGTCAGTCCAGAAGGAGCACGATGACTTGGTGGAGACATGCAATCAAGCGGAAATGAGCATCTTCGGTAACCTTTTGTCCGTCTTGGTCTTTTTTTGTAAGTTGGATAACCATTTGATTTGTTTATACTCATGGTCCTTGTATGCTTGTGCAGACCACAACTCCCATTGGCTTAGCCAACTTGGGTGAGGGTGCTCCGAGTCCCAAGGAACGCATGATTCTTGCCGGCAACTTCGTCAGCACCGCCATCGCCCAAGCCAAGGAGATAGCTCAACTTCTGGGCATCAATATCAAGGCGCCAGACTCAGCGGCCAAGTATGCGGAAATCCTGCGTCGAGCCCCTGATAAATTCAAAGACTAGAAAGCCTCATGCATCTGGGTTGGTGCTAGGATGACCCTATCCTTGGTCAAGGCTCACTATGACAATGCCGACATCAACTTGGTGCCCTCTGTCATGCCCAAGCTAGACGAGGAAGGACAAGAGATCGATAGTGATGCTATTTGGAATTCTCTTGCCGGCTTCGATACCAAGGTTACCAAGATGGTCAAGGCTGATGTCTTCGTGCCTACCGAGATCCTGGATGATGATATGGCCTCTTCTGATTCTAGCCCCTCTCCTTTAGAGTTTGACGAGCTCACTCGGCCTGGCTCTCCTAATGATGCCACCACGAAGCCCCTTCCAGCAGATCCATGAAAAATAATGCATGTATTAAATGTATCTCTGCAGAATATATGCGGAAAAAACTTATGTTTGTCTAAGCCGGAAAAACTTGTAATCAAGCTTCCTGCAACTTATCTACTTCTAGCATGTGTATATATTTTTTAAGCAAGTGCTGGCTTATCCATTATTCTGATTCGTATGCTTGACCTTTCATGAGACGGAAAACTCGCAGCACAGAAGTATCCTCTCAGGCCATGATGCTTAATATCACTATCAAGAACCTAAGAACAAAATCGCCGGCTTTGAGTGCCGAAAAATCACTACTCCGGAATCCACATAAAAACTTCAGAAAACGTGTAGACCAGAAAACTTCAGCTAACGTCCGTAGGCGGAATTTTCACAAGGGAAAATGCAACCTTGCGCATAAAGGGTTTATACGATCCAAAAAAGAACAACTAAAGGAGGCAAAAGACTCAGAGAATATGAGTGAACCAAATGCTTTGTTTCATTGATCACATAAGAAAATTAGTACATAATACAAATGTGCTAAGTGTAAAAGGGACGTAGTTGTGCTATGTTCCATGGATGATCTGTCTCCGGGTAATCATCATCGGAGTCATGTTGCTTGCGCTTATGATTTTTGGCATATCTTTCAACTCGCGAATATCAACGAGGTAATAGGAACCATTGAGCAATGCTTTGCTTATGACGAACGGTCCTTCCCTAGGCGGGGATAATTTGTGTGATTTCTCTTGCTTGAGTCTAAGCACCAGATCCCCTTCTTTAAACGAGCGACGCTTTACACGGAGACTATGGTAGCCGCGCAGCTTCTACTGGTAGGCAGCGGATCTCTAGCATGCCAGCATGTGCTCTTCTTCAAGTAGGTCCACAGATAGTCGTCTGGATTCTTCAGTGTCATCCTCCTTGTAGGTGCAAACTCTTGGTGCATCATGGAGGATGTCAGATGGGAGAAATGCTTCTGCTCCATAAACCATGAAGAAAGGAGTCAAGCTAGTGGATCTACTGGGTGTTGTTCGTAAACTCCACAAGACAGATGGTAATACTCCGCCCAGGCTCCAGCTGCTCTACATAGCGGTGCCTCCAAGAGTGGCTTGATTCCGTGCAGAATTAGTATGTTGGCCCTTTCAACTTGCCCATTTGACTGTGGGTGTGCCACAGATCCTAGGTCAAGGTGGATGCCTTTCTCATGATAGTACTCCTCAACTTCTTTGAGCGATAAATTTTTGTAATTGTCGGTGATGATGTTATGTGGGAGAACAAATCTCACCACTAGATCATGGACAAACTTTAGGGTTGTTGCCCCATCAAGCTTTCTAATGGGTTTAGCTTCAATCCATTTTGTGAATTTGTCCACTGCTACTAGCAAGTGTGTGAATCCACAGGGTGCTGCCTTTAAAGGTCCCACCATGTCCAGCCCCAAGACTGCAAATTGCCAAGTTATTGGTATTGTTCGCAATTCTTCAGCTAGAACATTTGGATGTCTTGCATAAACTTGACACCCAAGGCATGCTTGTACCAACTTGTCGGCGTCTGCCTTGGCAGCTATCCAGTAGAATCCTTGTCGGAAGGCCTTGGCCACTAACGATCGGGGAGCTGCATGATGCCCACAATCTCCAAGATGTATTTCTCTAAGTATTTCAATAGCTTGCTGCTGGGAGATGCATCGTAGGAAGACTCTTGTGGTACTTATTTTGTATAGCTGGCCGTCAATAATGACGTAGCCTTTTGCTCTGCGTACTATTTGCCGGCTTTCGACTTTGTCGGCGGGAAAAATTCCGTCTTGTAGATAATCCATGAACAACTTCGCCCAAGCCGGAGAGGTCACTATTACTGCGTTAACAAATGAGTCCACTCAATCCAGGTTGTCGGGGTCCACTCCCTTCACGGATGGAGTCCGTAAATGCTCCAGGAAAACACCTAGCAGAATTGGTCGAGGGGCTGATCTAAGCTTTGATAGCAGATCTGCCGCCTCATTATCGCCCATTTTGATGTAATTGACTTCGTAGCCGTCGAAGCACTTGTCTATTTCATCTACTTCGTCTCGATATGCCGCCATCATAGGGTTCCGCGTGTTCCAGGTGCCAGCTACTTGCTAGGAAACCAAGTCGGAATCTCCACAGCAAACTATGCGCTTGATGCCAATATCCTTGGCTACGCGAAGTCCGTGAATGAGGGCTTCATACTCCGCCATGTTATTGGTAGCATTGAAGTGGAGCTGCAGGATGTATTGCAACTTCTCTCCTGTTGGTGATTCCAATAATACACCAGCCCCCGAGACATTGAGTAACTTCGATCCGTCAAAGTGCATGACCCACTTTGCCACTGGTACGGGAGTGTCTTCTAGTAGTTATGTCCAATCTGCAAGAAAATCCACCAATGCTTGTGATTTGATAGCGTCACGTCGCTTGTAGGTGATGTCAAAGGCGGCAAGTTCAATGCCACACTTTTCCACTCTCTCTGTAGCATCGCTATTGTTGATGATGTCAGACAGTGGAGCTTTGCTTACTACTGTGATGGGGTGCTCCTGGAAATAATGCCTTAGCTTACGTGAAGCAAGGAAACCTCCATAAGCTATCTTATGGTAGTATAGGTAACGCTGCTTGGATTCCATCAAGACCTCGATTACATAGTAAATGGGTCGCTGAACTCCGTATTCATGCGTTGGTTCCTTGCTCTCTACCATGATGACGATGTTGATTACTCGGTTGGTCGCCGCCATGTATACTAACATAGGCTCCCTTGGCATCAGTGCTGCAACTATAGGTGGGAAGGAGACTATTCTCTTCAACTCCTGAAGTGCTGCGTCAGCTTTGTCCGTCCATGTGAATTTGTCCGCCTTCCTGAGCAACTTGTAGAGCCGCAAAGCCTTCTCACCAAGTCGGCTGATGAACCGGCTTACTGCTGCAACGCAGTCTATGAGCCTTTGTATGTCCCTCAGGCATGTCGGGCGTTTGATGTCGAGGATGGCCTTGATTTTCCCCAGGTTCACCTCGATTCCACGATGCAAAATGATGAAGCCCAACAGTTTGCGGGATGGTACCCCGAAGACACACTTCTTTGGGTTCAGCATCATGTTGTATTTCCGGAGATTGTCGAAGGTTTCCTGCAAATCAGTGATAAGATCATTTGATTTCTTTCACATTACCGTGATGTCATCCATGTAGGCGTCTATGTTGCGACCTATTTGGTCGTGCAGGCAATGTTGCATCGTCCGCTGGTACGTGGCACCAGCATTTTCAACCCAAAGGGCATCGTGACATAGCAATACATGCTGTAGGGTGTGGTGAACGAAGTGGCTAATTGGTCTGACTTTCGCATCTAGATCTTGTAGTATCCTAAATAGGCATCGAGAAAACATAGAAGTTCCGAGCTAGCCGTCGAATCAATGACTTGGTCAATGCGAGGCAAAGCAAACGGATCCTTCGGACACTCTTTGTTCAACCCAGTGTAATCAACGCACATTCTTAATTCATTGGTTCCCTTTTGGGGGACAAGTACAGGATTTTCCACCCAATGGATGTGAATAACTTCTCAGATAAACCCAGCCTTAAGTAACCTTGTTATTTCTCTGCCTATAGCCCTTCGTCTTTCATCATCAAAGCGTCATAGAGGTTGTGTCACCGGTTTAGCATTAGGATGAATATTCAAGTTGTGCTCGGCAAGTTCCCTAGGTACACCTTTCATGTCGGCAGGTTGCCAGGCAAAGATGTCCCTATTCTCACGGAAGAACTCGACGAGCGTGCTTTCCTATTTGGTATCTAGGTTCGTGCCAATGGCGGTGGTCTTGGAGGAATCACCTTTGATAAGCTCCACCTGCTTGGTCTTGATGGCGGCCTTGAAGGCGGGTTCGACAGCAATGATCTGCTTCTTCGAAGCCAGCATCTCCGAGGCATCGACCTGGTTCTGGATCTCCTTGAACTCCTCATCATAGAGAACTGCTTCAGCGAAGGCGACTTCACTAAGCTCGCACTCCCGTGCCTTGGTGAAGCTTCCGTCAATGGTGATGACGCCATTTGTTCCGGGAATCTTGAGTTTATTGTAGACAAAGCATGTCCTTGTGAGGAAGGAGTGGAAGATGTCGCGTCCGAAGATGACGTGGTACACGGTCTTGAAGGGCACCACTTCAAAGGTCATGTGTTCTTGGCGGTAATTGTTTACATCGCCAAAAGCGACCGGGAGGGTGATGCAGCCTAGGGAATTTGCTTGTCGTCCAGGGATAACCCCATGAAACATGGTGTTGCTCTTCCTTAGCTGGGTCTCCATCAAGTTCATCTTGTGCAGTGTATCCAGGTACATGATATTTATGTTGCTTCCCCTGTCCACGAGGCACTTGGTGAACTCCGTTCCGTCAATCAAAGGGTTGATGACCATGGCATATTGGTTCTCTATTGGGATGATTTCTGGATGATCTTTCCTATCCCAAGTAATTGGAACTTCCGACCACCTAACGTACTGGGGAACCGGAGGAAGGGTAGCCATCAGTATCCTCGGAGAGGTTTTCTGGGCCCGGAAGGTTGGGGTGCCAAGGAAGGTGTGCTAACATGGAGCCTTCTTTTTTAAGGGATTTTCCCCCTTATCCTCTCCCTTGTCGGAAGATTTTGGGTCCACTTCCTCGTCCATATCACTTGATTCCTTGGGTTCTTCCTCCTTCTTCTTCCCTTTGCCTTTTCCGCGTGGTCTGTTTTTCCGACTTTGCTTGTAGCCGGACTCAGGGTCCTCCTTGAGATCGTTAACAAACTTGCATTGGCAATTGGTGCAGGCGGATTTGCCATTGGCGTCGATATGGACGAAGCACAACATATCGCGATACTCTTCGTACGTTTGGGGAACGCGGGGCGCTGAGGGTGTAGTGTCACTCCTCTTCTGGCCACTGCTAGCTCCTTGACCACGTCGACGCTGTCCGCCATTGCCTCTGCTAGTGAACATTGCGGTGACCATGTCGGCTACTTGCTTATTTTCGGGCGGATTCTTCTGCTTGTTATTGTTGTTCTTCTTGGCCTAGGTAGGGATTGCTATCACTGACAATGATCCACGCGTGTCATCATCAGTGGAGGCGAACTCGCTAGACTTGTCGATCATTGTTTTGAGGTTGAGGTCATTGTTGTCTTGCATGCGCTGCAATGTGTGCTGGAGCAAAGTTCACTTTTCTAGACCATCAATGAAGGCGGCCATAGCGGTCTATTCGTGCACCCCAGCGTAGGATTTTTTCATATCCAGCGAGTGAGAGAGGTAGGCATGGGAGGTTTCATCCTTTTCTTGCACACACCGTTGTAGGTCTCCGACAATGCAGGGACGTTTGTACGTACCCTCAAAGTTCTTGGTGAATGCTTCATGCATGTCCAACCAATTGCATATTGATTTCTCCGGTAAATCGTCGATCCATTGTTGGGCGGTGCCGGTCAACATGAGTGGGAGCTAGTTGACGACGACATTGGGGTTTCCCCCTGCGATGTGGATCGCTTCGCTGTAGTCTTGCAACCACATTGCTGGCCTGGCGGTGCCTTTGTATGGCTTGATGGTCTTGTCTATCCGGAGGCCCTTGGGGTAGGTTGTGGCTCGTATGACTGGTCCAAAACAATGTGGCCCAAGGTATGGGAGCTCCCGAGCTTCTTGGATCTTGTCCAGCCATCTACGTGCATCATATGGTTCTGGCTGCTTCCCTTTTGCATCATCGGGAGGGGAATTGTGGCGTGATCTATGAGATCCACTATGCCCTCCGCCATGATGGCTGCTAGGTGGTGATGGCGGCGGTGGAGGCAGTGGGTTAGCTCTCTTGATGTGCCCCTCCTACGATTCCTCACGCATGTCGTCTTTGCTTGTCCGACGTGGCGGTTCCTTGTGGGACCTGCTCCTGTGTCCGTCATGGCCACTGCGCTCTCCGGCATGCCAAGGCTATTAGCCCTGATCACGTATAATGACGCCGGGCTGGGACCTCCTTGGAGGTGGCATGCTTGTGCGGTGGCGCGGCTCTGGTTCCTCGTGACGTCGAGATGGTGGTGGAGGTGGCGAGCGGCGGGGACGAGCCTTTTCTCCATGGTCGGAGGATATGGGAATAGCGTCAGTTCTATTGCGTGCCTCTCTCCGTCTTCGCTCTGTGGAGCCTATCCATGATCCTTCGTCACGGGGAGATTTTGGCCTTCTGCAGCTGTTCAGGGTTGATTGGCACAGCTCCGGGTTGGACTCAAGCCGCTGCGAGGCAGCCTTTTCCTGTTGCTTGAATGCCTTAGCGACAAGGTCGTACACCTGAGCAACTGCTTCTGGCGACCTGTCCTACTCCAGGAGGGTCTTGGCGATGGCAATGTTGAGAGCGGGGGTTGGCATGACCTGCCTCCCCTCTGAATCTATGTAATGGGTGGTTTTTGTCGGCTTAGACCCGTTAAATCCCAAACCTCGCCGAACATCGGCATCTTGGACGACATGAGCTGGTACTTTCTTTGTTTTATGCTTTAACATCAATTGCTTGTATTTGGCCTCCATAGCTCTTGCCACCTGGATGGATTGCTACGCCTTAGCCATGTCTTCGTCTAGCTTAGCGCCTTGCTCCGCGATGCACTTGGCCTCTGCCAAGATTTCCGCACGCTTCTCATCAAGCTCTGTAACACTCTGGTGTTGGGTTCGCAGCATAGAAAACAAAAAATATCCTACGATGAGAACAATACGCTAAGATCTATCTACTAGATACAGAGCAACGGGTGGATATACATCCATGGAGAACTTACCCTCAAAGACAACAGAGTTTTGTTAACAAGTTGGAACTCGTGGATGATGTAGTCGTACGCTTGCCGATCTCAAGATCGTGTGGAAGTCCGAGCGCCGCAAATCAGCAGTGCATCCGTCCTCGCACACACGTCCAAGCCACCGGACAACCTCCACCTCCTCGCTCCAGCGAATCAGTGGAAGCAACAACTCCTTCCAAACGCAAGGCCACCGGGAACATGTATCTCGCTAATCCGAGACCATGGGGGAATATCTAGAGGGGGAGAGAGATCCTTCACGAGGAGGTGTGCTTTGTGAGGGAGGAGAGGGGGGCCTTTTATAGGAGAGGGGGGATCCTCCCCTCCCATGGCTGGCGTCCAAGGGGGGTGCCCCCACCTCTTCCTCATTCATGTGGTGGAAGCTCCACTCACATCAATTTTGACTCCACCCAAAATTCCACTCAGATGCATTAAATTTCCACCAAATTTAATGCAACTCTCAATTAATAAAACTCTTTTATTTATTTTATTTAGAATTTTGTTAATTACTTTAATTAACAAACATTTATATAAAACCCCTTGCAACATTTCAATATCACATGCAAAACCACTTTCTGCAATTTCACCTAAAACAATTCATGTTTCTATCGAAACAATTCCTGCGATTTGCAATCCTTTTGTCTGAAACATATGTGCTCCAAAATGGTGTTCGGAAACCCTTAAGTGTGTCACCCTACGGTTCGCGAATAATGCAGACATGATTGAGACTCCTCTTAGATCAATAATCAGAAGCGCGACCTAGTGATCCATACTGACTCCTGCACATTCAACGATGACTTCTGTGATCGTGAGAACCTTTAACGCTAGTAACTTAATCCCTTTGTCTCATGATATAATACATGTCCGAGATTCGATCATCGGTATCCAAATACCTAGTTTGATATCGTTACCGACATGCACTCTTTTCTTGTTCCCGTGATGTAACATTCTAGTGATCACATCACTTGCTTGCAAGCTATCTTAATGTGATATCACCGAGAGGGCCTAGAGTATATCTATCCGTCATCGGGATTGACAAATTCCACTCTTGATCCATGAGCCTCAACATAACACCTTCGTAGCACTGAACTCACCTTTATAGTCACCATGTTACGGTGTGACGTTTGATGTTATCAAGATACTCTTCCGGTGTTAGCAATTAACAAGATCTCATGGTCTAAGGACTAAGATTACTTCGTATGATGTTATAGCAATGTAAACATAATGACTTTGATCGTAATGCTATACTTCGGATGAATGTTCCTCACATCATTTCACAAATGTTGTGACCTTGTTATTAACAACATCCAATGTCCATGATCAGGAAACCTTGATCATCTTGTTAATCAACGAGCTAGTTTAGAAGAGAGGCATAACTAGGAACCCTTTTTTGTTTATTAAACACACATGTATTGACGTTTCCTTTCAATACAATTATAGCATGGAAAATAAATATCTATCATATACAAGGAATACATAATAACAACTTTATTATTGCCTCTCAGGGCATATTTCCTTCATTCGGATATGGGCGACGGTGATTGGTTCAATGCAAAGTGTGCCGTAGATTGCTTTGTCGGCGGGAGTGGCTAGTGGGTTGCCAGCTGCAGATGTTGACGGTGGCATTAGCGGCTGATTTGATTGTCAGGCCGAATTAGGGGTCGTGGTAAGGTCCTCCGACGGTAGCAGACGAGGGACCGGAGGAGGCAGGGCTTTGGCCAGAACCGGAGGCTCAGCGGATTTTTTAGCTGCAGCTACTCTGGTGACCGCTGGTGTGGGCGGAGCTCTCTCACGTTCCTGTTCCTGTCCGTCCTCTTCTATCACGCTCCCAATGGCGACTAGCACCTGGTAGGAAGTGTTGGTCTTCTCGGCGCGCTCCTCCTTCTCGATCTCTTGCTCGATCTCCCTCATAATAGCGTTGTATTCCTCCGAGTTAACGGCCGAGCCGTCGGCATCCATATTGATGTCGGTGTAAAGCGTGTCGAGGACATAGTCGGAGTTGGCCTCGGTGTTGGCGATGGCGGATGTGGAGGGTGATGGAGGCGGGCCATTATTGTTATTTCCTCCTCTAGCTACGATGGTGATTGCCATCATGGCCTCTTCATTGGCATCCGTGTATTCACTGACGATGGCAACCATCTCACCAAGGGTGAGGGGCCCTGCGGCCTGCCGCCTTTAGAGGGTATGCCGGAGGAGTGTTCCAGGTGTGAGCCCTTCCACGAAGTGGTACACGATCTTGTCGGCACCGCCGCCCTCTAGGGTTTCCCTTACCCTCATCCATCTGGCAAGGTATTCATGGGGAGGTTCTCCATCCCTTTGAATGCATCTGGCCAGATCGAAGATGGTGACAACACCGACAAAGTGTGACCTACGCATCTCTAATGCTCGGGGAAGCCAAGCGGATTTGCGGGGTCCTTCCACCTTTATATCCTACACAGGGGCGATTTGGGTGGGCCTTGAAATTTCCTGATCCGAGCCACCATACTCCAAAGAGAGGTATGGCCGAGATCCTTCCGCGAACGTGTCCTGCTCATTGGTGGTCCGTGCGGGGTTTGACAAGTTTCCGACTTCCTGGGAGCTAGGACCCGAGTCAGTTTCACCGATGAAGATGTGGATGTCTCCGAAGGGGATGATGGAGCAGCGCGTGGGGTTCGTCTTTGCCGGCACCCAAAACTCATCTAGAGGTACGACCGGGATGTTGCCAAAGGAGAGAACGTGACCGATGGCTGTGGTATCGCTGATTCCCACAAAGAGATTTAACCTCACCCGGTGTAGAGCTCGAAGCGCCTCTTGCCCCACGGTGGCCGCCAACTGTCGTGGTATTGCTGACAAGTACGCCATGGAGGGGTCCTCACAGTGCGTGTTTAGAGACGTGGTGTAAGGCGGAGAGTTGGTGGGTACGAGGTAACACAACTTACCAAGTCCCACAATCGTTGTGGAACTCTACTCCTGCTATAAATCACTATAATGGCAATATGCCGAGTTACGGAGATAGGTTCACTGTGCGAGGTGTTGCGCATTGTACGCTGCAATATTGTGTGCTTTCCCTAAAGGCTTCTGTAGGCAGGCTTATAAAGGCGCCAAGACCTAGGGTTTACAGGGAAAGGTCCTTGCCGGACAAGGTAAAGAGTCCTACACCAATACGAGCTAGTCTTCCGTGTCTTGTACTCCAAGGCTCTGAGTATGTCGATGACTCCTGCATAGCCTTCCTTTATCCGGCATGGGCCTCCCTTCAGGATCCATCTAACTGGGCCGCCCAGCAGTCCATAGGCCTTGCTACCAACTATGGGCCACCCGGGTTTGGCCGATTGGTGACATGCTATGAGGATACCCATATAGCATATCCCCAACATTTCCTAAGTGAGGTACTCTCTCCATCCAAACAAAGGTATCCGCATTAGTAAGAGCTAGCTGATGGTGTTTTTATGACAGCACGCAAACTACGCCACTATTTTTCGAAACACCAGATCATAGTAGTCAATGAAGCACCTCTCTCCAATATTCTCAATAATCCAGAACCTACATGACACGTATCTTTATGGGGAATTGAGCTATCCCCTCGAGATATCACGTACGAGATGTGTAGAACGATTAAATCTCAAGTTTTACCCAACTTCATCACTAAGTGGACAGAACTACGGTGTGCGGCTCCGCCAGACCTCTCTAGTGCATGGACAATATATTTTGACGGGTCCAAAAGGACAGAAGGAGCAGGAGTTAGGGTCATATTGGTGTCACCTCAAGGCGATAAAATATGCTACATAATTCAGATGAGTTTTGTAAATGCGTCAAATAATGAAGTTGGATATGAAGCCCTGTTACACGGCAAGCATATGACGAAAGCTTGAAGTGCAACTCGCTTGAAAATATTTGGTGACTCCAACCTTGTGGCACAACAAGCAATGAACAAGTGTGACGCTGTCATCGACAACTTGGTTGCTTACCATGATCTATATAGCATCATGGAAGCTCAATTTGACGGGTGTGAAGTTTCACACATAGGAAGGGCAAGTAATGTAGAGGCCGCCAACTTGGAAAATATCGATACCTTATGCTTACCAGTACCACATAGAGTTTTTTGGGAGGAAATAATGGAATGCTCCATCAAAGCCAAAAGGTTCTCTAAAGTCATAGTGCCAAAAACAAAAAAGAAGGTCAAGTCGCAAAAGGATTTGGGGGGTGGCGCCAACACTTGAAAGCACAAACGAAGTCCTTGATGAAGAGCTAGAACTCGAAGAAATCATGATATAGAGCTACATGGATGCAGCCGTATGTAGCATACATGATGAGAGGATAACTCCCTGAGGATGTGATAGAAGCATGATGAATCACACATTGGTCTAAAGCTTTCAGAGTCATTAAAGGGGACTTGTACAAAAGAAGCATCTCAGGGGTGTTACAGCGATGCGGTACACCCAAGGAAGGGAAGATCATCATTAAAGATATACATGAAGGAGTGTGTGGCTATCACACCAGCAACCGAGCAATTGCAGCCAAAGCTTTTCGTGTAGGGTTCTATTGGCTCACAGGAGTACAAGATGCAAAAGATATTGTACGAACATGTGAAGCATGTTAACATTTCGCAACAAAACCCAACGCACATGCTGTAGAACTTAACCCATACCTCTTGCTTGGCCATTCGCTCAGTGGGGGCTTGATATGGTGGCTAAACTTCATAAATCTTTGCCAGGAGGACATGTCTTTCTGCTAGTAGCAGCCGATAAATTTACAAAGTGGATTGAAGCAATGATCGTCACTAGTGAAGATGGAACATCGACTATGAATTTTATCAAATCAACAGTGTTCTGATTCGGGGTACCCAACAATATCATCACCGATAATGGAACAAACTTCACTTCCAATGAGTTCAAGGCGTACTACAAGGAGATGGGTATAAAATGAAGCTATGCTTCAGTTGCTCACCCGCAACAAACGGGCAGGTGGGAAAGGCCAACAGTCTCGTCACCAGTGGTATTAAGAAAATACTATTGGCACCACTCGATAGAGAAAAAGGAGCCTGGGTAGATGAGTTACCCTCCGTCCTATGGAGCCTAAGCACTACCCCCAAACAATTCAACACAAGAAACACTCTTCTTTCTGGTCCATGGCACGAAACCTGTCCTTCCTGTCAAAGTAATTCATGAGTATCCTTGAGTTGCCAAATATAATGACGAAGCATCCTAGTAAGTACTTCAAGATGACGTCGACGAACTCGACGAAGCTCGTGACATTTCTTTACAAAGAGCAACCATATATCAGCAGAATTTACGCAACTATCACAACCGATGATTACCACCTAGGTCTTTTATCGTAGGGGACTTGGTCCATCGCCTGAAGCAAGATGGTCACCGAAAGTTGGAATCACCATGGAAAGGGACTTCCATCATTACAGAAGTAATCGCCGACGAGGCATATCGGCTCCAAGGGTAGAAAACATGAGTCAAGTACACCAATCCATGGAATGTTACGCAACTGCGACGTTTCTACGCTTAGAGTTTTGTTATTTTTATGCAATTTATATTAAATAAAGGCCAACAGCCATGTAATTATGCCAAAACACTACCTTTGCCTTCAATTTTACAATAAAATATAAGTTCTTATTTCTATACTCAGGGGCTCCATCAATAGAATATATTGATTCTTGCATAAGTTGTCACAATATCAAGTAAAACGGAAAAAAGGCTCACAACCACGTGTCTATGTTCCGATGAAAGCATCCCGACATAGTCTGAGAGGTTACTACCATCAAAAGCACTGGCCGCCCATCCGACAAGGACATCATAATGATTATAGAACAAGAGGACGAGAGTCGAAAATTTCTATGGATGACTAGAGACATGAGCCGACATTCGAATACAAATATTTGAATGTAGCCTCGGGGGCTAGTTCTATCAAGAGCGTTGTCGCGCACCTGAGAGACAGACTTTGTGCTACATATAAGGCTAAAGCATGACCCACAGAAATATTATCCTCGTGTGTTGAAAGCATACTCGATAAAATAAAAATTCTACTAGAGTCAAAAGAATATAAACTTATCAGCATTACATCATTGTATGCTCAAACGTTTTTCTCCCATCGGGGGCATTTATGAGCATCGCCCGAAAAAAATAAGAAGCTAACAACTTTGGCAATTCCAATGGCCAAACAAGGCAGTCGATAAAATTTCAAAAAATCCTGGACCGCGTCTAACATGATAATAAGTCGGAATGCCGTGTCCATAACATAAAGTTAAGACCCGAGGATTTATCCTGTGTGACCTGGTAACGCACATGAATGCGCAATGCTACTAAAATTACCCGTATCAACGATATGATGAAAAACCCTGACTGATGCGTTGGGTACCCGTAATAATAGAACTTGGATTTAGTATTCGATAAGACCTCAAAAGGCCAAAGTGAATTACGCAAGAAAAACTCCGTTTTCTAGCCTGGGGACTTGAATTTGATGTAGAATCACAGTGTTTTTTGCCTAGAGCAATTAACTGATTCTCGGTCCGTCGGATGCATTAGGCCTATTGTACCAAATCTCTACAATGATTTAAACAAAAGAAAAACTCTGGTCTATGATAAAATTGTCTTTGTAACTCAACCCGAATCTACGATTTGGAGTCTCGGGGGCTACTAACATGGGTATGAATATTCGGGTTCTTATGACTAGTTACCCTAGTTACATGATGGCTCATTAACCACGAAGTCCAAGAAGAAGGCCCAGGAAGCATCCAACAGAAAACACAACTTGCTAGATAAGGAATAGGAAACCGATATTGTATTAGTATTATAATTGTATCTTGTAACCTTTCCGTAAATGTGTCCTCGAGGCCCAGCCTATTGTATATAGGTTGGGAGGAGCCAACGAAGAGGCACCGAAAAAAGCCTCAAGCTATCTATAATCGATTTGACCATAAGCAATTAGACGACTTCGACTCCCTTGTTTGTCTAATCAGCCGATGGAATCTCCAGCTTTCTCTTTTCCATAAAACCCTAAGTCCATAACCATGGGCATTGCCGAGATTACCCCTCGTCACCCGCAGTGGGAGTTTCCAGCTATATATATGTGTGAAAAGATTTTCCAATGTAATCATACATGCATGTGAACATGGCTCATCCAGGCCAGGCTCTTCCTATCTCAACATCCCACCACTTTCATACATGTGGTAGTGCCACATGCAAAATTTGGAGGAATTTTGGCGCTCCTATTATATAGTAGTAATAAAGCATGCGCACATGCACATTACATATAATTTTATACATCATTGCTCCATCGTAAAATGTTACATAAATAATCAGTGCATTATATATTTGATTTCTAGGGTTGACAATTCATCATCCGGTCAGATATGAGCTGGCTTGTTGAATGCTTCCTAGCTTCGCATTACTCTGAGATTAAAGATACGACATGGAGGTTATTTTCCCACAATCAACGTATGTTCTAAAGTATAATGTCTGGTTTCAGTCCTGAAGCTGTCTTCAGACCAAAAATAAAAAATAAAAGAAAAGAGAAAGGTTAAATTGAACAACATCCATAATAAACACTCTCTCGGTTTCATAATATAATCGTTTTAGCAGCTTGCTAAAAAGTCTTATATTGTGGAACATAGGTAGTAGTAATAACTAGAACACGAGTGATTGGGTATCAATCACACCTTAATGCTAAACAATAGGGTAATCTCAATATTTCTATATGTACACACTGATAATACTCATAGTCAAATATACCTTCATAAGGAGTTCCACACATCAGAATCATAGTGTAGTATTGGTCCCTTGAAAGCCACATAACTTCAACTCTTGCTTCACTTAATACTGTTGATTCAGAGAGAAGGGGATTAAACATAACTTGAACCATGAAACATAGCAGACGTAGACAAACATCATGATGTGTTTAGAAATAATCCAGATTGTCACATGACCAGAAAGTTCTACATATTTACGGATGAGATCAGAATTGAAACGGTACAACCCACAAGGATTGCACCTCTATGTATCACGCCAATCCTGGATCGCTTCATTGGCATACATAGTATCGATAGACATCAAAGAGTTAACAGTGCATCATTATTACAGCGGTATGATCCAGAATATTGCATTCATTACAAAGTTTGCAAAACATAACGCTCGCACAAATAAACAAGTAGCAAAATAGATAGCATAAATAAAGTAGCTCCAGTCTCCATTAGACGGCACAGGCGAACAAAATGTTGAGTGGAGGGTCGCAACCAACACGACTACTCAGAGTAACCGGAAGAGTAACCTGCAACATGAAACGTAACAGCCCCGAAGGGTTAGCACTTGGAATGCACTAGCAAGTGGAACTATGAGAGGAACAACAAGGCTAATAGCTATATGCATATCTGGCTTGTGGGGTTTAGGCTTAGTTGCAGCAGCAAAATACTTTATCCTAACCTTTGTAAATCATTTGTAAAACATTTAATCTTCGACAAATAACCCAATTAGGTTTCAACCACAAGTTTTAGCAATTACAAGTTAGAATGAATGAGAACATGCCATAGCACCCACAATTCAGCAACTCAATCGTCTATTACCGGGGACACGGTTAAGCACTTAGTTTTACACCCTGCAGGGGTTGCACACTTTACCCATATGACTTGGTCGACCCGCTCGTACCACGACACGCATATTGAGTCGTGATAGGGAGAAGTCCAAGACGAGACAATTCGGGAAGTAGCTCCCCAAGCCCATCCACGCACTGTACCAACCTATCACATTCACTACATCTCTGGATACGAAGAGCTCGGGTCGCCACAACCTACTAAGTCCATCCAGCCACCCATAAATCACTGGCATATGGTTGCACACGGAAGCTACCAAATCAATACACTAATCATTTCTCAGAAACCTGGGTGGCCATCCACAAGTGAGCTACTCGGGTAAACCATAGACATGGGCCCGACATTCACGAACCAAGCAATTACCAATCCACCCAATTAGTTCATTGGTTAAGTTGTTTTTACTTTCCAAACACGTTCTTTCAAAACAAGCTTTGCCATGGTGTATCCCACCCTCGTCTACATAAGCACAGCTACATACGACGGTTCGCCTAACAAGATAGACTACGGCATAATAGGATAGCATAGCAATAGATAAAACTTGTAAAACAAAACAAGCTACAATGCATATGGAAAGTAAATAGGACTTTTATGAAGCTCCACTTGCCTTAGTAGTTGTCGGAGTCAAAAGCACAGTCCGTACAGTCACACGGGTTACAATCCTCACAATCTACACGAAAGAAAATCAAAAAATAAACAAACCACGCATAGAGATCAACAAATGCAACACAATGCATGCATGGTACTTTAACAAAGCTTCAGTAGCTTGGTCAAGTTTTCTGATCAATTCTACTACTGGATGATGCATGAGAAAACATTTAATGCAAAGAAAACAATTTATGCATAAAAGAGGTCTAGTTAATAGGTCCTTAGTCAAAACATTGCACCAAAGCTGTACACAGTGCAGTACAAGTTTGACAAAAATAATACTGGATAGGTAACTCCAAATAGAGCCTAGACCAAAAGGAATTGCGTCAAAAAGGTTTATATATCTTTTTTTCTGCGAACTAAATACTACTTTAAGCCTTTCTATAAGATCAGGAACATACATACAGTAAACCTGGGATATTATTGCAGAATAACATTCTACACAATTTTGCGAATCCAACGATACCTTATTTGCAAATTTTGGCCAAGTAGATCTTTTTCTACGAATTTTAGAAATATAACAATTTTCTGCAATTTTTACTAAATTCTGTAAAACGAGAGAATATTCGTGAGGAATATTACAGCTGACTTGTCCACGTCGACGTGGCGCTGACTGGTCTGTTTGACCGGTCAGCGGTCCATGCGGGTCAGCGGCATGATCTGGATCATTCGTCCTAGATCCAATGGCCGAGCTGAGCTCACCTAGCCCGACGAGGTGAAGCGGCGGCGGCGGCAGGTCGGCGTTGATGACGGCGGCGCTCCGGTGGGTCTCAGCGGCGGCAGAGCGGTCTACGGCGCGGGGTGGCGTGCGGCGGTCACCGGGGCAAGGTGGCTCTTGTGGCCATTGTGGTGGTGGCCATTATGGTGGTGACTATTTCCTCCACGGTCGCGGTTGTCACTCCTGTGACCCTCGTGGCGATGTCCACTACTTCCACGGTGGTTACGGTCATCTCCGCCATGCTTAGAGTATCCAGAGTGTCCATCATAAGAGGTGCGAGCACGGTGGTGTGATCCTGATGAGTGATGGCTGCTCTTCCTCTTACGCCTTTCCACCTGCTGATGTTTCCCCTCCAGAATTCTAGCCTTGTCCATTAGTTCCTGAAATGTCGGACAGTAAACCACAGATAGCTGAAGTGAGAGCTCGTCGCTGATACCATCCAGGAACCTCTCCCTCCTCTTGGCATCGGTGTCCACATCCTCAGGGGCATAGCGAGAGAAATTGTTGAATTCCTCTATGTAATCGGCCATAGTGCGGTTGGTCCGGCGCAGGTTGCGGAACTCCTTCCTCTTCAGGCTCATGGTCCCGGCAGATACGTGGTTTGTCCTGAATCCTTCCTCAAACATAGCCAAGGTAACTGTCTCCAGCGAGTGCGTAATCTAGAAAGCATCCCACCATGAGGCAGCTGATCCCTCCAGCAAGTGAGCAGCAAACCTCACCTTCTCAGCATCAGTGCAACCAACGGTCACCAGGTCCTTATTCACAGAACGAAGCCAGTCGAGAGCAATGATGGGCTCAGGTGCAGAGGAGAACTTAGCTGGCCTCAGCCTTAAGAATCTGGTGAGAGCATCCCCCTGCGGCTGATTGTTCTCGTTGTTGTTGTTGTTATTGTTGTTGTTGTTGTTGTTCTGAGTTGCCATGAATTGTGTCATCACTTGGGTCAGCTGTGCTTGAGCAGCCATGAGCTGAGCCATCTCATCTGGTCGGCGGCGTGACATCTGCGGTTTAGCACAGGTAAGATTAGAGAGAAACAACTACAGATAAGCGATAGCCCTCTACCCATGCAACAAGCTCAAACCACAACAATCATAAGCAATCACCACATGATCAAACTCACTCACAAACATCGTTCCAGGTTTTCACTAACAGTATATAGCTACAAAATAGTTTAGAAACGCTGGCAACAATGTTTGGCAAAGCAAAACAGCAAAATAAGCAAACCAGAAACTCTGGCAGAACAGATCTGTCCTGTTCACGAATTTTTCTGGGCACCTTAAACTCATCAGGAATTTTAGCCAATTTGTGTGCAGATGCTATAGGTAATTACGCTCCAGATCCTAAAATATGAGCGCAATCCGAGTTACCAGTAAGGAATTCAAAATCGCGCGGTAAAACTGGTCAGGCAGAAAACTGTAGCAGTAAAAAAACGAAATTTACCCAAACTTGTTCAAAAATCATTTAATAAATCTCACGAAAATTACTGGAACTTCAAGGTACTTAACTGAGCAATCTAAACATAATAAGCTAATAGTGCAGAAGTTTACATTGATCGATGTCTAAGACTAACGAATATCCCTAACGAAGACTAGTTTTAGAAGTCCATCTCTAGCTATTTGATGAATAGGTTGCAGTAGGTTCTGGAGTCCATACGTTGACGCTTCGCTCCTGGTGCATGCCACGGTGGTGGTGTGTACACCTCTCCCGAGTCCTCTTCACATGAGTCCTCGAATTCCACCTCTTTGGGGTCCTCCTCATCACTTCCTTCAACAAAAGCGCCCGCTGCATCTGCTCCATCATCGTCGTCACTTCCTCCACCATCACTGCCTCCACCATCATCATTGTTACCTCCTCCACCATTGTCCGCATCATCATCATCACTATCATCATCATCATCATCGTTCCCATCATCACCGTTACCATTGTTTGGTGGAGGATTCTGTTGTGTTTGAAGGGCAGCAATCTGGGCAGCCATGTCCACAATGGTTTGATCACGTTCAACCACCACTTGATCCCTTTGCACAATGGTTTGGTTCAGCGCTGCAATTGTGGCATCCCTTCCAATGAGGGCTTGCTCCATTGTATTCACAGCAGTGTGCAAGGTTTCCATCTCATACCCTTGCAGGTGCACAGTGACCTGAAAATAATCCAGCTCCTCTCTTTGCTGCATCAACTTCTCTTCCCTCTCCCAAGCTTTGATCTCCATGTCTTCTAACTGCTTCACTTGGAGTGGCATGTTGTTCCGATCACCTGTGGTAATCATCACAAGCCCTTGTTCATCCCGACCTCCAAATGCAAGGAAGGGTGAACCTGCTGGTAGTCGGTGTCGGTGGAGATAGCACAGGCGTGATAGGGTCTCGTGCATGGCCGACTCCACTCCTTGCTCCTAGGTAAGGTACTTCTTGGTGAGGTTCAGGTTCTCGATACCAGGCATGGTGGGGTCTGCAAGAACAATCACGGTGATCTCCCACACGCGATCTCCAGGCACATAGGTGTTCATCCTTTTCCCTTTGAACATCGGCATTAGCATGCCCAGTGTCTGGCAAAGTTCCGCCAACTGTCTTGTGAAGGACCTTGGTGATTGGAGCTCAACATACTCAACTCTGGTGGCATCTCCCATCTATCAATTGTAAAGAGGAAAGAGTGAGAATAGCAAAAGAAAAGAATTTACTAGAGTGAATGGCATAAGAATAAAGACATAATTTAAAATAGGCTTAAGTAAACATAAGGCTTTCCTGTTCCAATCCTAGGTCACGATCCTACAGTCAACACACTGCTCTAATACCATCTGAAACGGTACAACCCATAAGGATTGCACCTCTATGTATCACGCCAATCCCTGGATCGGGTCATTGGCATACATAGTATCGATAGACATCAAAGAATTAACAGTGCATCATTATTACAGTGGTATGATCCAGAATATTGCATTTATTACAAAGTTTGCAAAGCATAACACTCGCACAAATAAACAAGTAGCAAAATAGATAGCATAAATAAAGTAGCTCCAGTCTCCATTAGACGCCACAGGCGAACAAAATGTTGAGTGGAGGGTCGCAACCAACACTACTACTCAGAGTAACCGGAAGAGTAACCTCCAACAAGAAACGTAACAACCCCGAAGGGTCAGCACTTGGAATGCACTGGCAAGTGGAACTATGAGAGGAACAACAAGGCTAATAGCTATATGCATATCTAGCTTGTGGGGTTCAGGCTTAGTTGCAGCAGCAAAATACTTTATCCTAACCTTTGTAAATCATTTGTAAAACATTTAATCTTCGACAAACAACCCAATTAGGTTTCAACCACAAGTTTTAGCAATTACAAGTTAGAATGAATGAGAACATGTCATAGAACCCAAAATTCAACAACTCAATCGTCCATTACCGGGGACACGGCTAAGCACTTAGTTTTACACCCTGTAGGGGTTGCACACTTTACCCATATGACTTGGTCGACCCGCTCGTCCCACGACACGCATATTGAGTCGTGATAGGGAGAAGTCCAAGAAGAGACAATTCGGGAAGTAGCTCTCCAAGCCCATCCACGCACCGTAGCAACCTATCACATCCACTACATCTCTGGATATGAAGAGCTCGGGTCGCCACAACCTACTAAGTCCATCCAGCCAGCCATAACTCACTGGCATATGGTTGCACACGGAAGCTACCAAATCAAGACACTAATCATTTCTTAGAAACCTGGGTGGCCATCCACAAGTGAGGTACTCGGGTAGACCATAGACATGGGCCCGGCATTCACGAACCAAGCAATTACCAATCCACCCAGATAGTTCATTGGTTATGTTGTTTTTACTTTCCAAACACGTTCTTTCAAAACAAGCTTTGCCATGGTGTATCCCACCCTCGTCTACATAAGCACAGCTAAGCACAGCTACACACGACGATTCACCTAACAAGATAGACTATGGCATAATAGGATAGCATAGCAATAGATAAAACTTGTAAAATAAAACAAGCTACAATACATATGGAAAGTAAATAGGACTTTTATGAAGCTCCACTTGCCTTGGTAGTTGCCGGAGTCAAAAGCACAGTCCGGACAGTCACACGGGTTACAATCCTCACAATCTATACGAAAGAAAACCAAACAATAAACAAACCACGCATAGAGATCAACAGAAGCAACACAATGCATGCATGGTACTTTAACAAAGCTTCAGTAGCTTGGTCAAGTTCTCTGATCAATTCTACTACTGGATGATGCATGAGAAAACATTTAATGCAAAGAAAATAATTTATGCATAAAAGAGGTCTAGTTAATAGGTCTTTAGTCAAAATATTGCACAAAACTGTAAACAGTGCAGTCCAAGTTTGACAAAAATACTACTGGATAGGTAACTCCAAATAGAGCCTAGACCAACAGGAATTACGTCAAAAAGGTTTACAGATATTTTTCTGCGAATTAAATACTACTTTAAGCCTTTCTATAATATCAGGAAAATACATACAGTAAACCTGGGATATTATTGCAGAATCCAACGATACCTTATTTGCAAATTTTGGCCAAGTAGATCTTTTTCTACGAATTTTTGAAGATATAACAATTTTCTGCAATTTTTACTAAATTCTGTAAAACGAGGGAATATTCCTGAGGAAATATTCCGGAGGAATATTCCCGCTGACTTGTCCATGTCGACGTGGCGCTGACTGGGTCTGTTTGACCGGTCAGCGGTCCACGCGGGTCAGCGGCGCGATCTGGACCATTCGTCCTAGATCCAACGGCCGAGCTAAGCTCACCTAGCCCGACGAGGTAAAACGGCGGCGACGGGTCGGCGTTGATGGCGGCGGTGCTCCGGTGGGTCTCGGCGGCGGCGGAGCGGTCTACGGCACGGGGTGGCGTGCGGCGGTCACCGGGGCAAGGTCGGCGCGGGCGAGGGCTTCCCCAGGCTGCGGTGAAGAGTGGACAGAGCGGCGGGTGGACGGCGACTCCGGCGAGCGATTGCGCCCAATCAGCTGCTCCTGCAGGGGTAAGGGGTGGTCAGCGCGATGCAAGCGAGCGAGAGGAAGGGGTCAGAGGGGAAAAAACAAGGCGGCGGAACGGTCGGAACATTCTGCTCGCGCTCAACCGAGGCGGCGGACGGCGGCGACGTCGAACATGCTCGGACTGGCTAGGTCTCCTGGTTTTCTTTCGAAAAATTAGGAAGGAAGAGGTAGAGGATTTTATAGGGGGTCAATCTACGCAAAAAAGGTGCAAGAAAATCCCAACCGGGGCAACGGATTTTGTGGATTTCCGTTCGGAAACGAACGTGTTCTTCATGGGCTCTCAGCCGGCTTGGGGAAGGCGATGACAGGCGGGGCCCGCCTGTCAGGCAGAAAAAAAATCTAAACGAAAATGGAAAAGCGAAAAGGGGAGAAAGGGGGGGCGCGGGCCGCTGCTGGGCTGGCTGGCGCTGCGAAGCTGCAGCTGGGCCCCAGGTGGCTTGCTGGGCCGCTGCGGCTGGGTTTTTTTTTCTTTTTCTTTTAATCTTTTCTGAAGCCGCTTGCTAGCTGAACCTTCTGTTTTTCTCTGAATTTTCCAGAACTTAAAATTCAGTCCACACTAGAACTATCATAACTTTTCATCTACACCTCCAAATCGAGCGAAACAAAATTCTGCGGCTTCGTAATTGAAAACTCTATACAACTAAGCATCTGGAATGACTATATATTTTCAACCAAGCAGATGCTAGGTAAAAACCCTAGTAGGCTTGCAAAAAGGATGAACTAGCAAAGAGGAGGTGTTTTGGCAAAAACTTTAAAACTGAAACTTTTTGCAAAGATGCTCATGATGCAATGACATGTATGTATGCAGTGTAAAATCTAAAATTTGGGATGTGACAAGAATAGCTCACATTAGTTCCTTCTCTTGGCCACTAGTTATTAGAATCCCTGGCTTCCACATCTTGCAGAAGCAAAGGATGGCATGAAGTCTAAACTTTGAATATTCCTTTGTTATTTCCCATCATGTAATCTGTTTCCACTGTACTATTCTATCAGTCCACATTCATGTTCCCTTGTATCATTATACCTATTCCTACAAGTCACTAAGCCTCTCAAACAAAAGAATGTAATTAATACATTATGTTTTTTGCCATCTATGACTCACGCTGGCTCATATAGTGCAAAATAATACAAAAAATCTCTTATTTTCCAGAGATGCAATCAGAACTCAGTAATCATTTAACTCAATTCTAATGTTTTATTCCACATATGTTTTCATATATCAGTTAAATAGAGAACTTGCAAGGATGTTATAATCCTGCAAACCCCCGAGAATCCCTACACCCAACTTTCAATCCCCAACATTAAATACTATAATAGATATATCCTAGCCACTAATACAATCATGCAAGAAGTTACCTACAATTCCTGATAAAGATCTGTGTGCAAGGTGGACAGCCCTGACGATCGTTGTCGGCCATGTTGATTATTTAGTTTTAATCCGGGTCAGCAAGCAAGCCCCAATGTATAATGTACAAAAAAAATATGTCGGTACAATCCAGAAATCCAAGTATCTGTAACATCCCAAAAAAATCGAATTTTGGAATGTTAAAATAGAATAGAATGATTTAAAGAGTTTGTCAAAATTTTCCTTTTCCCTTAAATGAATTTTCAAAAGAAAATAAACTTTTCAAAGTTTATGAAAATAAAGAAAATCCTATTTCTAAACAAAATATTTTGGAACAAGTGGATAGGGAAAAACCATTTTTTAAACTCATTGAAGTTATTTTGTTTTATGGGAAAACCAAAGCTTTTAAATTTTATTTTATAAACCTAAAACCTTTGTTAAATAGAATCTCTACAAAAACCTTCTTTCATAAAACAAACCCTAATATAAATATTTTATGGAAATATTTGAAAAACATTTCTAGTTTAATAATGTTTTCCCCATTTTTGTTAAATATTTTGTTTCGAGCCAAATATATAACCATAGTTATATAATTTAATAATTTGTTTGAAATGGTTTCCTAAAAATGCCAAAACATCTATTTTAGGTTTTTATAAAGATTCACCTATTTCATTTTCATTAACTTATTTTCAAAATAGAAACCCTATGGGGAAAACATCCCTATATATTTCAATATCTATTTTAAAAATAGTTATTTTCTTTTCTTTTGTTTTTGTTTTGAAAAGGTATACAAATAAATAAAATATATTCAATTTGTGATTTTAAGAAATTTCCTAGAAAGTTTGATGGGTTTTTGAACTAATTTTTGAAGCTAAAAGAAAGAAAGAAAAAGAATAAAATAAAACAAAAAAAGGAGTCAGCCAGCCAACTGGGCCAGCCCCAGCTAGCCTAGTGATTAGTGCATATTTGCATCATGTTTTACATTATTATTTTGCATTGTATATGTAGGATCTTGGTATTTTACAGCGCATGTGCGCATATTTTATGTCCGTTTTCACCAGGATCAGGATATATGATGGATCCACTAGATACAATTATTGAAGCAGTTGTACTATGGAGAAAAGGAGTCAAAAAAAACGTAAATCACTTATTGGGGAAATATTAATAATACCAGAAGAAAATCAGAAGCGAACAAAGGAGGCTGAGAGCGTAACGACCAACTATACGGCAGGATAATTTCTTCCACCCTTATAGCTCCGGACGTATAGTTGGCGCTGCCTCTGCCTCGTCAAATAGTTTCACCCCGTGCAATTGGTTCGGAGAGACAACATACAGAACACCCAGAAATCGCAGAAACCTCACATTCGGAAGGCATCTAGAGGGGGAACTCATCCATAAGGGATCCATTTTCGCCCTGCGTAGATCCGGGAGGCTAAGGCATCGATCTTCATCATCCACCGCTACATCACCACCATCTCCATCTGTCCCATCTACATCTTGTCTAGATTTGTTGTAATTCCTATACTCGTTGTGGATTTATACAAGTACTATTCATCTATGATTGTTTCCATTATCATTGCCATGATGTTGATTGCCTCCATGTCTAAGTAGATCATTAGTTCTTGGGGAGATGGAGAAACCCTAGTATGAGATTGGAACAAGATAAAGTCTATTATGATATTCATCCCATCTGTTAGATTCTCTACATCTTGATGTTGAGAGAAGTCGACCACTCAATATTTTCCTCTGGTGGGGACTTGATGAAGGGAACTACTTGTTGGTAGACGGAGGCGTGCTAGCACTTACAATGACTATAAAGCTATTAGCAATCCTTACGTATCAACTTGGGAAATCGAGTAAACTCACGGAACACTATCCATGCCATGGGATACATCCTACGGGATTACGTCCCTTAATAGCGCAGTAATTCGATTGATGTCGATTACTGACTGCTGTGGTTATGAGGATGATGTGAGCAGCGATTGTTGCCTATTCGTCCACATACGGAGTTCCTCCCACACATACATAGTTGAGAATGTTTATGATGATAATCTTTATCTTAGATCTTTACAATTCTAGTGGTGTATCCGCCACTCCCTAAAAACGCTTTTCCCTACTGCAGTTCCAATCTCTCATACATACGCGATACATACTTTCTGTATTAAGTTATTTTGCTTTACTTTATTATTGATCTTAGACCCAAAACCCAAAGACACCATTTTACACCTCGCATTTTATCTTGTTACTTAGAACTTTATCTAGCATTTCTATTGCAATATTTATTATTAGACTTTACGGATCTAGCCGATGATCCTTTAGTTTTGTCCTGATCTTTCACAACGAGTAGTAATACTTCCAATAACGCGATGAACGCAACCTGAAGAAGAAGAATCAATCTAGCAAATAATGTGATGAAGATCACCACGCCTCAAACCTGAGCACGAAAATCCTTGATGAACACAAGAACCTCCGCAACAATAATCTGATAATCGGTATCGTCGTTCCCGGAGGGATGATACACGGTGGAGCACAATATAGTTTTTAGACTAAAGAACTGAACTCCCCTAAACCCTAGGTGGTTGGCTCCTTTATATAGGAGGCCTGCAACTAGTCGGTTGGATAGACCCAAACCAAACACACAACGGACTCGAACATAACCTGGACTAGGACTCAATAACATATTAACAATATTGGACACGACCTTAGACTTATCATTACATATCGTAGGTTGTCCTGGCAAGCCAATCGTCAATGGGATGCGCCCGCATCACCTAGCTTGGTGGAGTCCTAAAATTAGGCTTCACCTCCTCCTTCATGCCCATACCACTCCTGCTCCTTGTGGGATCGATATCTTTATTTCAAAACTAGCTACAAATGATCTGTGGACTTGCAGCCATCAAGCTATTTTTTGGCGATGTTGCCGGGGAGCTAAGCGTTGTACGTCTTCTACTTTTTTATTATTTATTTTTGTATTGCTAAATTTTGTTTTGAGTTACATATTTCCACCAATATGATGGAGTTTGAGCATATGACTAGTGCTAACCCACTCAACCACTTTGGGAAGCCCTATGATATATATAAAAGAGACAACTCCAATAAGAAGACAAGGGGGTTTGAAATAAATCCTCTACTACTTAGTATTCTACATAAGAAGCAATTTACTAGAGATGAAGAAGATCCTGATCCATATGAGCACATTGCATGTTTTAAAGATATATGTGGCACTTTACGATTGACGGGATATACTGCCGAGATGAGGAAAGGGTTAAACTTTTTAGTCAAACTTTAAGAAGTACAACTCTTTGATGGTATATATCTCTACCCCCCGAAGCCACTACTATTTGGGATAATTTAGCTTGTGAATTTCTATCAAAATATTATCCATTATCAAAATCTTTTGGAATCAGGCGTCTTATAATGACTTGCAAGAATTGTTCTAATGAAGGACTAGTAAGAGCTTATATTAGATTTAAAGATTTACTACGACTATGTCCTCATCATGATTTGCCTGAATAGTATTTACTACATATCTTTTATGGTGGTTTAATTTAACCTAATAAAATTGAACTAGACTCTTTCGTGGAAGGAGCCTTTATAAATCTTCCCATACCTAAAGCTTGGGCATTACTTAATAGAATTCATGATCATAGAGTTTCATGGAATTTTGGTCTAGGAAGTGAAGGAGGCGTAGAAATAGAGCATGACTATATTCATGATTATAATAAAAAGGCCATGTGAAAGAACTGTCTAAAAAACTTTATATGGATTCAGATCTTGTGTTGCAAGTTGTTAAAGCTTTTAGAGAACATATTAAAGCTCCAAAGGAGGGTCCAGTCAAGTATGATCCACCACCTGAACCAGAGAAGAAAAGAGAAGATAAAACAACACTTGCCTCCGTAGAGCCAATATATGAAGTACCTTTCCCTAACACTGCACAAAAGCATGTTTTTTGATATGAACAGGTCAAAGCAGTACAGGAAAAGATAGAAGACGAAAGCATGCCAGAATTCAAGGAACATCTGAAGGAAAACAAAGATGAAGAGGTAACCAAGGAAGCAATTATGGCTATGTACTCACACTGTAACATAGTTGAACTTGATGTAGAGACTTCCATATTGGTTGAAGGTAAAACAAAGGTAAAAGATGTGGGTAAGCCTATTGTTCCATGCATTTTTAAAGGAACCTCTCATTAAAGTTTATGTGATCTTGGTACCAAAGTTAATGTTATATCTTATGATTTCTACCTAGAAATAAAAGAAGAAATAGAACCGGCTACAATTGAAAAACCGGCTACAATTGAAAATTCTGATATAACAATTATGTTAGCCAATAAAAATTGTAGAATTCCAATGGGACTAGTTGACAATGAAACTGTCACAATAGGCAACAAAAACTTTCCTATCGATTTTGTATTTGTTGATATGCCAGCTAACACTTTTTTCCCTATTATATTTGGAAGAACCTTTTTGGGATATATAGGTGCCTATGTTAATTTCAAGAAGGAGATTGTGACTCTTAAGCTTGGGGGAACGAAAAATAAGTTTCATTTTCCCAAATTTAAAGACAAGCCTCCACAAGTACAAGAAGAAGAGGAAGAGAGAACCATTGAGGAAATAGCAACTCTTTTCTTTGGTAATCAATAAGAAGAAATAAATGAAGATCCAAATTATGAAGAAATAGTTATGGAGGAAAAGTCCCTAGAAGAACTAGAATATGAATTTGATTCACTTCCTATTTTGGGACATCTAACTGATGACGCTTTCGAAGAGCCAGAAAAGAGAGGGGACGAGGAATTACCACTCCCAGAGTTGAAGACTCTACCCAATAATCTCAAATATAGGTTTTTAGTTGATACCAATAAATTCCCTATTATTATTAGTGCTAAACTTTTAGGAGAAGAAGAAGAACTTATGAGGATACTTAAGGAGCATCGCCAAGCTTTTGGGTACTCAATGGATGACTTGAAGGGAATTAGTCCCATGATATCTGTCCATCAGATATTCATGGAAGAAGGTGCAAAACCAGTTGCAGAATTTAACAAAAGATTAAAGCCCGAAATGAAAGAAGTGGTAAGAAAAGAAATTGTCCGCCTACTAGATGTAGGTATAATTTATCTTGTTAAAGAGAGTGATTGGGTAAGTCTTGTTCATTGTGTCCCTAAGAAGGGTGGTTTTATTATTGTTCCTAATGAAAATAATAAACTAATACCTACTAGAACTATTGTTGGGCATAGGATGTGCATAGATTTCAGGAAATTAAATAAAGAAACTAGGAAAGTCATTATCCATTACCGTTCATAGATCAAACTTTAGAAAGGTTAGCAAACCATACTCATTTTTGTTACTTCGACGGATATTCTGGTTTCTCTCAAATAGCTGTTCATCCGGATGACCAACTTAAAACAACTTTCATAAGTCCTTACAGTTTATATGCTTATCGACGTATGCCATTTGGTCTATGTAATGCTCCAACTACTTTTCAACAATGTATGA
The DNA here is from genome assembly GCA_910589775.1 of Avena eriantha. Lineage (NCBI taxonomy): Eukaryota > Viridiplantae > Streptophyta > Magnoliopsida > Poales > Poaceae > Avena > Avena eriantha. Next base: position 279,286,884 of record OU342741.1, read on the forward strand.
CTGCTATTTTTTCTAACTTTATAGAACTTATAATGGAAGTATTTATGGATTATTTTTCTGTCTATGGAACTTCATTTACTAGTTGCTTGGATAAGCTCAAGAAAGTTTTGCAGCGTTGTGAAGAAACTAATCTTGTTCTAAACTGGGAGAAGTGCCACTTTATGGTCAAAGAAGGTATAGTCCTCGGACACAAGGTATCAGGTAAGGGAATTGAAGTGGATAGAGCTAAGGTTGAAGCAATAGAGAGAATGCCACCACCTAGGGATATTAAAGGTATAAGAAGTTTTCTTGGTCATGTGGGTTTTTACAGAAGGTTCATTAGAAATTTCTCTGGGATATCTAAACCTTTGACTAACCTCTTGCAAAAGGGGATGAGCTTTAATTTTGATGATAAGTGTCTTGAAGCCTGTGATAAACTTAAAAATTCTTTAACTCGTGCTCCAATCATTAAACCACCTATCTGGAATACAACCTTTGACTTAATATGTGAAGCTAGCGATGATGTTGTAGGAGTAACTCTTGGACAATATAATGGTCGTAGATTTAATATTATACATCATGCTAGTAGAACTCTTAATGGTGCTCAAAAGAATTACCCTAAGGAAGAAAAGGAACTATCTGCTATATTTTTCTCTTGTGATCAATTTCGTTCTTATATAGTTGATGCAAAGGTGAGAGTTCATACGGATCGTGATGGCTTAAAAGAACTCCTTGAGAGGAAAGAACATAAGCCAAGACTGATCCATTGGACTCTTTCACTTCAAGAATTTGAGTTGCAGATTATGCAGAGGCAAGAAATAAAGATGTTAGATGCAGTGTCCATGCTTGCCCAGGAGGACACTAATGTTATTGAGAGGAACTTTAGTCCTGGTGATTTTCGTTTACAGGAATTATTTGATGAACTAAAATCAATTCCTTCAAGAGAGAAGGAGTCCTTGTTGTGGGAGGAACTTTTCATCCCTGATTAAGCAAGTGGTAAGTGCAAGGTAAGTGTTCTTACTCAAATAAATGATTTATTCTCACAATTTTACTCTTGAAAATTCCTTTTTCGAATTCCTTCTGTTTTTCTAAATATTTTTTAGGGGTTTTACCAACCATACGGGCAGAGCTATACGACCGTAGCGGGGGCTCCCGCTATATAGTTGGTCGTTGAACTCTCTGTATCATATTCGTGAAATTGTTTTCGATATCTGAGCTTATACGGTCGGAACTATACGACCGGAGCAAAAAATTCCAGCCATATAGTTGGTCGTTAAACTCTCAGATAGTTTTACCTTTTGGTGTCTGTAATCTATACGGTTGCAACTATACGACCGGAGCAAAAATTCTGGCTGTATAGTTGGTCGTTAAACTCCCAGGCACTTTTGATTTTCGGTGTTTGAAACTATACAGTCACAACTATACGACCAGAACAAAAATTCCGACTGTATAGTTGGTCGTTAAACTCTTAGACACTTTTTTGTTCGATCTTTCTTTTTATTCATCTAAAAAAACGTTATTGTTGATTTCGAGTCATGATTTAATTGACCTGGCCACGAGATATTTGGAAATATCTGCCCGGAACCAACTATACGGCCGGACCTATACGGGCCACGCCCGTATAGTTGGTCGTTACGCGACAGATTACTTCCAAATCCGTGATTTCTTTTTCTGTTCCATTTGGATTCTTTTCTTGGGCGACAATTTGGTCTTTCTCATGAGTTTTACCAACCTCTGACCCATCTTATATACCGCCATTGTCTCTCTCTCTAATCGCAATCTACAGAAACCAATATACCTCTTATTTCACGAGAGGGCTCTCAACTAAGGGATAGAAGTCAAGAAGAAGGGCTCCCATGGAGATCGGGAGCAACAGCGACAAAGGCAGGGAGATCGAGACCATCCGTATAGAGTTTCTCGACGCTGACCATGGGTGTCTGTAACATCCCAAAACTTCAATCCAAACTTATCAAGATCAAATCAACCAAAAATGGGGTTAACAAAAACATTTCCAAATTTAAAATGAAAGCATTCATATATGTGTACATTTAAAATAGGAGTTGTTTGAATTGCCATGATTGAGTGATCCAATGCTTGTAAAATGTTTATTAGGTGATTTAAACATCATCTACATCTTTCCCAAACTTTTCCTAAAGAAAATCAAATCAAAAAGTATTAAAAAGGAGAAATGGTCATTTTGGCCATTTTAATCCACTACACTACTTTGAGTGTTCCTAGCACTCATTTCTTAACAGAAATAATTCTTGATCTTTATACCCCTTGGTAGTACACCTAATGAGGTACCAAGGCCCACCTTTTGATCTGCTAAAAACATTATTTTACTTATTTTAAATAGCATTTGAAAATTGAATCTAATGCATATGCATAGATCACCCCTATTTCAAAACCCATCTTTTTGAGCTCCACTTTCAAAACCCTTGCAACCAGAGACTACCTAGCACTAGTGGAGATCACTCAAAAATTTTGAAACCAAAATTCAAAACTTTTTCTCTTTCGGCCATTTTGTCAAACACCTTGCTAGCAAGATCATTTTGGCCGAACTAATATTGTTTTGGGCTAATTTTGTCTAGCAATTCTGTAGTGCTTTGATCATCTCTGTCCGCCGCAAGCCTAACCAGACCAACCCAACCCCTCCCCTACCCCCTAGCTGCACTGCCATGCCATGTCGAGCCACCTCTCGCCGGCCGACCGTGCACTCGCCGCAGCAGCCCTCTCCCGCCTCTCTCTCCATGTCTAGGAGGTAGCCCACACCTCACCACCCCTCTCTGTCCCCTGCCCGAGCCAAGCCCTGCTGTGGGCCATCAAGGAAAGCTCGCGCCTAGTGTCACGGCACCATGCCGGTGCCGCCCCCAGAGCGCATTATGTCCCTGCTCGCACAGACCGCCCCTTGGCCGCAGCCCGCACCCGTCGCTCTGCCACAACCTAGAGAACACCCCAGACACCCCCGCTGGCCGCCCAACGCCTCACAGCCACCGCTCGTCATGGACACCGCCGCCTCTACCGCTCAGAGCGCCACCTCGCCCAGACCGCATGCCACCGCCCCTACGGCCGCATTCAATGCCTAGAGCACCGCCAGGGAACCACAAGTCGATCGCCACCCGCAGCCATGCCTCTACCGAACCATAGCCATGTCGCCGCCGTCGCCTGCCCATCCCGCTTGGTCTGACCATCGGGCCTATAAAAGGAGCCCTCCCCAGCCTCTTCTCTCCACACCACTCCACTCCCCTCACCTCTCTGAACCTCACCCACCTCTAGCTGGAGCAAGGCAAGCTCTGCCTCGCCGGAATTGGAGCTGGAGCAGCCGCGGCAGGAGGAGAAGGGAGCCGCTGATTGCGACCACCCCAAGCTCCGCCGCAACCGCGCCTCGCCTCGCCGTCGTCTTCCACTTTGTTTGCCCGCCACGCCGACCCCGCTAGAGCCCTGGTACGTCCCCAGCAGACCCCCACCGAGCCGCTAGGGTTCGAGCTCGCCGGCGACCTGTTTATCGTCAACGACGACCCTCAGCTATAGATCTGCCTTCTAATCCTACGGCCCACGGCACGCGTACCGTTTCGCGTGTTAAGTGCCGCTGACAAGCGGGACCCCCTGTCAGCTGAGCCCCGCGTTGCGGAGCGCCATTGGGCCGGCCCAAGTCTTTTCCCGCGCTAGCCCACCCGTTCAAATCTGGATTTTTCTTTTTAGTTAAATCCAATTTCTGCCCACTATTTTAAAATTCAATTCTAGGAGTTTGCCAAATCCAGATTGCATGAAACAAAATTTTCCTGAAAGGTATTAAGATGATCTATCCCGGCCCGTTGGATTTAATTCAATTAGAGTTATAGATCTCTCCTAATAAAAATAAGAAGACAGAAGCATTTGCAACTTGCAACATTTTTATAAAATCAACCAAGTTAGCTTTTGAGTTGATTCCAACTCTCAAAAATCACATTTCATCATATCTATCTAAATATGTAATAATATTAAGGTTTAGATGTAGTGACTTTGGACTAGTACCCAAATAATGCTATATAGGCATTTCTAGTCACTTTAAATCATTAAGTAATGAACTTAAACCAAAGTAATATTTATCCAACCCTTAATTCTCATTCCCACATGTTAGGATATGTGGTGATGACATGTGTCAACATGATCCCATATTTTAATTGGTGAATATCAAATCTTAGTTAAATTTTCAATGAGTACAAATTACTTTTCTGAATGAAAAAGAATGAAACTATTGAATTAAACTTTTGATGTTTGTGATGATAATAGATCATCAAATGTGTGTCTTAGAATGATATTTATCCTAGTTAAGTATTGTTTGGTGATTGTGCACTCCCTATGTATTTATAGACGATAGTACCGACCAAGCTTTCAAGGAGGAGGAGTTCTACCAAGAAGAAGAAGAAGAAAACTTCAACCACTACACCAACCAAGGCAAGCTACTATTAGCAAGATAACACTATCTAAGTGCAAGCCACCATTAACAGTGCAAGCTAACACTTGCAAGTTTAGTGCTTAGGAAGTTAGGACCAAACTAGATGGTTTAGCAAAGATGCCTTAAGCATGCCTTGATCGCACTCCCTTTTGACTATTAGTACTCCAAGTCTTAGTTACAAGATTTACTCCCTTAGTTGACACCAAGTTCTTTACTTGTTTTGAAGGTAGCGTAAACAGTATAAAACTTGACCTATTTAGAACCCTTTAGATGTCATTCTATGGCATGAGATTGAACCCATCTTTTCCACCTTAGTGAACCCTCTTAACTTAGTAGTTAGAGTAGATAAAAAACTTGAGTCACTTTAGATGAGAACACTTGGTGAAAATGAATTATGAAAACCTTGGAATGATGAGTCATTCTATTGAGATGTTTTGACATGTGTTGAGAAACACAAAGGATTGATGTTGATGAAAATGTTGAGGCATGAGCCTTAACTCTTTTATAAAACTGATGGTTGGATTCGGATGCGATACCATTCCAAATTTACCGTACAACCACATTACCTGAATTGGGTAAGGCTTAGCTAGAAATTAATATGCATTAGTATTAGTTCCCTCATGGGAGAGGTCTGAGCTGAGGCTACCTCTCAATGTTGTCCACCTATGCAGTGCCCAAGATGAAAGATGGTCATGGTTGGGAGGCCATGCTCATAGGAGAGGTGCTTATACTAGGGTGTGTAGAAGAAAGGTTATGTTTGATTATCTGCATACTAAGTATGATGATTCCGGGTTATCCCTGACAGATGTATCGAATCTTGTGGTGAAAGTGTACCACCTCTGCAGAGTGTCAAACTATTCGAATAGCCGCGTCCGCGGTTATGGACAGTTGGAATGGCCATACTGTTTTGTTGTCAGATGTTTTCTAAATACTTTAAAAGAATGATGAATCTTGACTTGACCACAACAGGGTTGTGTTTATGACAATAGCTTCCCAACTTAAGTGATTTTAGGACTTTACTTTATCTTTCTTTGCTTCTGAACTCAGCTTAGGTTTCAAACTTAACTTTATAGTTAAACTTAGAGTTAGCACTTTAACTTAGAAGTTTATACTTGTTAGTGGTAGTTTGCTAGTACTTAAAGAGTACTCATGGCTTTTGTCCCTGGCTATTATCATGACCAGACTATGAAGGAGACTATCAAGATGATGGCCAACAGGACGACTATGATAACTAGGACCATCTGCCTTCGTCAACATTGCCTATGCCCCCTGAAGATGGACCCCACCGCTACGCTTATCTTTTTTTCCGCTGCTTGTTGTATTAAGACTGGATCATGAGATCCTTATTTGTGTAAGACCTTATGTATGGTTTGTAATGGATGATGTACTGTGATATACAATCTGTTATGTCTCGCAAAAATGGTAATCCTGGGATTGCAAGGTATGGCATAACGGGCATCTGGGATTAAAAATCCGGTTGTTGACAAGTTGGTATCAGAGCCATCCGAACCATAAGAGACCCTAGTTAGAATGGACGTCAAACAAAAACTTAGTTCCAAAACAAAGTGAGTATTTATGAAAAACTATCTCCTCTCTTACCCTTGTGGATTCTTTCTCAAAAATTTATGTTCCTCAAAATTCTTCCACTACTACTTAAAATTTGACACACCTGATCACTTCACTAACTTCCTCATCCTAAATTCTTGTAGATGGAGACTCAGTTCAGCAAGTTTTACAAGTTGGGAAACGGAGGTCAGCGGATCTTCGAGAGGGATCTGAATTCACTGTTAGAGTTACTGGGACGCCCGCACCCGGAGTTTTTGGAGCTCAACTTCCAGGACCCCCAGGAGGATACTTACAGTGGCTAGTCACCGCAGACCTTAGAGGAAGCATTAAAGCACCAACTTCTGGAAGAATTCAGTTCTCTGTGAGAGAGAACAACTAGCTAGATGGATTAGCCAGGGCAATGTATGAAGCTCTCGCACGTCTATGTGCCCTCAGTGTCAACAAGACCCAAGGAACCCGTTTTGCCCGCTATGCAAGACGTGATTTCATGGGAATGCCAATGGAGATGCCGGGCCACCCCGAGTTGAGGCGTCAACTGGAGAACCTTGACTTCTTGCTTTACGATAGACAGCAGGAACTGGACAATGCTAGAGAGTTAGCCAATCACAACCATGCCATTACCGACCAGAAGGCCTAGACTTTCGCACTGCTTGTCCAAGACCGTCAGTATCTTCGCCGCCAGCGTGCCAAGAAGGATCGCACCATCGCCCGTCTTCGCAAGAAGGTGGCCGACCTCGAGAAGACTGTCAAGGATCAGGAAGCTCAGCTTGTCACCAAGGAAGAATAAGATGAGGGTGAAGACATCCAGGGAGACATGGATTCTTACATCAGCAATGATGATGATTTTCTGGTGGAGGATGTCGTGGACTTCTACACTGATGATGAAGACTCGGACTTCATCGACGATGAGTAGATGCACTAGAACACTGTCGTAGCATGAGATGTATCGATCTCATTGTATCTTAGCTTGCAGAATGGTTCTTCAAACCATCTGTTTCCCTTTGATTGTTGTGGTGTGTGTTGTATCGTGTGCTTGCTTGCATGAATGAAAATTAAGTTAGTCGAAAAACCTGAGTCTAACTTAAAGTTATAGTTTTGAAAACCCCAAAACCATGAACCTTAGAAATTTCCCTCTTACCCCTATATCTCAATCTTTAGATGACTCGTGGAAACCAAGGAGGGAGCAACTCGTCGCAAGACCCAATGCTGCAGATCTTGCAGAATCTCATCGCAGACCATGAAGCAAGCTGGGCAGAACGCCAAGCCAACTTAGCAACACTTCAACAGATCGCCTAGATGGCTCTCAACAACCAAGGGCATGGAAATCAGGATCACCAGGGATCCAAACTCAAAAACTTTCAGAACACTAATACCCCAATCTTCAATCAATTTGAGAACCCATTAGATGTTGATGACTGGTTACAGACCATGGAAAACAACTTAGAAGTTGCCCGAGTTGATGAAAATGAGAAAGTTCTCTTCGCCACCCACTATCTGGCAGGAGATGCAAGAGCTTCGTGGAATAGCATCCGCAATATGAACCATGGTCAAGTGATGACATGGGAAGCATTCAAGGTCAAGTTCAGCCGCACCCACGTGCCGCAAGGTCTAGTCAACAGAATGAGAGATGAGTTCCGCGAATTGAAGCAAGGAAGAATGACTGTGGTGGAGTACCGTGACAGATTCCTGTCACTTGCCAGATATGCACCTGATGAAATCAACACGGAGACCAAGAAGAAGGAGAGATTCTTGAACAGACTGCATGATGAGATGCAGACTGTCCTCGTCAACATCCGTTTCCAGGACCTCGAAGAGCTAGTCGACTCTGCCATTCAGATGGAAGGGAAGATTAACTAGGCAAACGACAACCGCAAGCGTCGTATGATGCAGCAGTCTGGATCCAATAGTCAACAGAAGTACCGCCCCATCCCTTCACCAGGATATGCACCAAGAAACAACCGACCCCCAAATGCTCGCCCAAGCTACCCCAACCGTAGCGGAGGCAATGTGAAGTCCGGAGGAAACCATCACAACTCCGGTAATGCCAACAGTTTCAACCGTGCACCTCCCAAGAACCACAACAACAACAACAGCAACACTGCACCCAGAACTGGCAGCAATGCTGTACCTGTTGCAGTCAAGGACAAGTCCCAGATCACTTGTTTCGAGTGTGGAGTGAAAGGTCACTACTCCAATGACTGTCCCAAGAAGACTGCAGCCAATGCCAATGTGAATGCCCCAGCTCAGCAGCAGCGTCGTGTTCTACCAGGAAGGAGATTTGCCCCAGGGAACCCTCACAACCGCAAAGGCCGCCTCTTCCACATGAATGCAAAAGAAGCCCAGGAAGCGCCAGATGTAGTACTGGGTATGTTTTCTGTCAACTCAGTTTTAGCAAGAGTATTGTTTGATTCGGGAGCATCGCATTCATTTGTCACCGAAGAATTTGCATGCACTAGTAAGATTCGTCCAACCAACCTGAAGCATGTCATGATAGTTCAAATCCCCGGTTCAACAACCAAAGGTAGAAAAATTTGCAAAGTTGTACCTATCAGAATACATGGGATAGATTTTTATGCCAACCTAATTGTACTTGGAACCAAAGGATTGGAAGTAGTACTAGGTATGGACTGGATGTCAAGGCATAAAGGATTAATAGACTGTGCTAAGAAAGCCATCACCATGACCAGTAGATTTGGAGTCACAGTAGAGCATATCTCTGAAACCTTACCCTATCAATTCAAGTGCAACCAGAGTGTAGCCTTGCCCACCATAGACCAAGTCAGAGTAGTCTATGAATACCCTGATGTATTCCCAGATGAATTGCCAGGTATTCCCCCGGATAGGGTTATTGAGTTCATTATCGAACTAATCCCCGGAACCGGACCCATAGCCCAGAGACCCTATAGCATGAACCCCTCAGAGTTAGTGGAACTGAAGAAGCAGTTGGATGCTATGCTAGCCAAAGGTTTGATTCAACCAAGTGCATCGCCATGGAGATCACCAGTGTTATTCATCGACAAGAAAGATGGAGGCAACCATCTGTGCACATATTACAGAAAGTTGAATGATGTCACCATCAAGAACAAGTACCCCTTACCAAAGATAGAGGATCTATTTGATCAGTTGATTGGAGCTCAGGTATTCTCAAAGATTGATCTTAGGACCGGTTATCACAAACTTAAGATCTGTGCAACGGATATTCCAAAGAACGCCTTTACTACTCGCTATGGTTTATACGAGTATACGGTTATGTCTTTTGGATTAACCAATGCCCCTGCTTATTTCATGAATCTCATGAATAAGATCTTTATGAATTTCCTAGATAAGTTTGTAGTTGTGTTTATCGATGACATCCTTATCTACTCCAAGTCCGAAGAAGAGCATGAGAAACATCTGAGAGTTATCCTAGAAACCCTGAGAGAGCATCAGTTATATGCTAAGTTCAACAAGTGTGCGTTTTGGCTGAAAGAGGTAGGATTCCTAGGACATATTGTGTCTGTCGGAGGAGTCTCTGTTGATCCCGCCAAGATCAAAGATGTCGGAGAATGGGAAGCTCCAACCACTCAAACCCAAGTCCGTGCATTTCTCGGATTAGCGGGATATTACTGCAAGTTCGTAGAAGGATTCTAGAGCATAGCCCGACCAATGACCCAATTATTGAAGAAGGACAAGAAGTTTGAATGGACAGACAAATGTGAAGCCAGTTTCCAGGAGCTGAAGAGGAGATTGATATCAGCCCCAATTTTGGTCATGCCAGACATCAAGAAGCCCTTTGATGTGTATTGCGACGCATCCAAGATTGGTCTAGGATGTGTATTGATGCAAGATGGCAAAGTCATCGCTTATGTGTCTCGACAACTGAAGCAGCATGAGCAGAACAATCCAACCCATGATCTTGAGCTAGCAGCTGTGGTTCTAGCACTGAAGACATGGCGTCATTATTTGATGGGTAATCGCTGTGAGATTTACTCAGATCATAAGAGCTTGAAGTATATCTTCACTCAGAAGGAGCTGAATATGAGGCAAAGAAGATGGATAGAGTTAATCAAGGATTATGAACTTGACATTCACTATCACCCCGGCAAAGCCAATGTGGTAGCGGATGCTCTTAGCAGATTGCCGTGTAGGCTTAACACCATGATCAAGGAGAAGCAACCTAGTTTGTATGAAGAGTTGGAGCAGTTCAGGACTGAATTAGTTAGCAAAGGATTCTTAGCGAGCATTGAACTTCAACCCACTTTGATTAGCCAAATCAAGGAAGGCCAGAAGGGAAATGAAAGTATCGACGGAATCAAACGTTGTATTGGTACAGGAAAGGTACCTGAATTCACCGAAGACGAAGAAGGGGTACTGTGGTACAAAGGACGTATCTGTGTTCCAGCAGATTCGGAGCTGAAGGAGGTTATCATGAAGGAAGCTCATGATACTCTTTATTCTATCCACCCCGGAGGAACAAAGATGTATCAGGATTTGAAAGAGCAATTTTGGTGGCACAAGATGAAGAGAGAGATCGGAAGCTACATCGCCAAATGTTACATCTGTCAAAGAGTCAAGGCAGAACATTAGAGACCTGCAGGACTGTTGCAACCATTAAAGATTCCGGAATGGAAGTGGGATTCCGTCAGAATGGACTTTATCACTGGTTTACCTACTTCTAGTAGGGGAAATGACTCAATCTGGGTCATAGTTGATAGACTGTCCAAGGTTGCCCACTCTACACCTGTCAAGACAACTTACCAGAGTGTAAAGTTAGCAGAGCTGTACATTGCTAGGATTGTTAGTCTGCATGGAACCCCCAAGACCATCGTATCAGATCGAGGAACCCAGATTACCTCAAGATTTTGGCAGAAAGTCCAAGAAGGATTAGGAACCAAGTTGAACTTCATCACCCGCAAACAGATGGACAAACTGAGAGAGTCAACCAGATCCTAGAGGATATGCTTAGAGCTTGTGTGTGGAATATGGATCAAAATGGGAAGACTGCCTGCCTTTCGTAGAATTCTCATACAACAACAGTTATCAAGCTAGTTTGCAAATGGCACCATTTGAATTCCTATACGGAAGAAAGTGTCGTACCCCTTTGAATTGGTCGCAAGTAGGAGAGAGTTAGATCTTCTGACCCGACATTCTCCGAGAAGCAGAAGAGGAAGTTCACAAAATCCGTGAGCACCTCAAGATTGCCCAATCCAGACAGAAGAGTTATGCTGACAAGAGAAGGAGAGACCTGACTTTCAATGTCGGAGATTTTGTATATCTCAAGGTTTCACCATTGAAGGGAACTCAACGCTTTAGTCTAAAAGGAAAGTTAGCCCTCAGATATATCGGGCCCTTCAAAATTCTGAACCGTCGAGGAGAAGTATCGTATCAGCTGGAACTGCTTGAAGAGATGTCAGCCATCCACAATGTGTTCCATATCTCGTTACTTCGCAAATGTCTGGAAGTGCCCGAGAAGACTGAAGTTTTCAAGAACATCGATCACAGAGCTGTGGAAATCAAGAATGACCTGACCTATCAAGAAGTACCCATCCGTATCTTAGAAGAAGCCTACAGAACCACCAGGACCAGGGGTATCAAGTTCCTCAAGATTAAGTGGAGCAACCATACGGAGGAGGAAGCTACTTGGGAGCGCGAAGATTACATTAGGAAAGAGTTCCCAGATCTCTTTAGTTCCTAGTTTTCTTTGTAAATCTCGGGACGAGATTTTGTTTAAGGGGGGAAGTTTGTAACATCCCAAAACTTCAATCCAAACTTATCAAGATCAAATCAACCAAAAATGGGATTAACAAAAACTTTTCCAAATTTAAAATGAAAGCATTCATATATGTGTGCATTTAAAATAGGAGTTGTTTGAATTTCCATGATTGAGTGATCCAATGCTTGTAAAATGTTTCTTAGGTGATTTAAACATCATCTACATCTTTCCCAAACTTTTCCTAAAGAAAATCAAATAAAAAAGTATTAAAAAGGAGAAATGGTCATTTTGGCCATTTTAATCCACTACACTACTTTGAGTGTTCCTAGCACTCATTTCTTGATAGAAATAATTCTTGATCTTTGTACCCCTTGCTAGTACACCTAATGAGGTACCAAGGCCCACCTTTTGATCTACTAAAAACATTCTTTTACTTATTTTAAATAGCATTTGAAAATTGAATCTAATGCATATGCATAGATCACCCCTATTTCAAAACCCATCTTTTTGAGCTCCACTTTCAAAACCCTTGCAACTAGAGACTACCTAGCACTAGTGGAGATCACTCAAAAAATTTGAAACCAAAATTCAAAACTTTTTCTCTTTCGGCCATTTTGTCAAACACCTTGCTAGCAAGATCATTTTGGCCTAACTAATACTGTTTTGGGCTGATTTTGTCTAGCAATTCTGTAGTGCTTTGATCATCTCCGTCCCCCTCAAGCCTAACCAGACCAACCCCAACCCCTCCCGTACCCCCTAGCTGCACTGCCATGCCATGCCGAGCCACCTCTCGCCGGCCGACCGTGCACTCGCCGCAGCAGCCCTCTCCCGCCTCTCTCTCCATGTCTAGGAGGTAGCCCACACCTCACCGCCCCTCTCTGTCCCCTGCCTGAGCCAAGCCCTATCGTGGACCAGCGAGGAAAGCCCGCACCCAGTGCCACCGCACCATGCCGGTGCCGCCCCAGACCGCCCCTTGGCCGCAGCCCGTGCCCGCCGTTCCGCCACGACCTGGAGAACACCCGAGACACCCCCGCTGGCCGCCCAACGCCTCACAGCCACCGCTCGCCGTGGACACCGCCGCCTCTGCCGCTTAGAGCGCCACCTCGCCCAGACCGCATGCCACCGCCCCTACGGCCGCATTCAATGCCTAGAGCACCGATAGGGAACCGCAAGTCGATCGCCACCCGCAGGCATGCCTCTACCCAGCCATAACCATGTCGCCACCGTCGCCTGCCCATCCCGCTTGGTCTCACCGTTGGGCCTATAAAAGGAGCCCTCCCCAGCCTCTTCTCTCCACACCACTCCACTCCCCTCACCTCTCTGAACCTCACGCACCTCTAGCTAGAGCAAGGCGAGCTCTGCCTTGCCAGAATTGGAGCCGGAGCAGCCGCGGTAGGAGGAGAAGGGCGCCGCTGATTGCGACCACCCCAAGCTCCGCCACAACCATGCCTCGCCTCGCCGTTGTCTTCCACTTTGTTTGCCCGCCTCGCCGACCCCGTTGGAGCCCTGGTATGTCCCTAGTAGACCCCTACCGAGCCGCTAGGGTTCGAGCTCGCCGGCGACCTGTTCGTCGTCGACGACGACCCTCAGCCGTAGATCTGCCTTCTAATCCTACGGCCCACAGCGCGTGTACCGTTTCGTGTGTTAAGTGCAGCTGACAAGCGGGACCCCCTGTCAGTTGAGCCCCGCGCCGCGCAGCGCCACTGGGTCGGCCCAAGTCTTTTCCCGCGCTAGCCCACCCGTTCAAATCTGGATTTTTCTTTTTAGTTAAATCTAGTTTCTGCCCACTATTATAAAATTCAATTCTGGGAGTTTTCCAAATCCATATTGCATGAAACAAATTTTGCCTTAAAGGTATTAAGATGATCTATCCAGGCCCGTTGGATTTAATTCAATTAGAGTTATAGATCTCTCCTAATAAAAATAAGAAGACAAAAGCATTTGCAACATTTTTATAAAATCAACCAAGTTATCTTTTGAGTTGATTCCAACTCTCAAAAATCACATTTCATCATATCTATCTAAATATGTAATAATATTAAGGTTTACATCTAGTGACTTTGGACTAGTACCCAAATAATGCTATATAGGCATTTCTAGTCACTTTAAATCATTAAATAATGAACTTAAACCAAAGTAATATTGATCTAACCCTTAATTCTAATTCCCACATGTTAGGATATGTGGTGATGACATGTGTCAACATGATCCCATATTTTAAGTGGTGAATATTAAATCTTAGTTAATTTTTCAATGAGTAGAAATTACTTTTCTAAAATAAAAAGAATGAAACTATTGAATTATACTTGTGATGTTTGTGATGATAATAGATAACCAAATGTGTGTCTTAGAATGCTATTTAGCCTAGTTAAGTATTGTTTGGTGATTGTGCACTCCCTATGTATTTATAGACGATAGTACCGACCAAGCTTTCGAGGAGGAGGAGTTCTACCAAGAAGAAGAAGAAGAAGAAGAAAACTTCAACCACTGCACCAACCAAGGGAAGCTACTATTAGCAAGCTAGCACTATCAAAGTGCAAGCCACCATTAACAATGCAAGCTAACACTTGAAAGTTTACTGCTTAGCAAGTTAGGACCAAACTAGATGGTTTAGCAAAGATTCCTTAAGCATGCCTTGATCACACTCCCTTTTGACTATTAGTACTCCAAGTCTTAGTTACAAGATTTACTCCCTTAGTTTACACCAAGTTCTTTACTTGTTTTGAAGGTAGCATAAAAAGTATAAAACTTGACCTGTTTAGAACCCTTTAGATGTCATTCTATGGCATGAGATTGAACCCATCTTTTCCACCTTAGTGAACCCTCTTAACTTAGTAATTAGAGTAGATCAAAAACTTGAGTCATTTTAGATGAGAACACTTGGTGAAAATGAATTATGAAAACCTTGGAATGATGAGTCATTCTATTGAGATGTTTTGACATGTGTTGAGAAACACAAAGGATTGATGTTGATGAAAATGTTGAGGCATGAGCCTTAACTCTTTTATAAAACTGATGGTTGGATTCGGATGCGATACTATTCCAAATTTACCGTACAACCATATTACCTGAATTAGGTAAGGCTTAGCTGGAAATTTATATGCATTAGTATTAGTTCCCTCACGGGAGAGGTCTGAGCTGAGGCTACCTCTCAATGTTGTCCACCTATGCAGTGCCCAAGATAACTGATGGTCATGGTTGGGAGGCCATGCTCATAGGAGAGGTGCTTATACTAGGGTGTCTAAAGGGAAGGTTATGTTTGATTATCTGCATACTAAGTATGATGATTCAGGGTTATCCCTCACAGATGTATCGAATCTTGTGGTGAAAGTGTACCACCTCTGCAGAGTGTCAAACTATTCGAATAGCCGCGTCCGCGCTTATGGACAGTTGGAATGGCCATACTGTTTCGTTGTCAGATGTTTTCTAAATACTTTGAAAAGAATGATGAATCTTGACTTGACCACAACAGGGTTGTGTTTATGACAATATCTTTCCAACTTAAGTGATTTTAGGACTTTACTTTGTCTTTCTTTGCTTCTGAACTCAGCTTAGGTTTCAAACTTAACTTTATAGTTAAACTTAGAGTTAGCACTTTAACTTAGAAGTTTATACTTGTTAGTGGTAGTTTGCGAGTACTTAAAGAGTACTCATGGCTTTTGTCCCTGGCTATTATCATGGCCAGACTATGAAGGAGACTTCAAGATGATGGCCAATAGGACGGCTATGATAACTAGGACCATCTGCCTTCGTCAGCATTGCCTGTGCCCCCTGAAGATGGACCCCACCGCTACACTTATCTTCTATTTCCGCTGCTTGTTGTATTAAGACTGGATCATGAGATCCTTATTTGTGTAAGACCTTATGTATGGTTTGTAATGGATGATGTACTGTGATATCCAATCTGTTATGTCTCGCAAAAATGGTAATCCTGGGATTGCGAGGTATGGCATAACGGGCATCTGGGATTAAAAATCCGGGTGTTGACAGTGTCAGAAGAGCGACTTGAAGGCCCTAGAGCTGAAGATTGAGATATTGGACAAGGAGAAGCCAGGGACACCCAAACACCTTCGATTGCTGCGATTTTATCTTGATAAACTTTATGAAGATATCAAGTGGACAACCGAACCGGGTTTTGCCATGACTCTTAAGGCGCTACAAACACTCCAAGATAACAATGAGTTCATTAAGGACAAGTGAAAGTGCTGGAGAGGAATAATCTTTTCTACAAGTTACGTGTTAAGGAATTAGAAGCTGTCAATCAATCCCTCTGCCTCAGGCTGGCCCATGAGGAGAAGATACCACATGCCATGGCGCCATAGTGATATACAATAATCACAGTATCAAATAATCGCAAGGGATTATTTGATCCCGCCTGGCTTGATTCCAAGCTTGGGGAGATCTTTAAGACCTTGTAATATATCTTATTAGTTTTTATTATTCTTGCATCAGCAGACTAGAAATAAAGTTTGCATCATTAGAATTCCCTTCACGAATAGTTGATCTCTTTTATGAAATTCCGAGTTTATTATTATATATGGAGCAATATTAAGTTTGTGTTTGCTTTATTGATATATGAAAGGCTTGAGTATGATTTTACTTGCACTTGATGATTGCAATAGTAGTCTTTCACACCATTGGTATTAATGGAACACATAAAGATCACTTGGTCAATATGCTGTAAGATTACAGTTTGGTTCACAAAGAAAAATTATCTATACAAATTAAATTGAAAAAAAAACCTTGAAAAAAGGAAAATTAAGTGATATCTAAATAGTGTGAGAACAAGTCGTGGTAGAATCTCAAGTCATAAGAATGCTTCATATACAGTTGGAATTTTATAATTGAGATCGTTGAACATTGAATTCCTACATGAAGTGGAATATATGGCTAGCTCCTTTGCACAACACTTAAAACAAAAGTATGAGCATATATGCAAAAGAAAAGAAAAAAGAAAAGAAGAAAACGAGCGAATGTGCAATGAGCAAATAGGCATATGCCACCGTATTGTAGTATGACAAAGAGACACTATTGAGATTTTGAATCCCAAGTGAATACGTTGATCCTAAAACACTTGGGACTACCTCGTTAACTCATTCGATTGAACTGGATTCTTTTACATTATGTTGAGATTCATCTTTTATGAACTATTGATAACTAAGGTGTGGAAGCCTTCCAATACTATTCAGACGGTTCGAGTAAGGTACTATTCATGAACTTATTCCCTTGTATCGTGCATGACAAACACATGATGCAATTGCCTCATTTATTTTATCGACTCAGCTTCATGAATATGAGGATAACATCCATTAAGCTAAAAACTTGAGTCTAAGCTTGGGGAATTTGATGAGTGCATATTTGTATCATGTTTTACATTATTATTTTGCATTGTAGATGTAGGATCTTGGTATTTTATGGCGCTTGTGCACACATTTTATGTCTGTTTTCACCTGGATCAGGACATATGATGGATCCAATGGATACAATTATAGAAGCAGTTGAACTGTGGAGAAAAGGAGTAAAAAACAACGTAAATCGCTTATAAGGGAAATATTAATAATACCAAAAGAAAACCAGAAGTGAACAAAGGAGGCAGAGAGCGCAATGGCCAACTATATGGCGGGAGAATTTCTTCCGCCCGTATAACTCCGGCCGTATAGTTGGCGCCGCCTCCGCCTCGTCAAATAGTTCCACCCCGTGCAATTGGTTCGGAGAGACGACATACAGAACACCCAGAAATCATAGAAACCTCACCTCCGAAAGGCATCTGGAGGGGGAACTCATCCACAAGGGATCCATCTTTGCCATGTACAGATCCGGGAGCCTAAGGCATCGATCTTCATCATCCACCACTTCATCACCACCATCTCCATCCATCCCATCTACATCTTGTCTAGATCTTGTTGTAATTCCTATACTCGTTGTGGATTTATACAAGTACTATTCATCTATGCTTGTTTCCATTATCATTGCCATGATGTTGATTGCCTCCATGTCTGGGTAGATCATTAGTTCTTGGGTAGATGGAGAAACCGTAGTATGAGATTGAAATAAGATAAAGTCTATTATGATATTCATCGCTGCGACCATGTGTTAGATTCTCTACATCTTGATGTTGAGAGAAGTCGACCTCTCAATATTTTCCTCTCGTGGGGACTTGATGGATGGAACTACTTGTTGGTAGAC
The DNA here is from genome assembly GCA_910589775.1 of Avena eriantha. Classification (NCBI taxonomy): domain Eukaryota; kingdom Viridiplantae; phylum Streptophyta; class Magnoliopsida; order Poales; family Poaceae; genus Avena; species Avena eriantha. Next base: position 279,304,745 of record OU342741.1, read on the forward strand.
GGACGCGTGCTAGCACTTATAGTGACTATAAAGTTGTTAGCAATCCTTACGTATCAACTTGGGAAATCGAGGAAACTCATGGAACACTATCCATGCCATGGGATACGTCATACGGGATCACGTCCCTTAATAGCGCAGTAATTCGATTGATGTCGATTGCTGACTGCTGTGGTTATGAGGATGATGTGAGCAGCGGTTGTTGCCTATTCATCCACATACGGAGGTCCTCCCACACATACATAGTTGAGAATATTCATGATGATAATCTTTATCTTAGATCTTTACAAAACTAGTGGTGTATCTACTACTCCCTAAGAATGCTTTTTTCCCTACTATAGTTCCAATCTCTCTTACATACGCGATACTTACTTTCTGTATTAAGTTATTTTTCTTTACTTTATTATTGCTCTTATACCCAAAACCCAAAAACTACTTTTTACACATTACTCGCATTTTATCTTGTTACTTAGAACTTTATCTAGCATTTCTATAGCAATATTTATCTCAAAAATTATTAGACTTCAACCTCCTACTCCCTATGGGATCGATATCTTTATTTTGAAACCAGCTACAAACGATCTATGTACTTGTAGTCATCACCCAACCGGCAATCCACCCCCTCTACTCCATGGCCACCGCTCCTATCTGCTTCCCACGCATGCTGCGCAGCCCAGCCGGCCCACTTGGCCCGTTTCCCCCTCTCGCTCACACACACCCGGGCCCCACCCCATCGTCGCTAACCTCCCGCTCCTGACCAGCTCTGACCCCACGCCTGCTGCCCGCGATCCCCTCTCGCCCAGTCGCCTGAGATACCCTGGATAAATCCCTCGACCCCCTCTATCTTTCCCCCTTGTCCTCCCACCGCAACACCCCCAGGCCACTAGAATTCCTCGCTAGAACACCGCCATTCGCCGCCGTGCTCGAACTCTCCCCGGTGAAACTGTGAGTCCACACCGCCCTTGTTTGGGCCCCTCTCACCCACTCGACCACACGCTCCTCCTCACCTTCTTCTTCCTCTCTCACTCATAGTGCATCAGCCTCGCTACGAAGCACCGAAGACCGCCGCCATGATGAACTCCGGCCGCCTATCCTAGTCGCTGCAGGAACCGATGCACCTCACCACCAACGCCTTGGGACTCCTATTGCTGCCGCACGCCTTGTCGTCGCCTCCACGTATGCCGTAGACCGCCACAGCTGCCTCGTCGCCGTCGCCTGCATCGCCGCCACCGTGTCTTCGCCGCTGGTGAGTCCCCCCTGCAACCTTTCATTCTTAGCCGCACGATCGTCCAGCGACGACGACGATTAGATCAGGCCAAAGAGGTATCATCCAGTAGGCTTGCACCACGTGGCCGCTGCGTCAGCGCCGCGTCGGCAGCGCGTGTCAGCCTCATAGGCATTGCGTGGCAGCAACGTGAACGCCACGTGAGCAAATCAGCCCAGTGTGTATTTGTTTTATTATTAAATAGGCATAAAATGCTATACTCTTCTAAAATGCATAGTAAATGATCCGTATATCAGAAAAATGCATATGATATATTCCTAGATTCAGAAAATTGTGTAGAATAATATAGATAATTAAAATTTGAACTTTTCCAAAGAAAAGTAATTTAAATATTTAAACTCTATTATAGGGTAATTAAATTATAGTAAATATTCTGTATATCCAAAATTGCAAATAATACCTTTATGGAATCCTTGTGAATAGTACTACAGTATCCCACTATTAGTTTTAAAATTTGATCAATTTAAATGTAAAAACATTACAGAAATGCCATTTATCCATTTTAGGCATAACTTTAATTCTAAAAAGTATTTTTTAATGAATCTTTTGGTAAAATGCTCATATTTTAAACCATTTCTAGTGTTATCATGCATGCATCTGAACATGGATAACCTAGGCCGGGCTTTGTCTAACTAAACATGCCACCACTTTCATACATGTGGTAGTGCCACATGCAATATTTGGAGGGATTCCGATGGTCCTAATATATATATGCTCGGTTTCCACCATAACCGTATATAAAGAGGGGGTCTCGTAGATCTACCCCTTCAACTGGCATACAAAGATGGTTGACCAACAAACTTTTATCCTTTATTCTTGTTATATTAGATCATAGCAAAACGGGAGACAAAGGATAACCCTAATTCCACTGGGTTTCCCCTTCGGCTCACTCGGTGGTTTTCCATCTATGTTTTGTAGAACCTTAATTAATTTTCCAATGTTATCACACATCAGGCTCACCAAGGGGTTTGGTTATGCCTATCTCAAAATTCCACCAAACTTTCATACATATGGTAGTGCCATAGGCAAGATTTGGAGGGATTCTGGCACTCTTTTCTCGGTTTCTAGCGAAACCCTAAAACATGGGTCCACAAATCTACCCCATTGACCTGCCACAACAATGGTTGAACAATGGACTTTTATTGTTATTCTTGTTAGTTTAGGTCATAGCAAGGTTGGCCCCAATTATTCCACATGTTTTCCCTCAGGCTCTCACCCGTGGAGTTTTCCAGCTATTGGAGCACCTTAATTAATTTTCTAGTGTTATCATGCATGCATGTGAATAGTCTCACCTAGGGGTTGGGTGCTGCCTATCTCAACAGCCCACCACACTTTCAGGCATATGGTAGTGCCACATGCAAGATTTGGAGGGATTCTGGCGCTCTGTTCTTGGTTTCTAGGAAAGCCCTAAAACATGGGTTCCACAGATCTACCCCTTTGACCTGCCACAATGACGGTTGACCAATGGACTTTTACCCTTATTCTTGTTATTTTAGGTCATAGAAACATGGGAGACCAAAGTTGATCCTTGATTCCACAGGTTTTATCTCTGGTTCACTAGGCCCGCCGAGTTTTCCAACTGGTTCAGAAACCTTAATTTTCTAGTTTTATCAGGCATGTATGTGAACAGGCTCCCACATGGGTCGGATTTTGCCTATATCAACATCCCACCACACTTTCATACATATGGTAGTGCCGCATGCAAGATTTGGAGGGATTCTGGCGCTCGTGTGCTCGGTTTCTAGCAAAACCCTAAAACATGGGCCCCACAGATCTACCCCTTTGACGTGACACAACAACGGTTGACAAATGGACTTTTATCACTTATTCGTGTTAATTTAGGTCATAGCAACATGATACCAAAGTCAATCCCTAATTCCACAAGTTTTCACTCTGGTTCACCTGTGGAGTTTTCCAACTACGACGTGCAGAACCTTATTCATTTTTCTAGTGTTATCATGCATGAATGTGAATAGGCTCAACCAGGGGTTGGGTTCTGCCTATATGAAGATCCCACCACACTTTCATACATGTGGTAGTGCCACATGCATGGTTTGGAGGGATTCTTGCGCTTTGCTCTCGGTTTCTAGTTAAACCCTATAAAACATGGGATCCGCGGATCTATCCCTATGACCTGCCACAACAATGGTTTACCAATGGACTTTTATCCCATATTATCATTAGTTTAGGTCATAGAAACATGGGATAAAAAGTTTGATCCCTAACTCCACTTGTTTTCCCTTTGGTTCACCTGGGGAGTTCTCCAACTACGACGTACAGAAAACTTAATTTTCCAGTGTTATCATGTATGCATGTGAACAGGCTCACCCATGGGTTGGGTTCTCCTATATCAACATCCCACCACACTTTCATACATATGGTAGTGCCACATGTAATATTTGGAGGTATTTTTGGCGCTCATGTGCTCGGTTTCTAGCAAAATCTTAAAACATGGGCCCCAAAGATCTACCCCTTGACCTGCCACAACGACGGTTGACCAATGGAATTTTATCCCTTATTATTAGTTTAGGTCATAATAACATAGTATACCAAGTTTGAGCCGTAGTTTTGCCTCCAGTTCACCCGTAGTTGGAGTTTCCAACTATATATATACGCGTAAAATCCTTTTCTAGGTTTATCATGCATGCATGCGAACATGGCTCATCCAAGCTGAGATCTTCCTTATTTAACATGCCACCACTTTCATACATGTGTAGTGCCACATGCAGGATTTGGAGGGATTATGGCGCTGCTATTAAATATGCTCAGTTTCCACCGAAACCGTATAACGAGGGGTCCCAGCCGGCCTGTAGATCTACCCCCTTTGACAGGCTCCAACAACGATTAACGAATGGACTTTTATCCCTTATTCTTGTTAAGTTACGTCATAGAAATATGGGAGACCAAGGCCAGTTAACCATAATTCCTCACGTTTTCTCTCCGGCATCACCCCGGGGGTTTTCCAGCTATGTTTACAGAACCTTAATTAATTTTCCATTTTTATCATGCATGCATGTGAACAGGCACACCTAGGGTTGGATTCTGCCCGTCTCAACATACCACCACACTTTCATACGTATGGTAGTGCCACAACCAAGATTTGGAGGGATTCCGGAGCTCTATTCTCGGTTTCCAGTGAAACCCTTAAACATGGGCTCCGTAGATCTACCCCTTTGACCTGCCAAAATGATGGTTGACCATGGAAATTTTCCCTTGATTTTGTTAGTTTATGTAATAACAAGATGGGAGACCAAGGCTAATTCCACAGGGTCTTCCCTCCGGCTCACCCGAGGGTTTTCCAGCAACGTTATGGAGAACTTAATTAATTTTCCAGTGTCAATATACATGCATGTGAACATGCTCACCCAGGGGTTGGGTTATGCCTTTCTCAACATCCCACCACACTTCCATAAATATGGTAGTGCCACATGCAAGATTTGGATGGATTTTGGCGCTCTGTTCTCGGTATTCAGCGAAACCCTAAAACATGGGCTCCATAGATCTACCCCTTTGACTTGCTACAACGACGGTTGACCAATTGAATTTTATCCCTTATTCTTGTTAGTTTAGGTCATAGAAACATGGGAGACCATGCAAGGTTGACCCTAATTATTTCAAAGGTTTTCCCTCTGGCTCTCACCCGGGGAGTTTTCTAGCTATTGCAGAACCTTAATTTTCCAGTGTTGTCATGCATGCATGTGAACAGGCACACGTAGGGGGTTGGATTCTGCCTATCTCAATATCCCACCACACTTTCAAACATATGGTATTGCTAGAGGAATGATTTGGGTGGATTTTGGTGCTCTGTTCTCAGTTTCCAACGAAACCCTAAAACATGGGCTCCGTAGATCTACCCATTTGACCTGCCACAACGACGATTGACCAATTTTATATTAGCCCTTTTTCTTGTTAGTTTAGGTCATAGCAACATGGTAGACCAAAGTTGATCCCTAATTCCACAGGTTTTCCCTTTGGTTTACCTGGCCCGCAACATTTTCGAACTAGTGCGGAGAAACCTTAATTTCTAGTGTTATATCATGCATGCATGTGAACAGGCTCACCCAAGGGTTGGGTTTTGCCAATATCAAAATCCCACCACACTTTCCTACATATGGTAGTACCACATGCAAAATTTGGAGGGATTTTGGCGCTCGTGTGCTCGGTTTCTATGGAAACCCTAAAACATGGCCCCATAGATTTACCCCTTTGACCTTCCACAACAATGGTTGACCAATGGAATTTTATCATGTATTCTTGTTAGTTTAGGTCATAGCAACATGGGATACCAAGGTTCAACCCTATTTTTGACTCTGGTTCACCCATAGTGGGAGTTTCCATCCATATATACGCATGGAAACCTTTTCTAGTGTTATCATGTATGCATGTGACCATGGCCCATCCAGGACAGGATTTGCCTATCTCAACATCCCACAACTTTCATACATGTGGTAGTGCCACATGAAAGATTTTGAGAGATTACGGTGCTCCTATTATATATATGATCGGTTCATTCCACCGAAAACGTATATATATACCGAGCCGCATATCTACCCCCTTGGACCAATCTCCAGTGATGGTTGACCAATGGAATTTTATCCCTTATTATTGTCACTTAGGTCATAGAAACATGGGAGACCAAGGTTGACCCTAGTTCAACAGGTTTTCCCTGTAGCTCACCCAGGGGTTTTTCTAGCAACATTTTCCAAAACCTTAATTAGTTTTCCAGTGTTATCATGCATGCATGTGATTAGCCCCACTTAGGGGTTGGGTTCTACCTATCTCTCAACATCCAACCACACTTTCTTACATATGCTAGTGCCACGGGCAAGATTTGGAGGGATTCTTGCTCTTTGCTCTCGGTTTCCAGTGAAACCCTATAAACCATGGGCTCCGTAGCTCTACCCTTATGACCTGCCACAATGACAATTGAGAAATTGAATTTTATCCCTTATTCTTGTTAATTTAGGTCATAGAAATATTCGAGAACAAAGTTGATCCTTGATTACATAGGTTATCCCGCTGGTTCACCTGGCTCGTAGAGTTTTTCAACTAGAGGAGAATCCTTAAGGGCGAGTTTGGTTTGCCCAATATTCGTTTCTCGCAGGGCGCGGGAAGTAAGCCCATTTAGCTTGCTGGGTCACATGGAATTTATGCACCACACGAGATTTAAAGTAGACCAAAAGTTGCCCCGTTGGGAATGCCGATTTCGAGCGCTCTCTTCTCGGTTTCAAGCAAAACCCTAAAAGATGGGCTCCGTAGATCTACCTCTTTTACATGCCACAATGACGGTTGATAAAATTGAATTTTAACCCTTATTATTATTAGTTTAGGTCATAGCAACATGGGAGACCAAAGTTGATCCCTGATTCCACATTTTTTCCCTCTGGTTCACCTGGCCCGTGGAGTTTTCCAACTAGTGCAGATATCTTAATTTTGAAGTGTTATCATGCATGCATGTGAACAGGCTTATCCAGGGGTTGGGTTCTACCTATATCAACATCCCACCAAACTTTCATACATATGGTAGTGCCACATGGAAGATTTGGAGGGATTCTAGAGCTCGTATGCTCGGTTTCTAGTGAAACCCTAAAATATTAGCGCGACAGATCTACCGTTTGACCTGCCGCAATCACAGTTGACCAATGGATTTTAGCCCTTATTCTTGTTTCATTAGGTCATAGAAACATGGGAGATCAAGGTTGACCCTAATTCCATAAGTGTAGTGCATGTGGTTGATTCAAGTAGTGTTATTATGGATAACCTATATATGAGTTGGGTTTTGCCTATCTCAACATCCCTCCACACTTTCATACATATGGTATGTAGTGCCATGCAAGATTTGGATGGATATATATTATGGCACTCCTATATGTTCGGTTTCCATCGAAACCCTAGAACATATGGGCCGTGTAGAGATCTACCCCCAGCCCTTTGACCTTTTACAAGATGGTTGACCAATGGAATGTTATCTCTTATTATTGTTAGTTTAGGTTATAGAAACATGGGAGATCAAGATAGAGCCCTAATTCCACAGGTTTTCCCCTTCGGGTCACACGTAAAGAGATTCTATCTTGCTTGTGTATGTGCTCAAACCTTAGACAAGGCCCCTGTAGTTTTACGATCTAGATCATTTTCATAACACACTTTTGACCTCACCTATACCAATATTTTGGAAAAAAAATCAACATAACAGATTTTTCCTGATTTTTTGGGCTAGTAATTGCTAAATTTATTCAAAATGTACCCTTTGTAACTAGTTCCATATATGATTAATTTGTTTGATCCACCCACCAGGCAATAGACGGCGAGGATATGCCATCCAAAATTTTGACCGACGCAGCCCGCTAAAATTTCACACGTAGGAGTTAAATTTCACGCATAGAATAGACCAATTAGCCTCCAGCACTTAGGTAATCTAAAAGAAACCCAACTTATCTCCTCCCCCACAAAAAGTGGACGAGTTCCAGTTTTCCTCACATCGCCGTCCTCTAGCTCCTCCCTCGCCCTCAGCCTCGCCGATGTTCGTCCCTCCTCCACTCGCCACCGTCCTTCCCTTCGCCCCTCGACACCCAATGACCATCCTCACCATGCCGTCGTCCCTCCCTCTAGTAGACAACTAGCTGTCGCCGTAGCCCAAAACCTAGCCCATCATCACGTTCACGGTTTTCCACCATGTCATGTAAACTATCAAGGTCGTAGGTCTGCAACCTCGCTATCAACCTCACCCACAAGATCTGCCACATCTCTGTGCACCTCTATGTAACACCCCAAAACTTTAATCAAGGTTATCAAGATCCAAATCACCCAATTTAGGGTTAACAAAAACTTTTTATCATTAAAAACAATTATGAATGTATGTGTGTTGCATTAATATAGAATTGTTTGGAATTTCCATGTTTGATTGTGCTAATGGTTGTAAAATGATTAAAAGGTGAAGGCCACATCATCTAGGTCATTTAAAAACAAAATCCAAAGAAAAAGAAATCAAATAAGAATAAAAAGACCAAATGGTCGTTTTGACCATTTTAACCCACTAGGCCACTTTAGGTGTTCCTAGAAGTCCATTCTTAATAGAAATAATTCTAACTCTTTTCACCCCTTGCTAGTACAAGTAAAGATGTACCAGGGCCCACTTTGAAATCTTACAAAAACATTTAAACACTAATTTAAATGGCAATTGAAAATGGAATCCATTTCATATGCATAGATCCCACTTTTTCAAAAACCACTCAAATGAGTTCACCTTGACAATCCCAAGCAACCACAGATGACCAAGCATAAGATAAATACACTCACCAAAAATCTTCTCGAATTTAAAATAAAAATTTCCTGTGGCCATTTGACCGAACACCTTGCAGACACAGAATAAACTCTAGCCTAATGCTACTGTTTTGAGCAGTGATCCTTGTTGGGGATATACTTTCAGGGTATCCTCAGCGTACTTCACTAACCAGGGTGACCCACTTTGGGTTAGAGCTTTGCTTCACGGGTGGCCCAGTCAGGGAGAGAAGACGGAGTCCCATCCGGCTACGGGAAGGCCTAGAAGACTTATCGACATAGGCCCATAGTGTTACTTGTAGTTCAAGATGTACTCTATAACCGACTCTTAGTCGTAGCTAGATAGATCTCTCCTATAAAACCTAGGTCGGATATCTATATAAGAGACCTAGGGAGATCCTTTAGGGTACCTTGACAATAGTCTACAATCTCAACTCGCATAGGCGAAACCCTTGTAACCCATATTCCGGCTCTATCGTATTACTGGATTGCTAGCAGGAGTAGGATCCATCCAAAGACGATGGATTCAAACCTGGGTAAATTTGTGTGCTCACCGTCCCGGAATCCTGTACGACTCACACCCCTCTCTTCCACACGCCTCGAGGACCCCCTCATGGCGTACTTGTCATCAATCCGACGACAGTTGGCACCCATTGTGGGGCAAGTGAGCTTCAGATCTATGTTCCGAGCAGAATCTGTAAGAATCAGAATCAACGAGACTATCATTGTTGGTCGCATCCTCTACACCAGTGACGTCCCTCTCATCGTTCTCGACGAGACTTGGATTCCGGCTAGGGAAGCCGTGACCACCTACACCATCATGTCTTTTGGCGAGATCGATGTTTACATCGGTTTTGCTAAACCTGTTTTCTCACCTACCCTAGCGGTGATGATAGAGGCAGAAGAAATTTCTGGATCCCCTTTGTTCGTGGAGGCGGCAGAGTTTTATATCTCAGAAAACCCTAATCCCACCCAGCCCGCACCAGTTGCAGAGATAGTGGAGAAAGCTGAACCTAACGCAGATCTCGCAGTACAAGTCGAATATGGAGCTCATCTCCCTAGCGAGGTTGAATCCTAGATCGACCCACCTGCAGAGGTCGAAATCCAAGAGGAGCGGGAAAACAACTTTGGTTCTGGCTCTGGTAATACCGGAATTAACAGACCTCTCCTGAGGTACACGTTGAGGCGCATGATGATGCAATACGCAAGCATGAACGATATTCTCGAGACCATCAGGTGTTTCGAGGAAGCCGATCACGAGAGCCACAACTATCTTAGGAGGCATGCGTCACACTTCGTCGGATATGTTGGTTCCGGATCCAGCTCTGCCGATGCTGGGGACAACACCGACTCAGTGCTGGAGGCGATCGGGACAAACGCCGATGTACCCGCATCCTTGGATGATTTGATGAACTCGGCGGATTTCTGAAAGTTCTCCATGGAATACGAAGAGGAGTACAACTCCAAAGCTGCAGAAGAAGGGGAAGCCATGGATGAAGGATCCGGGGAAAAGTCGCCCAAAGTGCAGGATGGTATGGATATCGGAGATAATCCCGAGGTCCAGCTGTCCGAAAGTACCGATTAGAGCTTGACTCTAGGAAACATGCCCAAAGTCGTCTTTGCTACCGGCGCTACCAAGAAGGCAAAGAAGACGAATAAGAAGAACATGACCCCGACAAAAGATCTCCCGGTAGAGGAAGTGATTGCCGAGGAATACGAGCAAGACTCAGATGGAGCACTTATCCCAGACGAGCCCAAAGAAGAGTCGGCGGATGGACACGTGATCACCGAAGGTGCGCGTAAACTCATCGATGCTGCATTAACCACACCTGTTCCTACAGCTGCAGAACTTACGGCTGAAGAGCTGGACGAAAGGGCCCAGGCCCTAGAAGTGCATCGCCAAGTACTCCTTGATGGAGCCAAAAACCTTGATGAGGAAAATAAGCACATGGCAACTGCGGAGAGGTATAACTATAGGCAACATCAGAAGACCAGGAAACATCATACTCATGACGACCAATTCCCACAGATTCACAAAGTCCTCTTTGGAGGAGAACATGGGATGCCTCGGCGCAACAGCAACGGAGATTGGGTGTATCCAACACAAGTGCAAAACACCATTGCGGCTCGAGAAATCCTATCTGCTAATCCAAGCCCAGAGCAGATCTGATTGGGCATTAAACTACTCAACAAGGGTCTCGAGCAGCAAAAGGCCACCCTGTCCGAAAGCCAAAAACTGGTCTCCCAATCTGACCAATTTCGCATGGACCCGACCTGGAATGATGTAAGACCCCAACATGTTCCGGAGCATCATCCCCGCTCCAACCGTTGGGAAGACAACAACTCAAGAACTGGATCTTCAGGACAGCACTACAAAATTGCATGTGACTGGCGCAATGTTACTCCAACTGCGGAGCAAGAGGCAATTGCTGCACTGAATCCAAAGAATCCTCCTTGACGAGAGTAGAATGATCGCAGGGAAGAAGACAAAGAGAAACATCGAGAGGAGGACCGCCAAAGAATGCCACCTCCTAGACATGCAAGCCGTCCGGCTGAGCCCCACCGCGGTGGGAGTGATGGACGAAGGAACGACGGACACCATGCTGAGACAAGCCGGCAGGGGGCTCGCCGTAATGAAGATCCTCCCTGGAACTAGAATAATGATGTTCCGGACGGAGGCCGGCAATCAGCCGGAAACAACCCAGCTCCCCCACCCTCTCCACCCGACAGCCATCACAACGTCTCTCAAGGAGGCCAGGGAGGGCGTCGTGGCAGAGGAGGTGGTGCTAGAAGCCGAAATCCGACTCCAAGGCACCGCAGCCATAGCCATCATTCAGGACGATCTCTATCCCCAAGTGACGCAAGGCACATGATTAACTCCAATATAGAGGTGGGGCGCTACGAGAATGATGACATATACATGGGCTCAAAGTGCTTCGGACCAGACATAAGAGCAACAAAATCCCCGGAAGGATTTGCTATCTCAAGACACATTCAGGCTTACGACGGTATGGCTCGGCCAGATACTTGGCTCCAAGATTTTTTCCAAGCTTGCTGTATCACCAAAGGCGGAAACATCCTGGTCGCAACCTGATATCTCCCACTCATGTTGCGGAAGACAGCACGATCACGGCTCAATGAACTTCCGGAGAACACCATCCACAACTGGTATGACATGCAAAGTGCGTTCTTTCCGAATTTCGAAGGCACATACCGGAGGCCCTGTACGGTAGGAGACCTACAACGTTGCACCCAGAAAGCCAGAGAAACTTGCCAAGAATATCTCGGACGATGGATCGACACCAAGAACTCCTATGTAGGAGTAAATGACCAAACTGCGATTGAAGCTTTCATTGCAGGTCTACCAATTGGTTTACTACGTCATCGCTTGAAGTGTGACAAGGTCAGCGATTTGGCAGAGCTGATAGAAATAGCGAGAAAATATGCAGATGCTGACAATGACGTAGAGGGATTACTAAACACCCTAGCTATGCCACAGTCAGCAAAACAACCAAAGAAGCAAGCTCAAAAGCGCAAGAACACCTCGGAAGAAAAGCCCAACACGGAAACGGCAGTGGTTACTGGTACTTTCGGGTCTGGAGGACGAGGAGGACGTGGCGGTGGCCGCAGATGCGGTCGTGGGACGTCAAGAGTTCAAAGTAGAGGAGACCAGCAACCTGGCAAAACCTACTCTTGGGCCGACATTGCCAATAACCCATGTGTGCATCACCTAGACGCCAATGGGGGCCCATCTCACACAAACACCAAGTGTCGTTTTAATGACGACATTAAGAGAGATGATTCCGCTGGCTACAGGGCTAAGCGGAAGAAGGGAAATAAGAATCCCGAAAAGGATAAAGAGACCAAGGAAGATTCCAACATGGAGGAAGCTGATGCTTCAAATCCCTAGCCAGAAGGGAATAAAAAATTTCCGACCAAGAAAGACACTTACGTCACCTTCCTCGAATCTCAACCAAACAAGGTCAAGAAAGCAGTTCTACATGAGCTCAACACAACAGTTCCGGCTGTCCCTCAATTCTTGGACTTGTCGGAATTGGCAATCACCTTTGACTGTGCTGATGATTCGCCTAAGTTGCACAGGCAAGGAAAGTACGCCTTAGTCGCCAATCCACTTATTGATGGCTATGGTTTCTCCAAGACTCTCATGGACGGCGGCAGCAGCATTAACATCTTGTATGTCGAAATGCTACGCCGGATGAAGGTCTCGGAGACCGAGCTGAATTACAGCTGTGTGATCTTTCATGGAGTTGTCCCAGGAAGAAAAGCAAATTCCCTGGGAGAGATCACTTTGGATGTTACCTTTGGAACTCCAAACAACTACCGGACAGAAGCACTTTCCTTCGAAGAGGTCCCATTAAAGAGCGTGTACCACGCTATATTCGGACGTCTGGCTTCTTGGGCTTTTATAGCTCGTCCGTGTTACATTTACAATATGATGAAAATTCCAGGTCCCAATGGCGTGATCACCATCTGGGGAGACCTAAAGAAAGCGCGGGAGTGCGAGGACGGAAATGCTGCCTTTGCTGAAGCCGTGCTACACGCCCAGGAGTACCAGGAGATCAAGAAGACCATAGATCCGTTCGAGATGCCCGCAATAAAGAAGGAGGTGACAAAGTTGAATACGGAGTTCAAGGCATCGGAAGAGACGAAGAAGACGCTGTTGAAGGATGATGACCCAGATAGGCGTTGGCCTAGATAGCGCATAGGAAAGCGTGCTCGTCAAGTTTCTCCAAGCAAATCAAGACATCTTTGCATGATAGTCATCTGACATGATCGGAGTACCTAGGGAACTTGCCGAGTACTCTCTAAATGTAAACCCGAACGCTAAACCCGTCAAACAGTCCCTACGATGTTTTGGCGATGTAAAGCATAAGGCAATAGCTAAGGAACTAACCCGACTCGAGTTAGCCGGATTCATAGAAGAGGTGATCCATAGTGATTGGTCGGCCAACCCTGTAATGGTCCCTAAAAAAGGACACCACTGATTTAAGGATGTGTGTTGATTATACTGCCTTGAACAAGGCTTGTCCCAAAGATCCGTTTGCTTTGCCTAGAATTGATCAAGTTATTGACTCTACGGCAGGCTCGGAACTCCTCTGTTTTCTCGACGCATATTCCGGTTGTCACCAAATTCGGATGAAGGAATCGGATAAAATCAAAACTTTATTCATAACCCCCTTCGCAACCTTCTGTTTTGTTACAATGCCCTTTGGGATGAAGAACGCAGGAGCTACGTACTAGTGCACTATGCAGTGTTGCCTCCATGACCAAATCAGACGCAACATACATGCATATGTGGATGATATTGCGGTGTTGTCCAAAAAGAAGGAAACATTAATTTCTGACTTGGAGGAAACGTTTGCCAATCTACAAAAATACAACATAATGCTCAATCCAAAGAAGTGTTTTTTTGGAATTCCAGCCGGAAAATTGTTAGGTTTCATCGTGTCTCAGAGAGGCATAGAGGTGAACCGAGACAAGATCAAGGCTATACTCAATATTTCCAGGCCAACTCGCCTGAAGGACGTTCAAAGACTCACTTTGCAGTCAATCGGTTTGTAAGACGGCTCGGAGAAAGAGTCGCACCACTTTGCAATGCTCCTGAAAAAGACCAAGAAATTTGTTTGGACTGATGAAGCTGAAGCTGCATTACAAGACCTGAAAGAAGTACTCTCGTCTGCTCCTATCCTTGCAGCACCGGAACCAAGGGAACCGATGTTGCTCTATCTCGCTGCGACAAACAGGGTCATTAGTGTCATCATGGTAGTGGAGAGACCAGAGGAAAATCAGGAACACTTGGTGCAGCGTCCGACTTATTATCTCAGCGAGGTCCTAACTGAATCAAAGCAGCGGTATCCGCACTATCAAAAGCCGGCTTATGGTGTGTTCTTCGCATCTCATAAGTTACGACATTATTTTCAGGAACATCCAATTACCATGGTGAGCACAGCTCCCATGAGAGATATAATCAATAACAGCGAAGCTACAGGACGCGTTGCAAAATGGGGCATAGAGCTTTCAGCTTTCGATATTGAGTATAAACCTCGGACATCAATCAAATCCCAAATCCTTGCTGGCTTTGTTGCTGATTGGACAGAGATAAAGGAGAATATGACTCTCCTTGAGTCGGAATATTGGACCCTATATTTTGACAGGTCTAAGGCTCACGGGGGCTCAGGGGCTGGCGTGGTGCTCAAATCACCCCCAAGGAGATAAACTTCTATACGTTTTGCAGATCCACTTCACAGCGACAAATAATATTGCCGAGTATGAAGCACTACTGCATGGAATCTAGATTGCTAAGGATATCGGCATTCGACGTTTGATGTGTTACGGAGATTCGGATCTTGTTGCTCAACAAGTGTCGGATATTTGTAATGCAAATAAGCACATGTCAGCATATAAAGCTGTCGTGGATGATCTATCTAAATCGTTCGAAGGGTTTGAGGTTCAACACATCCCTCGAGTAGAAAATGAGGAAGCAGATGCATTATCTCGGATAGGCTCCGCACGGAAAGAGGTCCCGGATGGCGCTTTTTTAGAGCACCTCAAAGTTCCCTCCATAAAGGGAGTAGACGAGGAATATCCGACCAAATCCGACTCACCTTTAATAGCAGTTCTGGCTATAATTCCCAGCTGGACTCAACCCTACCTTGACTATTTGGTAGATGACAAATTACCCGAAGATGAAGTTCTGAGCCAGCAAATCATCCGATGAGCAAAATCCTATACTGTAGTCAGTGGTGAGCTCTATAAGCAGAGTGTGTCTAGGGTCTTTCAGCATTGCGTATCTCCGGAAGAAGGAGTGGAAATCTTAAGAGAAATCCACGAAGGCGAGTGTGGTCACCATGCTACAGCCAAATATTTAGTGGCAAAAGCCTTTCAACATGGTTTTTTCTGGCTTACAGCCAAGGCAGATGCCGAACGGCTGGTCAAGACGTGCAAGGGCTGCCAAAAATACGCCAAACAAGCTCATGTTCCAGCTGATCAGCTGTGAACAATACCTATAACATGGCCTTTTGCGGTCTGGGGGCTTGACATGGTAGGACTGTTCAAATGGGCTCCAAGTGGATTTACTCACCTCTTAGTGATGGTGGATAAATTCACCAAATGGATTTAGGCTAAACCCATCACTAGTTGTGATGGAGATATAGCCAAAAGATTTGTCGAGGATGTTATAATCTGGTATGGTTATCCGCATTGTATTATCACAGACAATGGGAGTAACTTCTCTATGGGAGAACTTGCCGAATTCTGCAACGAACAAAATATCCGTCTTGACATTGCGTCAAACGCACATTCGCGGGCTAATGGACAAGTTGAAAGAGCAAATGGTTTAATCCTACAAGGCCTAAAACCTAGACTCGAAGCACCACTACAATGTGCTCCGAGGGCTTGGGCAGAGGAATTACATTCTGTAATATGGAGTTTGTGAACAACTCCGAACAGGTCAACTAGATACACACCTTTCTTCTTGGTCTATGGCGCAGAAGCAGTTCTTCCTAGTGATTTGATTCACACTTCTCCTAGAGTGGCCATGTATATCGAAGAGGATGCCGAGATTTCTCGACAAAATGATCTTGATTTAGTTGAAGAAGTTCACGTCGTTGCTAAAATGAGATCAGCAGCCTATCAGCATAAGTTACGCAAGTATCATAGCCAGAGGGTCAGAAACCCATCTTTCAATAAAGGCGATTTGGTTCTTTGGCTTGTGCAACAAAGAAAGAACAAACTTTCCCCAGTATGGCAAGGGCCTTTTCTAGTTAGTCGAGTATTACACAATGGTTCATACTACCTAACTGATATGCGGCCGGTCAAAGAAAGACCTGCTACTAAGAAGAGAAAGAGAGCTAGAGGTAGTACAAATCCGGAAGAATTAGACATACCATGGAATATTGCTCAGCTATGTCCCTTTTATTCTTAGTTTATCCTTCCTTGTAATCATATATGTGTACATGTTCAATGAGAAATAAAAGTTTTGGTTGCCTCAAGTTTTTTCTGAGAAGTTTTTACCATCTTATTTCCGAATGATCATGTCATAGTCGAAAATCCCAGAATACTTGAAAGTACTTTATGTTCATGTTTATTCTGGTTTAGATTTCCGATTCTAAAATTGCTACCTTCGGGTATAAGCTTAATTTTTATAGTCTGTGCTTTGGTTATTTTTCTGATTACCGGACGCGGGTATTTTCCGAGTAGTGAATTTTTGGTACTAGAAGCCGGCTTTGTTTCCGAGTTTAAACTGGTTTAGCAATTGAGCTCTGTTGCTCGGCAAAGTTTCTGTGCTAAAGGTTTGCTGGGTCATGAAAGAGACGAGGCGGAAAGCCACATAAACGATAAGTGCAGACAAAAAACACAAGTGCTTATGCAAACATTTCAGGCACACAAACATTTTAAGCCAAAAGTGCTAATTAGATAAAAACTTGGCACTAGCAAAAGTATCACACTACTTATTTACAGATCCATAATGTTTTTAGAATAACACATTTGTTCTGACGATCTATGATGTAGGGGAAGAAGAAGGAGCTGTCGGCTCGCTGGATGCGTCGCCTTGATAACGTTCCATGATGTCCAAATCCGATATAGTTTGGCCATCATCGGAAACTTCTGTTGTTTCCTCTGAAGGCGGGGATGGCGTATCCACGCGGGTGAAGAACGGAGTGTCATAGCTGGTTAAGTCAGCTACGTGACACCCATATCCGGCGTAGGAGTCCATGATGGCCTTGATATCTTGATCCTGGCCATTTTCGTCCATAGTAGAATACCCTCTGGTTACTTGCCACATCTCCATGCTTCCATGGTGGCTCATGACCATTGTGAGAGCGTTCTGCGCAACGGATCGCGTGTAGGACACGTTCCAGTCCTGAACAAGCTATGACATATCCTTGGCCTTATCTCGCACCTCAAAACCGGACATGCTATGCATATCCGGAACCTTGAGAACTTCGCCAATATCTTCGAGGGATTGGCGGAAGTCATGAAGCAAATCACCGACTTGGCTAAGCCGTTGGATGCGAGGCTCGGCAGAGGCAGAGTCTGTCAAGCTCAGAGGACCTGTGCATACAATGCAAAGGGTAAGTCAAATAAACCCAAACTCTAAAGAGTCGGAAGATGCAGATAAATTAGAGAAAGCGAAACATACCAAAGATGACATCGTCAACTTTGGTTTTCTCCACACGAAGGGTCTGGAGTTCAGCCCGAAGCGCCTCGGAAATATCTCTCTCTCTGAATAAGTCATTACTAAGATCTGAGATTTTCTTGTCCTGAGACGCAATCTTGTGATCACGCTCATCGGTGGCCATGGAGGTAGATTCGAGAATTGGAGCAATGCTCTTCTCATGATCTGCCTTGAGCTTATCCAGCTCTTGGTGAAGTTCTTTGTTCTCCACCACCAAGGTCTTAAGATTCTCGGCCTCTTCGATCATAGTGCAGGACTGTTTTACCAGTGTTGTAAGTCAAAAGAACAACAGTTCAACAAAAATTTGACTATGAAACAAAAGACAAGGTTTGAGTCTTGAAATGTTTACCTTCGGCCTCATCCTTGGAAACCTTCAACTGTGCATTTTCAAGCCGAAGAGCTCTGATCTCTTTCCGCTTCTTGCAAATATTTTTTAATAATTCCTGGTTATACGAATTAACTTTCTGTAAGTCAGAATACCCAGAGTCAGAAGTCTACTAAAGACCCAGGCTAATATTGTAACTAATATCAGCACGAGCCTTGTGGGCTACACTAGTTCATTCTTTGGCATCCTAAGAAAGCATAAACCCGGATTTAACTATCCAACTTCATGCTTGGGGGCTAGAGGATAGGATATAAAGTAACATAAAGGAAAAAGTGAGATGGAATTCCGACTTACATGTTGTTCATGTGTGAGCTTGCTCAAGCACATGGTCACTTCAGTTATAACCTTCTCGGAAAAGGTGAGCGGGATCACTGGTGGAGGTGGTAACACGCCAGCTCTCAGTCCCTCGTCGTGAAGGCGGACTTGTTCAAGAAGTTCGGAGTACTTGACGTCCTCTTCTTCTTGTGTTTCTTCTTCAGCAGTAATGGTCCAGCTTTCCAAGCATTGTCGGGCCAACTTCTGGATTTCCTCTGCAGATTTTTGAGATAAGCCAAATTTGGCAAGTCCCGGATTGACCAGGAGGTTGTCGGTGAAAAATTCTGCCGAGGGATCATTACCCGAAGAGGGTTCACCCTTATCAATACCTGAGTCACCCATGGTGACGTCAGTCTGTGAATCAAGGATCATTGGCTCTATTGAGGGAGCCGGATCTTCTACAATGGTCGGAGATGGAGTAATCTCCGACGCTATAGAAGGATGAGGGGCAGGAGTCGGAGGAGCCACGGCAGGAGAAGCTAAAGTTAGCTTCGTCTGACGTAGGGCTTAGTAGTATCTCCCTTCCCCTTAACCTTGACGAGATGCTTAGCTCTGAGAGAGTAATAAGATAAAGAACATTACATCTCGGAAGAAATTGCAAGCGAAACACAAAGGAAGAAGTTGAGAGGAAAGTTACCTTTTCACAACATGCACCTCCTTTGTGCCAATAGCCATTGTCGGAGCTTTATGCTTCCGAGGAATAACATATGATAGTGGAACTATTTCCAACTCTTGGGAAAACTCAGTAGGATACCCCTCGATAGGAACTAATTCCAACTCGGGAAGGTCGGCCAGCTGAAAAGAAGATAATATCTCAGTGTTGCGGAGTAACTTAAAGATAAGCACATAAGAAAGGCTTGTTGCTAAATCTTACCAGCACAACGGGATCTTCCTCTATATGCATGTCCAGAGATATCTCCGGGATCTTCCTCTCGATCCTCTCCATTATCAGCCACTTGATCTGGGTGATATAATCCTTATCCGTGTAGGATTTGGGCTGATACGGAGGGAGTGTTTTTTTGACTTCGTGATGGTATGCATCAGTCGGTCGCCATGGTGTTGGAGAGGTTGGATCCGACGAGAAATCCAGCACTAGACCAGGTTAGACCCTCTCAGGCCCTTGTGCTTCATCAGATATTCAATCCGCCTCTTGGAAAGAAGCATATCGTTATGGTAGAAAAAGGTAGCTGGCCTTTGTTTGACCGACTCACTAGCTAAAATCTGAGGATAAACACGCTCACGCCTAACCGAAAACTAATGGTACCGGTAATATAAGGATTATCGGCAGTAATGGAATTTCTCCAGACATGAAAGTAGTACCGGAAAAGAGTAAGGCTCGGCCTAATGCTGAGATACCCCTCGCACAAAGAGGCATACACACTCATCTCTAAGATGGAGCTCGGGGGGAGATGGTGGAGATGAACACCGTAATGATCTATAACCTTGGAAAAGAAATCTGAGGGAGGAAAACTCAGACCTCTCTCTGGGTGAGTGCCGAAGTGCACTTGCTCGTCGGTGCGAGGGTTGGGGACTGTTTTGCTAAGGCCGGTCGGCCAATCGCCGGCGTGGAGGAGCCTTTCTTATTCTACGCCGCAGAGCTTGTCGTCGTTGACGACGCATGGGATCCAGACCCCATGATTGCTCTCCTTTTCCGCTGCTGCTGCGCCGGAGAATGATGTGGAAGCCATTTTTCTGGTGCGCCGGTGACCTTGGATGGGCAGCGCCTGGAATTTCTTGAGGGCAAGGAAGCTCTGTGCGCGTGGGAGAAGTAGGGGAGAAGGAAACGGCGCTGGGAATAGGTGAAGAAGATGAGGAAAAGAAATCCTCACCCCTTATAACCGCTAGTCGTGCCAAGACTCATGGAAATGTTACAGTAAACATGCCACAGATCGTGGAAAGAACTGGGAAGCCCCCACGCGATGATTACGCCGCCTCGATCTGCACACATGCATTGAAACGGGGCCTCGGTTCCGCGAAAGACGGACCCACCAACGGTCGTCCTGACAGGAAATGTCTGTCAGTGACGTGACTTGACCATGGCTAGTGTCAGATGACGTCAGAGACCAAATTCCAGCTTAGTTTGAATTTCAAGCTGGAAATCCGAATAACATATTCATAGGTCCGACTCCGGATCGTATTTTTTCTTGTGAACTTTCAGGAACCCTTCAACATTTTGCAAGCCCAAGATCAAGTTAGACGATGATGAATCTGACTTTGGATCTTGGTGGCCTCCGGGGGCTGTTGTTGGGGATATACTTCCCGGGTATCCTCAGCGTACCTCCCTGACGAGGGTGGCCCACTTCGGGTTAGATCTTTGCTTGACGGGTGGCCCAATTAGGGAGAGAAGACAGAGTCCCATCCGGCTACGGGAAGGCCTAGAAGACTTCCCGACATAGGCCCATAGTGTTACTTGTAGTTCAAGATGTACTCTGTAACCGACTCTCAGTGATAGCCGAATAGATCTCTCCTATAAACCCTAGGCCGTATATCTATATAAGCCGACCTAGGGAGAGCCTTTAGGGCACCTTGAGAATAGTCTACAATCTCAACTCGCACAAGCGAAACCCTTGTAACCCATATTCCAGCTCTGCCATATTACTTGATTGCTAGCAGGAGTAGGATCCATTCAAAGCCGGTGGATTCGAACCTGGGTAAACTTGTGTGCTCACCGTCCCGGAATCCTGTACGACTAACACCCCTCTCTTCAACACGCCTCGAGGACCCCCTCATGGCGTACTTATCATCAATCCGACGACAATCCTTCAATGCATTGCCCTCTTTACTCTCCTCTGCCTCCCCTGAGTCCAACCCAGCCCAGACCAACATCCCCCTCTGCCGTGGAGTATAGTGGCGCGCCGCCCAAATATGGTCGTCGCCGGCTGACCGTGGCCGACGCGTCAGAGACCACGCCGCGCCTACCCAGCATGTCCCTAGCTCCGCCACAACCTACCTCAACCCCCTGTCCACCCTACGGACGCAGCCAAGCATTGGACCACCTTAGAGAAGCTGCGCACCGAGCCTTTGCGCCGTGTCCGTAGCGCGCCAGTGTGCCATTCCCGACAAGGCAGCACACGCTGGCCCTCGACCATAGCCCGCGCACGCCGCTCCACCTTGACCCCAGCACACTCCAAGACATGCCCATTTCTCGCCGCGCGACTAGCACCCGCCGTGAGCCGCGTCGAACACCGCCGCTCCCGCTCAGAGCGCCAGCCAAGCCTGACCAAACACCATCGCCCCTAGCCACGCCATTACTCCATAGATGACCGCTAGGAGGCAGAGCACCGTCCACCTACCTCGCCCATGCCATTAGCCCCCTGTACCATCGTCACCGACGAGCTCACCGTCGCCCCTCATGGTCCCCTCATCGAGCTATAAAAGGAGACCTCCCCAACCACGTTCCACTAATCCCCTCACACCATCCCTGGAGCCACTTGAGCCCTCAGTCGCCAGAATTGTGCCAGAGCTCGCCGTAGCATAGGAGAAAGGGGTTGTCGATTGCGACCACCCCAGGAGCCGCCACGACCATGCCTGAGACCATCATTGTTGACCCATTCGATCGCCCCCATCGCCACGTTAGCTAGAGCCCTGGTAAGCCACCAATCGACCCGCACCAAGCCTCTAGGGTTAGTTCTCGCTGGCGACCAGTTCGTCATCGACGATGAACTCTGGCTGTTAGATTAGAATTTGATCAAACGGTCTAGATTAGCAGATACCGCTTCACGTTAGATGTCTCACTGACGTGTGGACCCCCCTATCAATTGCCGTCTGTGCCGCAGAGCACCTCTGGGCCGGCCCATTTAGTTTCCCACCTTAGCCCGCAGATTCAAATAAAGATTTTTCTAATTAAGTTTAAACTAGGTTCTGTCCACTAGTGTAAAAATAAATTCAGGGAGTTGTACTGATGTAGCCTGTCCTACGGACGCTCCTACATCTACACCAACAAGTCCCCCAAGTGGACCCATGACTCGTGCCCGAGCCAAACTCCTACAAGCTAAGGTGAACTCGCTCCTTTCCTCGTGCCAATTTGATACCTCCTCGGATGGCATGCTACTTCATGCAACTACCCAATGCATCATCAGGTATGAAGCTTCGACACATCACCAAGTACCCAAGGATCGAGAACAAGGAGCAGAGCATGAAGCAGGAGCTGCTGGAGCTGCTTAGACCGGAGTCTCCAGTCTTCTCACACCGGAGTCTCCGGACCACCAGAGTCTCCGGCCTGAAGACACTGGAGTCTCTGGCCCTACCTCTGGTCTGCCCCCAGAACCAGGCCCTGGGACAATCTGATGGCCCCTCCGGAGGCCAGTCCGGAGACCAACCGGAGTCTTCGGCCCAGACCGGAGTCTCCGGTCCACCACACCGGAGTCTCCGGTCTGACCGTCGCCAGGCATGATAAGGCCTTTGGGCCTGCGGCCCATGTAACCCTTAGTCCGTCTAGAACTTTTCTTTTATTCCTAAAGTACCCCTGTTTAAGTGGCTGGCCTATATATAGTCCCCCACCTCCATTGTAAACCCTAGGCATGATATTGGAATTAGTGGAAACCCCTTTGTGGATCTATCTAATTCTTGCCTCATGCTCCTTGACTAAGAAGCACCAATATCCCCAAACCTCGTTAGAGTTTGCATCGTGCCTCCGTGTTGTACAAGGCCTAGGCATCGATGTCCCTTTGCCTAGACGTCAAGATCTCACCGAGTCTCCCATCTCACCGTGCCGGTTCGAGAGAGAGTCCTCCGCCCGACGTCGATCCTAGGGATTGCGCCGGACCGGTTACCGCCGGCGTGAGCTATTGGTGTGTATCGTGGTTTTGTGTGTGTGTGTTATTCGCGTTCTTTGTGCGTGTGTTCGTTGTGTTCATCCTCTCCTCCTCTCCCGCGCACTCCATCCTCGATTTTGAAAGGGAATAATGAAAGATTGGGCCACCCTAGAGGTTTTCCCTCAACATATTTTTTTTTGCTCTCCCTTGATGCTACCTAGTCACACTTGATATTGCTCTTGCACCCTCACTATCCAAGGACAAATGCACAATGCTCAAGCAAACACAAGACGAGCCACTCTCATAGGATAGGTACACACAAAGGAAGATAGGGGTTAACAAGGTGACGCAAGTTATACCTTATTTGATGATGAACTTGGCGTCGGTGGTGCGGGATGATGTTCGTGGGCCGTGGTGTCGATGAGCACGGGGGTTGTCGATGCGGAAGCTGGTTGTTAGTTGGCGACACACACACGGGCACAAACAAACAAGAATAAATTAGCCAATGCAAGATTAGAGGCAAAAGTGTCAAAATCAGGCGTCAGGCCGGAGACTCCGGGGTTTCAGGCCGAAAACTTCGGTCCAGGCCGGAGACTCCAGTGTGGGTAGACCGGAGACTCCGGTGTAGGCCGGAGACTCCGGTCTGGAGTCAGATCGCGAACTGCTCGTGTTCTTGAGCGGAAATCCATGCCTTGGGTCCTCAAATCCGTGAAAAATTGTCCAAATTGGGCTGGGAAAACGCAGGATAAAGCTAGACCAACACCTAAGACAAGGTTTGGTCGGATCAAAACCACAAATAACACTCCAAATCAAGAGATCGATCCAAAGGCAAATATGGGCCGTTTTTTTGGGGATTTTTTCGAATTTTTGGTGGATAGAAGGAAAATTTGTGGGGGAAATCATGAGCAACGAAGCTCTTGATACCAATATGTTGAGGGCAAACCTCTAGGGTGGCCCTATCTTTCACGATTCCCTTTCAAAATCGAGGATGGAGTGCGGGGGAGAGGAGAGGAGGATGAACACAACGAACAAACGCACGAAGAACACGAAGAACACACACACAAAACCACGATACACACCAATAGCTCACGCCAACGGTAACCGGTCCGGCGCAATCCCTAGGATCGGCGTCGGGCGGAGGACTCTCTCCCGAACCGGCACGGCGAGATGGGAGACTCGGTGAGATTTTGACATCTAGGCAAAGGGACACCGATGCCTAGGCCTTGTACAACGCGGAGTCACGATGCAAACTCCAACGAGGTTTGGGGATATTGGTGCTCCTTAGTCAAGGAGCATGAGGCAAGAATTAGATAGATCCACAAAGGGGTTTCCACTAATTCCAATATCATGCCTACGGTTTACAATGGAGGTGGGGGACTATATATAGGCCAGCCACTTGAGGAACAAAAGACAAGTTCTGGATGGACTAAGGGTTACATGGGCCGCAGGCCCAAAGGCCTTTTCATGCCTGGCGACGGTCGGACTGGAGACTCCGGTGTGGTGGAACGGAGACTCCAGTTTGGGCCGGAGACTCCGGTCGGTCTCCGGACTGGCCTTCGGAGGGGCCATCAGATTCTCCCAGGGCCTGGTTCTGGGGGCAGACCAGAGGTAGGGCCGGAGACTCCGGTGTCTTCAGGCCGGAGACTCTGGTGGTCCGGAGACTCCGGTGTGAGCAGACTAGAGACTCCGGTCTGAGCAACTCCAGCGACTCCTGCTTCATGCTCTGCTCCTTGTTCTCCATCCTTGGGTGCTTGGTGATCTGTCGAAGCTTCATACCTGATGATGCATAGGTTAGTTGCATGTAGTAGCATGTTATCCAAGGAGGTATCAAATTGGCACGAGGAAAGGAGTGAGTCCACCTTAGCTTGTAGGAGTTTAGCTCAGGCACGAGTCATGGGTCCACCTGGGGGGACTTGTTGGTGTAAATGTAGGTGCGTCCGTAGGACGGGCTGCATCATCTACTAAACCAAAATGAATGATTCAAATTTTGTTAGAAAGATAATTAAAATATCTATCCAAGCCCGTTGGATTTAAATCGATTGGAGTTATAGATCACATATAGTAAAAATAACAAAACAGAGACTTTTCTACATTCAAACATTTTTCAAAAATCAACCATAATAGCTTTTGAGTTGATTCCAACTCTCAAAAATCTCATTTGATAATACCTATCTGAATATGTAATAATATTTAGGTTTGCATGCAGTGACTTTGGACTAGTACCAAAATAATGCTATATAGGCATTTCTAGTCACTTTAAATCATTTAAATATTAAACTTAATCTTATTAAAATATGATCGAACATTTAAATCACATTCCCATGCATTAGAATATGTGGTGATGACATGTGTCCACATGATCCCGTATTTTAATTGGAGAATATTAAATCTTAATTAATTTCAATGAGTAGAAATTACTTTTCTCAAATAAAATAAATGAAATTAGTTCATTTAATTTTGTGATGTTTGTGATGATACTAGATCATCAAGTGTGTGCCTTAGTGTGCTAAATAGACTAGTTAAGTATTGTTTGGTGAGTGTGTATTCCGTATTTATGTATAGACAATAGTACCAACCAAGTCTATGAGGAGGAGGAGTTCTACCCCGAAGAAGACAAGGAGAATTTCAACCACTGCACCAATCAAGGCAAGTCATCACTACTAAGAAAGTTAGCCCCTTGCAAGCTAACACTTGCAAGTTTCTTAACTATGCAAGCTATTGTTAGCAACCTAGCATTATACAAGTTAACCATGCAAGTGATTACTTGCAAGCCATAACTAGATGCAAGTCTAAGCAAGATGCATTAGGCATGCTTTGGTTATACCTTTTGATTTATACCCGTCCCAAGTTTTATTTACCAGTTTTACTTTTGCTTTATCAAAGTTCCTTACTTCTAGTAATGCTTTGTTAGATTTTTAGAAAGTAGTTTAGATAGCATAAAGAGTATAAAACTTGGCCTATACTAGATGACATTCTATGGCATGAGATTGAGATTAGGATCCCACCTTAGTGAACACTCTTAACATAGTAGTTAGAGATAAACCAAAAACTTGATCACTTTAGATGGGAATACTTGGTGAAAATGATTATGAAAACCTTGGCATGATGAGTCACTCTATTGAGATGTTTTGACATGTGTTGAGAAACACAAATGGTTTATGATGATGAAAATGTTGAGGCATGAGCCTTCGCCCTTTATAAAAACTGATGGTTGGGTTAGGATGCGATACAATTCCAATTTTACCGTACAACCACAATACCTGAATTGGGTAAGGCTTAGCCGGAAGTTTATATGCATTAGTATGGGTTCCCTCGCGGCAGAGGTTTGAGCTGAGGCTACCTCTCAATGTTGTCCACCTATGCAGTGCCCAGGACGGCAGATGGCCATGGCTGGGAGGCTAAGCTCATAGGAGAGGTGCTTATACTAGAGCGTGTAAAGGAAAGGTTATGATTGATTATCCGCACACTAAGTATGATGATTCAGGGTTATCCCTGATGGATCTATCGAATTTTGTGGTGAAAGTGTACCACCTCTGCAGAGTGTTAAACTATTCGAATCGCCGTGTCCACGGTCATGGACAATTGGAGTGGCCATACTGTTCCATCGTCAGATGTTTTCAAAATGACTTATGAAATGATTGGTGACATGACTTGACCACAACGGGGTTGTGACTATGAGAACTAAGTTCCCACTTAGGTGATTTTAGAACCTTTATTTTATCTTTCTTTGTTTCTGAACTCATCTTAGGTTTCAAACAAAACTTTGCAAATAAACTTAGAGTTTAGCATTCCTACTAGAAGTACCTTACTTGTTAGTGATAGTTTGCGAGTACTTATAGAGTACTCATGGCTTTGTCCCTAGCTATTCCCGTGGCCAGACTATGAGGAGGACTATCCAGAAGAACGATAGCAGGACGGCTACGACAACTAGGACTATCTCCCATCGTCAGCATTGCCTATGACACTGAAGATGGAGCCCACCGCTATGCTTATTATTCCACTACTTGTTTATACTAAGACTGGATCATGAGATCCTTTATTTGTGTAAGACCTTATTATGGTTTGTAATGGATGATGTACTGTGATATCCAATCTGTTATGTCTCGCAAAATGGTAATCCTGGGATTGCGATGTATGGCATAACATGCATCTAGGATTAAAAATCTGGGTGTTGACAAGTTGGTATCAGAGCCATCCTGACCATAGGAGACCCTAGTTAGAATGGACGTCCGAACAAAAACCTAGTTTCCAAAAACAAAGAAGTGAGTATTTATGAAAACCTATTTCCACTCTTACCCTTGGGATTCTTTCAAAAAAATTCATGTTCCTCTAAAATTCTTACATTATTACATAAAATTTGACACACTTTATCACTTCACTAACTTACTCATCCTAAATTATTATAGATGGAAGTTCAGTACTACAAGTTCTACCAGTTGGGCAATAGCAGCCAACTAATCTTCGAGAGGGATCTTGATGCACTGTCTGAGTACCTGGAGCGCCTGCATCCGAAATTCTTCGGAGCTCAACTCAATGACCACCCAGGAGGAGATCTACAATGGCTGATAGTTGCTGATCTTCGAGGCAAGATGGAAGCACACATTTCTGAGAAGATTCAATTCACCGTGCAAGAGAACAACTAGCTAGATGGATTAGCCAGGGCTATGCATGAAGCTCTCGCCTGTCTTTGCATACATAATGTCAAGTTGATCCAAGGAACTTGCTTTGCTCACTACGCAAGGCGTGATTCTATGGGTATGCCGTTGGAGATGCCAAGTCACCCGAAGATGAGGCGCCAAGTGGGGAACCTTGACTTCCTACTGTACGATAGGCATAAGGAATTGGACAATGCTTGACAGTACGCCAACCACAACCTTGACATTGCCGCCCAGAAGGCCCAAACTTTCTCACTGCTCGTCAAGGATCGTAAATCAATTCTTCGTCAACGCGCAAAGAAGGATCGCACCATTGCCCGTCTTCGCAAGAAGGTGGCCGACCTCAAGAAGACCATCAAGGAGCAAGAAGCTTAGCTTGCGGCAAAAGAAGAAGAAGAGGAAGAAGGTGAATACATCCAGGGGGATATTCACTCGTACCTCAGCAATGATGATGACTACCTGGAGGATGATGCCATGGACTTCTACACAAACCATGATGACTCTGACTTTATCGGTGATGAGTAGAGGCACTAGAGCACCATCGTAGGAGTGAGGAGTATCGGTCCCATTGTATCTTAGCTTACAGAATGGTTCTTAAAACCATTTGTTTTCCTTTCATGTTGTGGTGTGTGTGTTTGTATTGTGTGCTTTGATTTAATGAATGAATGAGTTGTTAGTTTGCAAAACCTGAGTCAAACTCAAAGTTTTAGCTTTGAAACGAAAACCATAAACCTTAGAACTTTTCCTCTTACCCCTTTATCTATCTCAATCTTCACATGACTCGTGGAAATCAAGGAGGGAGTAGCTCATCGCAGGAACCGATGCTGTAGATTCTGCAAAGGCTAGTTTCAGACCGTGAAGCTAGTAGAGCAGAGCGCAAAGCCAATCTAGCCACCCTACAGCAGATCGCCCAGATGGCCCACAATAATCAAGGCCATGGAAATCAGGATCATCATGGATCCAAACTCAAAAACTTCCAGAATACCAATTCCCCTATCTTTAGCAAGTCTAAAGACCCGCTGGATGCTGATGATTGGTTACAGACCATGGAGAATAACCTAGAAGTAGCAGGATTGACACAAATGAGCAAGTACTGTTTGCCACCCACTATCTGGCCGGAGATGCAAGAGCTTGGTAGAACACCACCCATACTATGAACCACGGGAAAGTGATGACATGGGAAGCTTGCAAGACCAAGTTTAGCCGCACCCATGTGTCGCAAGGTTTAGTCACCAGAATGAGACATGAATTCAGAGAACTGAAGCAGGGCAGGATGACTGTAGTAGAGTACCGTGACAGATTTCTGTCGCTTGCTAGGTATGCACCTGATGAGATCAACACTGAAGCTAAGAAAAAGGAGAGATTCCTGAACGGACTGCATGATGAGATGCAAACGGTTTTAATCAACATCAGCTTTGACGATCTTGAAGAGCTAGTCAACTCTGCTATCCAGACGGAAGGAAAGATCAACCAAGCCAACGACAACCGCAAGCACAGGATGACGCACCAAGCTGGGTCCCACAATACCCAGAAGTATCACCCCAACCCATCTGCAGGATATGCCCCACGGAACAATAGACCCCCAATGTCTCGTCCAAGCTACCCCAACCGTACCGGAGGAAATGTGAAGACCCGAGGGAAAAACAACCACAACCCCGGCAACTCCAACAACTTCAACTGTGCACCACCCATGTCCAACAACAACAATACTGCCCCAAGGACTGGAAGCAATGTCGTGCCTGTTGTAGCCAAAGACAAGTCCCAGATTACTTGCTTTGAGTGTGGAGTGAAGGGTCACTACTCCAACGAGTGTCCCATGAAGATTGCCGCCACTGCCAATGTGAATGCCCCAGCTCAGCAGCAGCGCCGTGTTTAGCCCGGAAGGAGATTCGCCCCCGTCAATTCTCTCAACCGCAACGGGTGTCTCTTCCACATGAACGCCGAAGAAGCCCAAGAAGCGCCTGATGTCGTGCTAGGTATGTTTTCTGTTTACTCAATATTAGCAAGAGTGTTGTTTGATTTTGGAGCATCACACTCATTTGTTACCGAAGAATTTGCATGTACTAGTAAGATTCACCCAACCAACTTGAAGCATGTCATGATAGTTCAAACCCCTGGTTCAACCACCAAAGCTAGAAAAATTTGCAAGGCTACACCTATCAGAATACATGGATAGATTTTTATGCCAATCTAATAGTACTTGGAACCAAAGGTTTGGATGCAGTACTAGGAATAGATTGGATGTAAAAACATAAAGGATTGATCGACTGTGCCAAGAAAGCCGTCACCATGACCAGTAGTTCTGGAGTATCAGTAGAGCATATATCTGAAACCTTACCCCGTCAATTCAAGTGCAACAAGAGTCTAGCCCTACCAACCATAGACCAAGTCAGAGTAGTATGTGAATACCCTGACGTATTCCCAGATGAATTGCCCGGTATGCCCCCGGATCGGGATATCGAGTTCATCATTGAACCGATTCCTTGAACTGGACCCATAGCTCAGAGACGCTATAGCATGAACCCCTCAGAGTTAGTGGAGCTGAAGAAGCAACTTGATGCCATGCTGGCGAAAGGTTTGATTCAACCAAGCACATCGCCATGGAGATCGCCTGTTCTGTTTGTCGACAAGAAAGATGGAGGTAACCATTTGTGCACAGATTACCGGAAGCTGAATGATGTCACCATCAAGAACAAGTACCCACTACCCAAGATATAGGATCTGTTTGATCAGTTGCCTAGTGCCAGAGTGTTTTATAAGATTGATCTTACGATTGGTTATCACCAACTCAAGATTCGTGCAACAGATATTCCAAAGACCGCCTTTACCACCAGATATGGATTGTATGAGTATACGGTCATGTCTTTTGGATTAACCAATGCCCCCACTTATTTCATGAATCTCATGAATAAGATCTTTATGAACTTTCTGGATAAGTTTGTAATTGTGTATATCGACGATATCCTTATCTACTCCAAGTTAGAAGAAGAGCATGAGCAACACCTGAGAACCATCCTTGAAACCCTGAGAGAGTATCAGTTGTATGCCAAGTTCAGCAAATGTGAGTTTTGGCTAAAAGAAGTAGGATTCCTTGGACATATTGTGTCTGTCGGAGGATTCACTGTTGACCCTGCCAAGATCAAAGATGTTGAAGAATGGGTAGCCCCAACCACTCAAACCCAAGTCCGTGCATTTCTCGGATTAGCGGGATATTACCGTAAGTTTGTTGAAGGACTTTTGAGTATCGCAAGACCCATGACCCAATTGTTGAAGAAGGACAAGAAGTTTGAATGGACCGACAGATGTGATGCAAGTTTCCAGGAGCTCAAGAATCGATTGATTTCAGCCCCAATATTGATTATGCCAGATATCAAGAAGCCGTTTGATGTGTATTGTGATGCATCCAAGATTGGTCTCGGATGTGTGTTAATGCAAGAAGGCAAATTCATAGCATATATGTCCCGACAACTGAAGCAGCATGAGCAAAACTACCCTACCCATGATCTTGAACTAGCAGCCGTAGTTTTGGCATTGAAGACATGGTGTCATTATCTTATGGGTAATCGCTTTGAGATTTACTCAGATCACAAGAGCTTGAAGTATATTTTCACGCAGAAAGAGCTAAATATGAGGCAAAGGAAATGGATAGAGTCAATCAAGGATTACGACCTTGACATTCACTATCACCCCGACAAAGCCAATGTGGTAGCGGATGCTCTTAGCAGACTTCCGTGTAGGTTAAACACCATGATCAAAGAGAACCAGCCAAGTTTGCATGAAGAGTTGGAGCACTTTAGAACTGAGCTTTTTAGCAAAGGATTTTTAGCTAGCATTGAACTTCAACCCACTTTGATCAGTTAGATCAAGGAAGCCCAGAAGGGAAATGCATGTATCGATGGAATCAAACGTCGTATTGGTACAGGAAAGGTACCTGGATTCACCGAAGACGAAGAAGGAGTTTTGTGGTACAAAGGACGTATCTGTGTGCCAGCAGATTCGGAGTTGAAACAAGTTATCATGCAGGAAGCTCATGATACTCTTTATTCTATCCACCCCGGAGGAACAAAGATGTATCAAGATTTGAAGGAGCAATTTTGGTGGCACAAGATGAAGAGAGAAATCGGAAGCTACATCGCCAAAGTGTGTTATCTGTTAGAGAGTCAAAGCAGAACATCAGAGATCCGCAAGACTGTTGCAACCATTGCAGATTCCGGAATGGAAATGGGATTCCGTCGGAATGGACTTTATCACCGGTTTCCCTACTTCTAGTAGGGGAAATGACTCTATCTGGGTCATCGTTGATAGACTGTGCAAGGTAGCCCATTTTATACCTGTCAAGACTATCTACCAGAGTTCGGAGCTAGAAGAGTTGTACATTGCTAGAATTGTTAGTTTACATGGAACCCCCAAGACCATAGTGTCGGATCGAGGAACCCAATTTACCTCAAGATGTTGGCAGAAAGTCCAAGAAGGATTGGGAACCAAGTTGAATTTCAGCATAGCTTATCACCCGCAGACCGATGGACAGACTGAAAGAGTCAATCGCATCTTAGAGGATATGTTGAGAGCTTGTGTGTTAGAGTATGGATCAAAATGGGAAGATTGCCTAACATTCGTAGAATTATCATACAACAACAGTTATCAAGCCAGTTTGCAAATGGCCCCATTTGAGTTCTTATATGGAAGAAAGTGTCGTACCCCCTTGAATTGGTGACAAGTAGGAGAGAGTTAGATTTTCGGACCCTCAAGACCGAAGAGAAGGTTCACAAACTCCGTGAGCACCTCAAGACCGCCCAATCCAGACAGAAAAGTTATGCCGACAAGAGACATAGAGACCTGACTTTCAATGTTGGAGATTTTGTGTATCTCAATGTTTCGCCATTGAAGGGAACACAACATTTTAGTCTGAAAGGAAAGTTAGCCCCCAGATATATTGGACCATTCAAGATTCTGAATCGTCAAGGAGAAGTATCATATCAACTGGAACTTCCAGAGGAGATGTCAGCCATCCATGATGTGTTCCATATCTCGTTACTTCGCAAATTTTTGGAAGTGCCGAAGAAGACCGAAGTTTTCAATAACATCGATCACCGAGCCATTGATATCAACAAGGATCTGACGTATCGTTAAGTGGCCATCTGTATCTTGGAAGAAGCCTTCAGAACCACCAGGACCTGGAGTATCAAATTCCTCAAGATCCAATAGAACAACCATACCAAAGAAGAAGCCACTTGAGAGCGAGAAGATTACATTAGGACCGAGTTTCCAAATCTCTTGAGTTCCTAGTTTTTCTTAAATCTCGGGATGAGATTTTGTTTAAGGGGGGAGGTTTGTAACATCCCAAAACTTTAATCAAGATCCAAATCACCCAATTTAGGGTTAACAAAAACTTTTTATCATTAAAAACAATTATGAATGTATGTGTGTTGCATTAATATAGAATTCTTTGGAATTGCCATGTTTGATTGTGCTAATGGTTGTAAAATGATTAAAAGGTGAAGGCCACATCATCTAGATCATTTAAAAACAAAATCCAAAGAAAAAGAAATCAAATAAGAATAAAAAGACCAAATGGTCATTTTGACCATTTTAACCCACTAGGCCACTTTAGGTGTTCCTAGAAGTCCATTCTTAATAGAAATAATTCTAACTCTTTTCACCCCTTGCTAGTACAAGTAAAGATGTACCAGGGCCCACTTTGAAATCTTACAAAAACATTTAAACACTAATTTAAATGGCAATTGAAAATGGAATCCATTTCATATGCATAGATCCCACTTTTTCAAAAACCACTCAAATGAGTTCACCTTGACAATCCCAAGCAACCACAGATGACCAAGCATAAGATAAATACACTCACCAAAAATCTTCTCGAATTTAAAATAAAAATTTCCTGTGGCCATTTGACCGAACACCTTGCAGACACAGAATAAACTCTAGCCTAATTCTACTGTTTTGAGCAGTGATCCTTGTTGGGGATATACTTTCCGAGGATCCTCAGCGTACCTCACTGACTAGGGTGGCCCACTTTGTGTTAGTGCTTTGCTTCATGGGCGGCCCAGTCAGGGAGAGAATACGGAGTCCCATCCGGCTACGGGAAGGCCCAGAAGACTTACGGACATAGGTCCATAGTGTTACTTGTAGTTCAAGATGTACTCTGTAACCGACTCTTAGTCATAGCCAGATAGATCTCTCCTATAAACCCTAGGCCGGATATCTATATAAGCCGACCTAGGGAGAGCCTTTAGGGTACCTTGACAATAGTCTACAATCTCAACTCACGCAGGCGAAACCCTTGTAACCCATATTCCGGCTCTACCGTATTACTGGATTGCTAGCAGGAGTAGGATCCATCCAAAGACGATGGATTCGAACCTGGGTAAACTTGTGTGCTCACCGTCCTGGATCCCATACGAATCACACCCCTATCTTCCACACGCCTCGAGGACCCCCTCATGGCGTACTTGTCATCAATCCGAGGACAGCTGGCGCCCACTATGGGGCAAGTGAGCTTCGGGTCTATGTTCCGAGTAGAATCTGCAAGAATCGGAATCAGCGAGACTATCCCCGTTGGTCGCATCCTCTATGCCAGTGACATCCCTCTCATCGTTCTCGATGAGACTTGGATTCTGGCTAGGGAAGCTGTGACCACCTACACCATCATGTGTTTTGGCGAGAACGATGTTTACATCGGTTTTGCTGAACCTGTCCCACCCACCCCAACGGTGATGATAGAGGCAGAAGAAATTTCTGGATCCCCTTTGTTCGTGGAGGCGGTAGAGTTTCAGATCTCATAAAATCCTAATCCCACCCAGCTCGCACTAGTTGCGGAGATAGTGAAGAAATCTGAACCTGAGGCAGATCTCGCAGTACAGGTCAAATCTGGAGCTCATCTCCCTAGCGAGGTTGAATCCTAGATCGACCCACCTACGAAGGTCGAAATCCAGGAGGAGCAGGAAAAGAACTTTGGTTCTGGCTCTGGTAATACCGGAACTAACAGACCTCTCCTTAGGTACACGTTGAGGCGCATGATGATGCAAGATGCAAGCATGAACGTTATTCTCGAGACCATCAGGTGTTTCGAGGAAGCCGATCATGAGAACCGCAACTATCCCAGGAGGCATGCGTCACACTTTGTCGGATACGTTGGTTCTGGATCCGGCTCTGCCGATGCTGGGGACAACACCGACTCAGTGCTGGAGGCGATTGAGACAAATGTCTATGTACCCGCATCCTCGGATGATTCGATGAACTTGGCGGATTTCTAAAAGTTCTCCACGGAATACGAAGAGGAGTACAACTCCAAAGCTGCAGAAGAAGGGGAAGCCATGGATGAAGGATCCGGGGAAAACTCGCCCAAAGTGTAGGATGGTATGGATATCGAAGATAATCCCGAGGTCCAGATGTCCAAAAGTACCGTTTAGAGCTTGACTCCGGGAAACTTTAGGTGTACCTAGAAGTCAATTCTTAACAGAAATAAGTCTAACTCTTTTCACCCCTTGCTAGTACAAGTAAAGATCTACCAAGGCCCACTTTGAAATCTTACAAAAACATTTAAACACTAATTTTAAATGGCAATTGAAAATGAAATCCATTTCATATGCATAGATCCCACTTTTTCAAAACCCACTCAAATGAGTTCACCTTGACAATCCCAAGCAACCACAAATGACCAAGCATATGATCAATACACTCACCAAAAATCTTCTCGAATTTCAAATAAAACTTTCTTGCGGCCATTTGACCGAACACCTTGGAGACACAGAATAAAATGTAGCCTAATTATACTATTTTGAGCAATCATCCTTCAATGCATTGCCCTCTTTACTCTCCTCTGTCTCCCATGAGTCCAACCAAGCCCAAACCAACATCCCCCTTCACCGTGGAGTACAGTGGCGCGCCGTCCGAATGTGGTCATCCCCGGCCGACCGTGGCCGACGCGCCAGAGACCACGCCGTGCCTACCCAGCATGTCCCCTAGCTCCGCCGCACCCTACCGCGACCCCCTGTCCACCCCACGGACGCAACCGAGCACTGGACCACCTCAGAGCAGCCACGCACCGAGCCTCTACGCCGTGTCTGGAGCGTGCCAGTGCATCACGCCCGACAAGGCAGCACACGCCGCCCCTCGAGCCCAGCCCGGACACGCCGCTCCGCCATGACCCCAGCACACTCCCACACATGCCTATTTCCCACCGCGTGACCAGCACCCGCCGTGAGCCGCGTCGAACGCTGGCGCTCCTGCTCAGAGCGCTAGCCACGCCTGACCAAACACCACCGCCCCTAGCCGCACCATTACGCCATAGATGACCGCCAGGAGGCAGAGCACCGTCCCCCTGTACCATCGTCACCGACGAGCTCACTGTCACACCTCATCATCCCCTTGTCGATCTATAAAAGGAGACCTCCCCAACCCCATTTCTTCACACTCCAACACTCACCACCTTCCACTGATCCCCTCACACCATCCCCGGAGCCGCTCGAGCCCTCAGTCGCTGGAATTGTGCCTGAGCTCGCCACAGCAGAGGAGTAAGGGGCCATTGATTGCGACCACCCCACGAGCCGCCGCGACCATGCCTGAGACCGCCGTCATTCACCCCTTCAATCGCCCCCATCGCCACGTTAGTTGGAGCCCTGGTAAGCCCCCAATCGACCCCCGCCGAGCCGCTAGGGTTAGTTCTCGCCGGCGACCAGTTCATCATCGACGATGAACTCTGGCCGTTAGATTAGAATTTGATCAAACGGTCTGGATTAGCAGATACCACTTCACGTTAGATGTCTCGCTGATGTGTGGACCCCCCCCTATCAGTTGCCCTCTGTGTCGCGAAGCGCCACTAGGCCGGCCCATTTAGTTTCACGCCTTAGCCCGTAGATTCAAATAAAGATTTTTCTAATTAAGTTTAAACTAGGTTCTGTCCACTAGTTTAAAAATCAATTCATAGAGTCCTACTGAACCAAAATGAATGATTCAAATTTTTTTAGAGAGATAATTAAAATATCTATCCAAGCCCGTTGGATTTAAATCAATTGGAGTTATAGATCACATATAGTAAAAATAACAAGACAGAGACTTTTCTACATTCAAACATTTTTCAAAAATCAAACATTATAGCTTTTGAGTTGATTTCAACTCTCCAAAATCACATTTGATAATACCTATCTAAATACGTAATAATATTTAGGTTTGCATCCAGTGACTTTGGACTAGTACCAAAATTATGCTATATAGGCAATCTAGTCACTTTAAATCATTTAAATATTAAACTTAAACTTATTAAAATATGATCAAACATTTAAATCACATT
Source organism: Avena eriantha (assembly GCA_910589775.1). Classification (NCBI taxonomy): domain Eukaryota; kingdom Viridiplantae; phylum Streptophyta; class Magnoliopsida; order Poales; family Poaceae; genus Avena; species Avena eriantha. Next base: position 279,341,917 of record OU342741.1, read on the forward strand.
CCCATGCATTAGAATATGTGGTGATGACATGTGTCCACATGATCCCATATTTTAATTGGAGAATATTAAATCTTAATTAATTTCAATGAGTAGAAATTACTTTTCTCAAATAAAATAAATGAAACTAGTTCATTTAATCTTGTGATGTTTGTGATGATACTAGATCATCAAGTGTGTGCCTTAGTGTGCTAAATAGATTAGTTAAGTATTGTTTGGTGATTGTGTATTCCGTATTTATGTATAGACGATAGTACCGACCAAGTCTACGAGGAGGAGGAGTTTAAGAAGACGAGGAGAATTTGAACCACTGCACCAATCAAGGCAATCCATCACTACTAAGCAAGTTATCCCCTTGCAAGCTAACACTTGCAAGTTTCTTAACTATGCAAGCTATTGTTAGCAAGCTAGCATTATACAAGTTAACCATGCAAGTGATTACTTGCAAGCCATCACTAGATGCAAGTTAACCTAAGCAAGATGCATTAGGCATGCTTTGGTTATACCTTTTGATTTATACCCGTCCCAAGTTTTATTTACCAGTTTTACTTTTGCTTTATCAAAGTTCCTTACTTCTAGTAATGCTTTGTTAGATTTTTAGGAAGTAGTTTAGATAGCATAAAGAGTATAAAACTTGGCCTATACGAGATGTCATTCTATGGCATGATATTGAGATTAGCATCCCACCTTAGTGAACACTCTTAACTCAGTAGTTAGAGCTAAACCAAAAACTTGATCACTTTAGATGGGAATACTTGGTGAAAATGATTATGAAAACCTTGGAATGATGAGTCATTCTATTGAGATGTTTTGACATGTGTTGAGCAACACAAATGGTTTATGATGATGAAAATGTTGAGGCATGAGCCTTAGCCCTTTATAAAAACTAACGGTTGGGTTCAGATGTGATACCATTCCAATTTTATCGTACAATCACAATACTTGAATTGGGTAAGGGTTAGCCGGAAGTTTATATGCATTAGTATGGGTTCCCTCACGGTAGAGGTTTGAGCTGAGGCTACCTCTCAATGTTGTCCACCTATGCAGTGCCGAGGATGGCAGATGGCCATGGCTGGGAGGCCAAGCTCATAGGATAGGTGCTTATACTAGAGTGTGTAAAGGAAAGGTTATGATTGATTATCCGCATACTAAGTATGATGATTCAGGGTTATCCCTGACGGATGTATCGAATTTTGTGGTGAAAGTGTACCATCTCTGCAGAGTGTCAAACTATTCAAATAGCCGCGTCCGCGGTCATGGACAGTTGGAGTGGCCATACGATTCCGTCGTTAGATGTTTTCAAAATGACTTATGAAATGATTGGTGACATGACTTGAGCACAACGGGGTTGTGACTATGACAACTAAGTTCCCACTTAGGTGATTTCAGAACCTTTATTTTATCTTTCTTTGTTTTTGAACTCATCTTAGGTTTCAAACTAAACTTTGCAAATAAACTTAGAGTTTAACATTCCTACTAGAACTACCTTACTTGTTAGTGATAGTTTGCGAGTACTCGTGGCTTTGTCCCTGGCTATTCCCGTGGCCAGACTATGAGGAGGACTATCCGGAAGAAGGACAGCAGGATGGCTACGACCACTAGGACTATCTCCCATCGTCAGTATTGCCTCTGACACTGAAGATGGAGCCCACTGCTACGCTTATTATTCCACTACTTGTTTGTACTAAGACTGGATCATGAGATCCTTTATTTGTGTAAGACCTTATTATGGTTTGTAATTGATGATGTACTATGATATCCAATCTGTTATGTCTCACAAAAATAGTAATCCTGGATTGCGATGTATGACATAACAGGCATCTGGGATTAAAAATACGGGTGTTGACACTCTATGTCAAGGTCTCCCCACTCGTAGTGCACCTCTTCGTCAAGGTATCCGCCTCGCTGTGCACCTTGCCATCAAGGTCTCCTCCTTGCTATCCACCTCGCTGATAAGGTCTTTCCACTCGTCGAGCACCTCATCGACAAGGTATCCCACCTTGTCATCAAGGTATTCTCACTATCCGTGCACCACACCATCAAGGTTTTCTCACTTGACGTGCACCTCGCCTACAAGGTATGCCTACTCGCCGTGCACCTTGATGTTCACCTAGTCGACAAGGTCATCCACCTCGCGGTCCAGCTCGTCCACAAGGTCTGCTACCAAGGTCCACTGACAAGCCTTGATGTCACGATTCGAGCGTTCCATCAGGAATAGCAGTAAGAAAAAGGCCCCATAGCCTAAAGGCAAGGAAACACACACCTTGATTTTCTGCTGTTTGATGCACTCGTTATGTTGTTTTTTGCAGATAAACGTTGCATTATATTGTTTGTTGCATTATTTTGACTATTTCATCGTATGTCTTATGATTAGAGTATACATACAGATTGTTCAACATGGACAATTTTACATGATGACTACTACTGGACAATCAACAACATATGTTATATTTTTCTTAATTGCCTATTTAGTGGTAAGATATAGATGCATATACTTCTCATATTTAATTGACCTACCCTCCTTATTATTGCAACGAATTGGTGAATTGTCCATCTTGTATACTATTAGGCTTATGATAAGTTTGTAGCGATAAAGTTTGCATTATCATTTTTGTTGCATTACTTTGGCTGCTTCCTGATCTGTCTTATGTCCAGAGTATAAGTTGTTCATAGTTTACTATTTTACATGATGGTTACTATAGGACAATGAGCACCATAGATTATATTTTGCTTAATTACCTATTGAATTGCATGATAGATGCTTGTTCTGCTTATGTTTAATCATCATACCCTACTTATTATTGAAGTGTATAATAATAAGTCTGGTCATAGTGGGGAGCAACATAGCCTGTTACAATTATCTCCATAGTGAGCAGTGTCATAGGTCTGATAACATAGACACCATTATATAGGTTGGTCATAGTGGTAAGTTTGTACACACTAGTATTCTATGTATGATACTAGTATATAATATGAGTTACATTTGTTTGCTGTTTCATCGTATGTCTTATAATCAGAGTATAAATTGGTCGTAGTGGATAGTTCTACGCCATATCTTATCTACTGAGCCGTATTTGGAGTTCCCTATACATGTTAGAAACACAAATGTATAGTGGAAGGTACTTGGGGTGTTTCTTGGACAAAAAATCCATGCTTTTTCGTAAGAACCAGTGCTTATTTGTATTGGAGAGCTGCCAATTTAGATATCATCCTGTTATAAATAAGCACCATTGCTTAAACGAAAACTGGTTTATTTTGCTAAGCACTTCTTTAAGCATATTGCATTGTATATGACCTCAGATTCTTAGCATATGTTGTTGCATCACCAACTATGTTCTCCCCTCCCCTAGAAGTAGCAAGAAGGAAGGCTTTAAAAGAGGTTACATTATCCTGTGTGTTGCATTAGTTTGGTAGTCTATGATATTTGTTAAACTTGCGCATGGTGACCTATTAAATGATGAGTACTATATAACATAGCTTGGTATCGCACCCAGTTTTATATTTCTAGATTAATTGGAATTCTTTATTCATGTTAGAACCACAAATACCACTGATGGAAGAAAGTCGGATGAAAACCATCATGAGAAAGAGTCCATGGATGCAACGACTTGGTATTAGGTTCGTAGCCAGTGTTGTTGTATCGCCAACTGTATTCTCCCCTAGAAGGAGCAACTGAGATTCCTATAGACCTCAGTATGATCATGAGGGGGATATCAGTCAAGGTGACTTATAAGGTGATGAAACACTAGTCACTGAGGAGACTGGGCTACAGGTAGCCCCTTACCTGCTAGCTCACCATCTTTTCATGATTTCTCCACAATTAAGGTGCTGCCAACTCATCTTGTGTGGAATTGTTTACTTACTGTTTTTTCAATATGTTTTGCTCCTCTTTATTTTCCCCATTGACTGTTACATGTAAAATGTGTAACTTAAGAAGAGTAAACTGAAGAAGACAACTCTAGGCGAAGGATGGCTCCTGGTGGTGGATCATCTCACAAGCGCATCGTGGCATGATTAATATCTCCGGACACATAAAATGAGAGAAACACGAGGTCCAAGGGGAATCCGCTAAAATAAGGACTTCCACCTCCAGGTTCCACACAACGAATAAAAAAAGCGGCAAGTCATGCGACCCATTCGCAGGAAACTCGGAGTGCAACGTAGAATGTTGCCAAAGCCCCACTTCCTGATGCCCGACAAATGACCAAAGTCGCAATTTCTGATGTCGGGCAAACGACCAAAGTTGCACTTCCTAATGCCCTAGAGGTGGCTACTGCTGCACTTAATTACCCCCCATTGGTGACCGATGATGCAATTCCTGATGTCAACCGAGTGGCCAAATATGCAGTTCCTGATGTCGGGCAAGTGGCTAAACCTTCATTTCCTGATGTCCACCAAGTAGCCAAAGCTGTAGTTCCTGATACCGACGAACTGGCTAAAGCTGTAGTTCCTGATGCCTACCAAGGCAAGAAGCTAGCATCGGTCAATCTACCACCTAACCAAGCCGAGAAGGCAGTAGCCCAAGGCAAGCAACTAGCTGCCCGAGGCCAGCTGGTAGCTGCCCAACATGAGAAACACTCTACCCAAGGCAAGATACCCACTCCCTCCGACATGCTGGTATGTCGGCCGTCGCAACCCCAAAGCCAACAACCACCTCCCCAAAGCTAGTCGTCACCTTCCCAAAGATAGTTGCCACGTACCCAAGGCCTAGAACCACAACCCACATCCAGCGTCCCTCTGGCACCTCCCAAAGGCAACCTGCCACCTCTGCAAATCAAGCACCCACCTTCCCAAGGCATGAATTCTTCATTCCTCCCCCCACGTCCATATCTCAAAGGTAACTTGGCACCTCTCCAAAGCCAGAAGCCACCTCCCATCCATCTGTGGGCACCTCCCCAAAAGTGACCATACACCGTCCCAAACCGATGGGTTAGCTACACAAGGCGATGTGTCAGCTACCCAACATTTGTGTTCAGCTGCCCACAGCGAGGAGTCTGGTACCCAATGTGAGGGTTAGGGATCAACTACCCAATATGATGACTTAGCTACCAAATATGGGGAATCTAATCCTAGTCATAAGTACCGTGTCAATACTAGAGTGACTGGTCTCAACCTGGTAATACATTAAACCAATTGCTTGCTCTACAGTAATCCATTTAATTGCATCATATTATTGTGGAACACTAAATTAACACATTGTATTCCTGTAGATTATGCTGACTAGTAGTTGTCTCAAGACTTTGATGCACCTTGTTCTGAACACATCGGAACACATAATTATGAAGATATAGTTATGCATGATGGTTGTGCACTGGCGTTGAGGGGGAAAACATGGGGAAGAGGCTTGACAAGATGTCCAAAGGAGCTAGGATTTCACTTAAATTTCTTCCATGAAGAACTAGACCAGACGAGCCGGACGTTGTTGCAAAGTTTTCTAGTGAGTGTGTAGTAACAGTCAGGACTAGCATACCTATCTTCCCGTACTATAAAGAGTACAAGGCAAGGGCTGATGTCAAAGCAGACTTCATAGCCAAAGTATCTGTATGTTCTATGACTCACCTATCCTTTACCTTCTATTTTTTGTGTTCATGCAAATGCTGATGCTCCATGTTTTATTTCAGAAAAAGTTTGCCATGGACACAACTCAACCTGATGTGCGGAAGGCTTGCGAAAATCAGTTTATGAGGCATGCAAGGAATCAACGGCATATTCTGAAGAAGAAGTATTTTGATCCCCACCATATGAACCAAGTTACAAAGAAATGTCCTGATGAAGTGAAACATATGATCGATGATCAATGGTGTGAGCTTTTCAGTAGTTGGTCTGATCCCAGGAAACAAGTTACCTTTTGTTTACTCTTATACTGTTACTACATGTGTTTGAATAGTTTGACTAGAACTGCCTCTTACACTATATGGTTTGTGCTTGTGTAGGTAGTTTCTAAAAAAATAAGCTGAACATAAGCAAAGTTATGTACCCTGCTGCCACAGGTTCTCATAGCTATGAGATTATGTGCAAAGGGGAGGACGATGCCTTTGAACTCTTCAAAGAGACGCATTGCAGGCTGAAAATGGCTACACTAATAATGTGAAGGAAGCAATTGTAAGTCCTCTAGAATACTTTTCATCTTTGTAAAATTCAATGCCTGCTTCATCGCTAAAATGTATACGATGTTATTGTAATTTGCTAGCTATTTTGATAATGTTTGCTTATATTGCTAAAACTGTAGGTAATCATTGAAGAGAAGATGGCTCCAGATGGCACTAAAGAAGAACCACCTTCCACTGAGGTTGTGTACTTTGCACTCTCATGGACATTAGAAAACCATCATTCCTAAAGAAAATCGACGTCCATCCAAGTACTTCAAGGCGAAGCAGGTCTGGCCTTGAAGCGGAACTTTTGGCTGAGAGAGTACGGAGTGAGAAACTATGCTATACCATAGAATAGTTGGAGAGAGCGAAAGAAGCCACTGAGGCAAAGAGGCTGCAGTACGCTAAAGACATGAAAGAAATGAAGAAGAAGCAAGAAGATATGTCGTCTCAACTAAACAATACAAATGACTTACTTCAGCGAGTATTGTCTCAAATGACTTTGTAGAAGAAGCAGCAACAACAATAGCTTCAGTTGTCACAAGGTAAGTGAACTGGTGGTTGACATTTGTGAGTTTTTGGGCTAGGAAAATTGTGGTGAGCTAGCAAAGTTAACTGATGTGTAAACTTATGAGTCTATTGGAAAGGGAAACTTGTGAGACTTTTGTCTCATAAACTGCTATTAGAAGTTTTTGGGTGTGGAAACTTGTGATGCTTTTGGCTCAAAAAATGTTCTAAAGTTTAGCAGATTCTGTCAAATCTATATTGTTCATAAACTATATGGAAATTTATATGGAAACTTGTCCTAAAATTTATTGCCAAATTCTATTATTTTATGCATGTGGTGTGAAATGGGCCACAAATGATTAGGTCTAGTAGAAATTTACATGCTAGCATTACGTGCACAAATGGCCCTTGATCTCACGGTGACGCCAGCACGCATTCGCGATGAAAATGAAATAGTCTTCGTTGTACTTGAAAAAATATTTATGTCACAAGTAAACATCGATGCTACCTTATTTCATTGGTCAACTATCTTATAAAATAGAAACATCATGGCCAACGATGATGTCAACACATAGAGTTTGTCATCGGCAGGGATACGTGTCTCATCTTGATTTTCCCACGTGTCATGCTACGGTTGTTCCACGTGGCATCGTCCGAATCGTGCAAGCGTGGCCCTGCCAACTGCCCACGTGTCAGCAGGGCGTTGAAAGGTGGTGACAAAAAAAATTCATCATGACATGTGTCATCTCATGAATGGGAATGGGATGGATACCGTCATGAATAGTCTAGGTGACATCATAGAGGTGGAGACAACAGAATCAGGTCATGACGAAAAAATGGCAGGACTTCAATGATGTCATAGACGACCACCATGATGTCAGCAAACGTCGTTGATGGCTTCCTGTGCTGCCGTATGCCACGTGGTATAGACCGTGACGAAAAACGTCTTGAATGATCAGGCCTAGGCCGGTCCAGTTGGCCACGATAAAATTAGAGGAACATCACGGTTGGCCGTGATGTTTTCAGACTAATAAAATGTCATGGATCGAAGTATGTTGTGAGCCTCATGACCTTTTTTGCCACAGAATTCGTCGTGGATGGCCATCTATAACGTTTCCCCATATCAACGACGAAATCAGATCGTCATGGACCGTGCAGATTCTTGTAGTGTTTGCTTTCTAGAACAAGGCTTCAAGGAAGCCATGATGCTAGACACCATGCCTCCACTCTAAGGGGATATATAGGTGTCAAAAACGGGGTGTAACCTACTTTATTGTGAGGTATAGTTTGGGGGATACACGCTACTAGAAAAATAATAAACGAATAAAATAGTTAAACGATGCATTTGCATAAGTACTGAAAAAACATGGTATATATGTATATGGCCAGTTTGGAATCGGTGAGGTGGCTTTCCCTGTTCAATATTATGTCCCTAGACATCACCTAGAAGATCTTCGAACAATACCTCATCCTCTAACTCACCCATCACTCGTGTCTATCGTCACAAAGGCACAACCATGCATACAAACAAGTACAAGAAATCAAACAACCATTCTAGTACATCAATCATACACTACTAACAACCAGTATACAACATATCAACTGATTTTATATATCCATAGATGGTGATTTCACTCATTTAGCATTTTAAAAAAATATAAACAAGATATCAACCTTTACTATGTGTTCTAAATAATATAAACAAATCATACCCTTAGAAATATATGAATTGTGTGAGTCCAACAAAATTGGATTTGCGTTTTTGTGATTTTTATTTTTTTACTTATTGATTTTATAGTGAACAAGCTTCTGTTTTGAGAAATAAATCTATGTTAGACAAATAAATTTGCTAACCTATGGTTGGAAATATATTCATGTTCATGGAATTAACTCAAAAGCATTTATATTCTTTTCAAAAACAATTTCTAAAGTAAAAAGGCTATTTGAGTTCTCTTTTTCAATTCTATATTTCTATAGATCTAAACGATCTCAAACAAGTGATATAGGAAAGCTTGTTCAGATTCATTTCTGGAGGAGTTGTATTTAATTTTACTTGGAGTTATAAAACTCTAAACGGTATTTATTAAAGATATAGTCTATTTAACTTTGGTAAATGACCTGAAAATCTACATTATAGGTTTGGTGATAAAACTTGCAGCACTTGATAAATCTGGTGACTTAGAGTCCACAGAAATTTGAGTGAATTCATTTGGAGTGATAACCATTGAAATATAAGTTTCCTAGTAATGATGGTATTTTATTTATTTAATTCAAAACAAACTTTTATAAGGGGATTTATCATATAAAAACGGCCTGGATGGATAGCTAGAGGCATATAGAGTTTACCAAAAATTGTTTCAAAGAATTTGAACATATAACTTTTTAAATATGAATTTGTGAGTATCAAGTATATGTAAAGGCTCTAATATACTAATAAATATACATTGATTATAAAGTTATGATTTTGGTATCATTACATAGATCTTTAAATGTGTGACTTGTAGGAAAAAGAGTCACCTGAAATGGATCAAGAATGAGGGATAAATAGCTACTATTTTTTATCATTTGCAGTGGACAGTTTTGGTAAAACAGTATCCATTCCCTCCTTTATCTAACAAATGTCTTTAGGATAGTGGTTCCCCAACATGCGCATCTGAGTTTGACCCTGACAAAAGGGTCCCACCCATCAATGGGTTAGAAGAATCGCTGCATTGTTTTTATCACAAATATTAGTTTGCTATTTTTTCTAATAGATTTTATATCTAAATCATGAAACACTCCGGTATCAGTGGTATATTTTTCAGCATTTTGGAATCCAACATTTTAGAAAGTTAAAAACATAGAACATAGAACCAGTTGGGGGGCATCCGATTAATGATGGGTGTCGGATATGAGGCCGTGTTGGATGTGCATCGGCGAGGACCAAAACCAAGCAGCAATGATAGTTCCTTCGCCATCGGAGGTCAACGAGGTTGCCACCGGTGGCTAGAAAGCATGTCCAGACGTGCAGATTGGAAGAATATAATAAGGGCATCGTCATCTAACTCCTATTGTAGTCCACAAACAGAGGTATATGTCGGAGACATGAACTCGTTGAAGGACAAGTGGAGGATGGCCAAGTCTAGGACAAATTCACCACTTCTAGGGCTCCTACCAGAAATTGAAAGGGCGTTAAGAAGGTCTGCATCACAACAAATCTAGGGGAGCAAACAGGAGGTGCATGGGACATAGGCAGCGTGTTAAGGATCTAAGGGCTAGTAATACATCACTTACTAGGAGAGAATACCAGTTCGGGGGCATCCAATCGATGATGGTTTTTGGATATGAGGCCGCACAGGATTTGCATTGGCAAGGACCAAAAAAACAAGCGTTGACGCTTCCTCCGCCATTGATGGTGGCTAGAAAGCCTTCTAGGAGATGCAGATTGGAAGAAGATGATCTAGGCATCATCATCTAAGTCCTAGTGTAGTCCATAAACAGAGGTATAAGCTGGAGACAGGAACTCGTCGAAGGACAAGTGGAGGACGGCCAAGTCCAGGATGAATTCGCCACTTCAAGGGCTCCCGCTAGAAATTGAAAGGGGGTTAAGAAGGTGTGCATCACAACAAAGCTAGGGGAGCAAACAAGAGGTGCAGGGAATATCGGCAACATGATAACAATGTGGACATGGCCGGTGCGGGGCTATAGATGGAGTCGAGCATGGAGAGTTCTAGGGGAGGTGAGGGACAGCCTAGCTATCGAATTGATAAGATGAGAGGTGGTGGGAAGAGGAGAAGAACAAGAGGGGGATTTTACTACATGGGAAGTGGTGGACTGAAGTCAACGTGCACCACCTCCATGACAGGATGCTCGAGCTAGGATAGGGCAATAAAATGGTGCGGCATACATAGTGTTATTCATTGAGTCTCCTACACAAAAAGGCTATCAAAGTCGTGGTCAGAAACGGCTAGGAGTTGTGGGTCCCCACAATCATACGAAGGTGTTTGACATGGAATATGGCGTACGTGGGAAGCGCGAGAGGAAAAGGGGATCATGGTTGGACTTATGGATGAATGCTCATGTCTTCTGGGGCTTGGTGTTGGCTCTCATTCATTAATGTCCATGGAAATAGAGTGGCGTCCCATGCGGGCTGTAGTATCCCACTGGTTGAGCATGGGTGCAATGACAGGGGAGACACCTTTCCTGAGTAGTGTGCGTGTTGTTCGATTTGCAGCATAGAAAACAAAAAAATTCATACAATGTGAACAACTAAGCATCAAGATCTATCTACCTAGATACAATCAACGGTGGATATAAATCCATAGAGAACTTACCCTCAAAGATAGACAAAGCGTTACAAGATTGAACTCGTGGATGATGTAGTCGTTTGCTTGCTTGTTTCAAGATTGTGAGGAAGTCTAGCACCACAACTCAGCAGTGCATCCGTGATCACACACATGTTCGGTCCTCCGACAACCTCCGTGTCCTGGCTCTAGCAAAGCAGCTGAAGCAACAACTCCTTCTAGACAAAGCCACCGAGAACATGTACTTCACTAATCTGAAGCCATGGGGAAATAATATAGAGGGGGAGAGAGATCCTTCAGGAGGAGGTGTAAAGTGAGAGGAGGAGGAGGAGGAAGCCTTTTATACGGGCAGCCATGCCCATGGCTGGTAGCCAAGGTGGGCCCCCACCTCTCCATTCGTTCATGTGGGTGGAGCTTCCACTCACATAAACCTCCGCCACTCACACTTCCACTCACATGAATTAAATTTCCACCACATTTAAATGCATCTCTAATTTAATAAAACTATTTTAATTATTTTATTCAGAATTTTGTTAATTAATTTAATTAACAAAAAATCACATAAAACCCCTGCATCATTTTGATATCACATGCAAAACTAGTTTCAGCAACTTCACCCGAAGCAATACCGATGTCCATCGAAATAATTCCAGTGCTTTCATAATCTTTCTCTGAACCATATTTTCTCTAAATGGTGTCGGTATCTCTTAAGTGCGTCACCCTACAGTTCACGAATAATGCAGACATAATCGAAACCCCTCCCCGATCAATAATCAGTAGCAGGACCTGGAGATCCATACTGACTCCCACACATTCAACAATGACTTCATTGATCGTGAGACCTTTAATGTTTGTAACTAAATCCCTTTGTCTCATGATCTACTACATGTCAAAGATTCGATCATTGGTATCTCCATACATAGTTTGATCTTGTTATCGACAATTACTCTTTTCTCGTTCCTATGATATAACATTCTAGTGATCTTATCACTTGCTTGCATGCTATGTCAATGTGATATCACCAACAGGTCCTAGAGTATTCTCTTCATCATCGGGATGGATAAATTCCACTCTTGATCCATGTTCCTCAACATAACACTTTCAGAGTACCCAAACCCACCTTTATAGTCACCCTATTATGGTGTAACGTTTGATGTTATCAAAGTACTTTTCCGATGTCAGCAATTAACATGATCCCATGGTCTAAGTATAAGGGTTACTTCTAATGATGTCATAGTAATGTAAACATAATGACTTTGAACGTATTAGTATACTTTGGATGAATGTTGATCACATCATTCCACCAATGTTGTGATCTTGTTATTAACAACATCCAGTGTCGATGATCTGGAAACCTTGATCATTTTGTTAATCGATGAGCTAGTTTATATGAGAGGCATAACTAGGAACGCTTTATTTGTTTATTAAACACACATGTATTGATGTTTCCAATTAATACAATTATGGCATGCAAAATAAACATATATCATATACTTGGAATAAGATAATAACAACTTTATTATAGCTTCTCGAGCATATTCCCTTCAGTTTCCCACTTGCACTAGAGACAATAATATAATCAAGTTTACATAGTGATAAATCTAACACCCATTGAGTTCTTGTGTTGATCATGTTTTTCCCTAGGGAGAGTTTTAGTCAACGGATCTGCTACATTCAGATTTGTATGTACTTTACAAATCTTTATATCTCCATCATGTTGGGTTCGCAGCATAGAAAACAAAAAAATTCATATGATGGGAACTATTATATGGCATGATCTATCTACTAGATACAAGCAATGGGTGGATATACATCCATAGAGAACATACCCTCGAAGAACAACAAATCTTTCTTAACGAGATGGAACTCGTGGATGATGTAGTCGAAAGCTTGTTGATCTCAAGATCGTGTGGAAGCCCTAGCACCGCAAATCAGCAGTGCATCCATCCTCGCACCCACGTTCAGGCCACCGAACAACCTCCACCTCCTCGCTCCAGTGATGCAGCGGAAGCATCAACTACTTCCAGACGAAATGACACCAGGAACATGTACCTCGCTAATCCAAAAACATGGGGAAATAATTCTAGAGGGGGTGAGAGATCCTTCACGAGGAGGTGTAAGGAAGGAGTGAGAGGGGGGCCTTTTATAGTTGGAGGAGGAGACCCCTCCCCATGGCTGGCGCCCCATAGGGGGTGACACCTCACCTACCCCATTCATGTGGTGGTAACCCCCTTCACATAAATTTCCCCCTTTACATTTTGTTTTAAAGTCTCCACTTCAAATGCATTGAATTTATCCAAATTTAATGCTCTCTCATTTAATAAAACTCTTTTATTCATTTTATTCAGAATTTTCTTAATTACTTTAATTAACAAACATTCACATAAAACCCCCTGCAACATTTCAATATCACATGCAGAACCAATTTCAGCAATTTCACCCGAAACAATTTAGGTGTCTATTGAAATAATTCTAGCGCTTTGCAATTCTTTTGTCTAGAACATATTTTCTCCAAATGGTGTTTGGCAGCCCTTAAGTGTGTCACCCTACGGTTCGCGAATAATGCATACATGATTGAGACCCCTCTCAGATCAATAATCAGAAGCAGGACCTAGAGATCCATACTGACTCCCACACATTCAACGATGACTTCTAAGATCGAGAGAACCTTTAATGATAGTAACAAAATCTCTTTGTCTTGCGATAAATTACATGTCCGAGATTCGATCATCAGTATCTCAATACTTAGTTTTATCTTGTTACCGACATGCACTATTTTCTCGTTTCCGTGATATAACATCCTAGAGATCACATCACTTGCTTGCAAGCTATCTTAATGTGATATCACCGAGAGGGCCCAAAGTATATCTATCAGTCATCGGGATTGACAAATTCCACACTTGATCCATGAGCCTCAACATAACACCTTTGGAATACCCAAACCCATCTTTATAGTCACCCTGTTACGGTGTGACATTTGATGTTATCAAAGTATTCTTCTGATGTTAGCAATTAACATGATCTCATGGTTTAAGGATAATGATTACTTCGTATGATGCTATAGCAATATAAACATAATGACTTTGATCGTAATGCTATACTTTAGATGAATGTTCATCACATCATTCACCAATGCTATGACCTCATTATTAACAACATCCAATGTCCATGATCAGGAAACCTTGATCATCTTGTTAATCAACGAGCTAGTTTATAGAGAGTCATAACTAGGAACTTTCTATTTATTTATTAAACACACATGTATTAAGGTTTCCGTATTAATACAATTATAGATTGTAAAATAAACATGCATCGTATACTTGGAATACATATAATAACAACTTTATTATTGCCACTTAGGGCATATTCCCTTCACATCCTTGGCATGCTCGTGGATGGAGTGAAACTGGCGCTTGATATACTTGGAATTCTTGTGATACCTCGGTTCTTTGGTATTAGCTATGGCTCCATTGTTGTCACAATGGATCACCATTAGGTCCAACACACTAGGAACCACACCCAGTTTACTTATTGATATGGGCATGAAGGAGGAGGTGAAGCCTAATTTTCGGACTCCACCAAGCTAGGTGATGCGGGCGCATCCCATTGATGATTGGCACGCCAGGACGACCTACGATATGTAATGATAAGTCTAAGGTTGTGTCAAATATTGTTGCTCTGTTATTGAGTCCGAGTCTAGGTTAGGTTCGAGTCCGTTATGTGTTCGGTTTGGGTCTCTCCAACTGACTAGTTGCAGGCCTCCTATATAAAGGAGCCAGCCGCCTAGGGTTTAGGGGAGTTTAGTTGTTTAGTCTAAAAAACTATATTGTGCTCCACCGTGTATCATCCCTCCCGGACAGCGATACCGTTTATCATAGATGCGGAGGTTCTTGTGTTCATCAAGGATTGTTGTGCTCAGGTTTGAGGCATGGTGATCATCATCATGTTACTTGCTAGATTGATTCCTCTTCTTCAGGTTACGTTCATCGCGTGATTGGAAGAATCATCTATCTGGTGGACTCGCTGTGAAAGATCTGGACAAAACTAAGGATCATCGGCTAGATCTGTATCAGTTATGAACTCCTTCATCCAAACTACTTCTGAAGCAGCAACATATCCTGCCTTCGTTGTTGATCCCGCCACCACAGGTTGTTTGGAGCTCCTCTAACTAACTGCTCTTCCATTCATGAGAAATAACTATCCGGATTGAGACTTTGAGTCACCCCGATCAGTATCAAAGCTAGCATCGACATAACACTTAGCGACGATGTCTTCTTCACATACGTACACGAGAAATATATCCTTGGTACTTCTTAAGTACTTAAGGATATCATTAACCGCTATCTAGTGTTCCGAACCTAGATAAAATTGGTACCTACTAGTCAAACTAATAGCATGTGCCATATCTGGTATTGTACATATCATGGCATACATTATAGAGCATATGGATGAGGCATAGGGGGTCTTATCCATTATCTCTTTATTCCACCGTAGCCAGAATTTGAGTCTTACTCAATGTCTTGTCTTGTAACATAGGTAAGAACCCTTTCTTACTTCCGTCCATATTGAACTTCTTCAATATATTTCAAGGTATGTACTTTATGATAGCCCAATTATGCGTCTTGATCTATCTCTATAGATTTTGATGCCTATTATGTATGATGCTTCTCCAAGGTCCTTCATCGGAAATTTGCTGTTTAGATTACTTTTAACACTATTTAAAAGATCTAGATCATTTCCAATCAATAATATATCATCCACATATAATATTAGAAATGCCACGGAGCTCCCACTAACTTTCTTGTAAATACAAGCTTATCCATAAGTTTGGACAAATCCAAACTCTTTGATCACCTCATCAAAGCGGAGATTCCAACTCGGCAATGCTTTCTTTAGTCTATAAATGGATCGCTAATGTTTGCAAACCTTGCTAGCATCCTTAGGATCGACAAAACCCTTTGGTTGTATTAGATATGACTCTTCTTCAATATTACCATTGAGGAATGCAGTTTTGACATCCATTTGCCAAATTTCATAATCAAAAAATGAAGGTAATATGCCCTAAGAGGCAATAATAAAGTTATTATTATCATATTCGAAGTATATGATAGATGTTTACTTTGCATGCTATAATTGTGTTAATTGGAAATGTTAATACGTGTATGTTTAATAAACAAATATAGGGTTCCTAGTTGTCCCTCTAATATAAACTAGCTCGTTGATTAACAAGATGATCAAGGTTTCCTGATCATGGACATTGGATGTTGTTAATAACGAGGTCACAACATTGGTGGAATGATGTTTAGATTGTTATAACATCATACGATAAAAGTCATTGTGTTTAAATTGCTATAACACAAAATGAAAGTCAAAGAATCGCAACTATAACTAGAAGTAACTTTAGTCCTTAGACCATGAGATCATGTTAATCACTAACACCGGAAGAGTAACTTGATAATATCAAACATCACACCGTAACAGGGTGACAATAAAGGTGGGTTTAGGTACTCCAAAAGTGTTATGTAGAGGCTCATGGATCAAGAGTGGGATTTGAACATCCCGATGATGGAGAGATATACTCTCGGACCTCTTGGTGATATCACATTGATTTAGCTTGCAAGTAAGTGATAAGATCACTAGAATGTTATATCCCAGGAACAAGAAAATAGTACTTGTCGGTAACAAGATCAAACTAGGTATGGGGATACTGATGATCGAATCTTGGAAATGTAATATATCACGAGACAAAGGGATTTAGTTAGAAACGTTAAATGTTCTCACAATCACTAGAGTCATCGTTGAATGTGTGGGAGTCAGTACGGATCTCTAGGTCCTGTTGTTGATTATTGATTGGAGAGGGGTCTCGATCATGTCTACATTATTCACAAACCACTGGGTGACACACTTAAGGGATACTGAAAATATTTGGAGCAAATATGTTTCAAAGAAAGATTATGAAAGCACTGGAATCATTACGATGGACACCGGAATATTTCTGGTGAAATTGCTGAAACTGGATTTGCATGCGATCTTCAAATGTTGTAGGGGGTTTAATGTGAATGTTTGTTAATTAAAGTAATTAACAAAATTCTGAATAAAATAAATAAAGTAGTTTTATTAAATGAGAGTTGCATTAAATTTGGTGGAAATTTAATGCCTGTGAGTGGAGGGGTGTTTATGTGAGTGGATGCTCCACCCACTGGAATGAAGGGAGAGGAGGGGGCACCACCTTGTCTACTGGCCATGGGAGGGTATGCCCCTCCCTCTATAAAAGGCCCCACTCCTCCTCTCACTTCACGCCTCCTCGTGAAGGATCTCTCTCCCCCTCTAGTTGATTCCCCCATGGCCTAAGATTAGCGAGGTACATGTTCCCGGTGGGTTTGTTTGAAAGGAGTTGCTGCTTCTCCTGCATCACTAGAGCGAGGAGGCGGAGGTTGTTGGAGGACCGGACATGTGTGCAATCATGGATGCGTCGCTAGGTTGCAATGCTGGACTTCCTCACGATCTTGAGATCGGCAAGCGAACGACTACATCATCCACGAGTCCAACCTCGTAACGCTTTATCACTCTTCAAGGGTATGCTCTCTATGGATACATATCCACCCGTTGATTGTATCTAGTTAGATATATCTTAGTGCTTAGTTGTTCACTTCATAGGAAATTTTTTGTCTTCTATGTTGCGAACCCAATAGTGGTATTAGAGCATGGTCTATGCGTAGATGCTTTGCACGGGTAGAACACATATGAGTATGTGGGCACTGATGATCATGTTATTGAATCTTATATATATTTTGGATATTGGTGTCCTAGTGGGATGAAGCGGACCGGACTAAATTTACATATCCTCGCACATGAGCCTTCTTCCACGCTTGACATGCTACTAGTTTTGCATTCATTGGTAGCGGGTGTCTGTCTCTCCTACTATAGTCAATATCTGATTTACAACGAGTTGCTAATAATTTTATTATCACCATTGTGGTTCCATGTTTGTAGGTATGAACGATTCTATCTTTAAAAGCCCTAAGCCACGTAAAAACTTGAAACTGATAAATTAGAAGCGTCTAGTTTAGTTGTTCTTGGGTAAGTGTCATGACATGGTAATGATATAATTTGTAGTACGAATTGATACTCTTGGAAATTATAATATATCAAAGTGTAAGTTCCAAATACCTTGGCCTTACACATATAGGAATGATGAATATCATACAACAGTGCACAAGATAGTGATTGAGGGCAAGAACCATATCATATCACTTTTTCCATACGATGTTTGTTTGCATCTTATATTGCTCGTATGTTGCTTTAGTAACATTATAAGATGATCCCTCATTTAAATATCAAGGTAAAAATGTATTCTTCCCTAAATATGCACCCTTAAGAAAGTTTTTCATTTCGAGACACCACGTGATGATCGGGTGTGATAGACTCTACGCTCGCATATAACGGGTGTAAGACATTTTTACACACGCGAATACTAAGGTTCTTACTTGGCGAGCCTAGCATCTATAAACATAGCGCCAGAACACAAACCGAAAGGTAAAGCATGAGTCATCTGGTTGATATGATGACAATCTAGTGAAGGGGTTCGCAGCATAGAAAACAAAAATTTCCTATGACGAGAACTATACGCCAAGATCTATCTACTAGATATAGAGCAACGGGTGGATATACATCCATGGAGAACTTACCCTCAAAGACAACGAGTTTTGTTAACGAGTAGGAACTCATGGATGATGTAGTCGTACACTTGCCGATCTCAAGATCGTGATGAAGTCCAGCAGGTCCAGCTCCAGGACGTCCATTAGATCCAGCTCCAGCAAGTCCAGCACCACCAAGTCTAGCACCAGAAAGCAGCGGTGCATCCGTGATCGCACACACGTCCGGTACCCCGACAACCTCTGTCCCTTGCTCCAGCAAAGCAGCGGAAGCAGCAACTCCTTTCCAGATAAAGCCACCAGGAACATGTATCTCGCTAATCCGAGACCATGGGGAATAACTAGAGGGGGAGAGAGATCCTTCACGAGGAGGTGTCAGGAAGGAGTGAGAGGGGGGCCTTTTATAGGAGGAGGGGAGGGTGTCCCTTCACCTCCCCCATTCATGTGGTGGTAATCCCCTCCACATTAAAATGCCCCTTCACATTCTCTTTTAAAGTATCCACTTTAAATGCATTAAATTTTCTCCAAATTTAATGCTCTCTCATTTAATAAAACTCTTTTATCAATTTTATTCAGAATATTGTTAATTACTTTAATTAACAAACATTCACATAAAACCCCCTACAACATTTCAATATTACATGTAGAACCAATTTCACCCGAAAAGTTTCGGTGTCTATTGAAATAATTCCAGCGCTTTCTTAAATCTTTATCTGAAACTTATTTAATTTGCTCCAAATGGTGTCGGTATCCCTTAAGTGTGTCACCCTACGGTTCGCAAATAATGCAGACATGATCGAGACCCCTCTCCGATCAATAATCAGTAGCGGGACCTAGAGATCCATACTGACTCCCACATATTCAACGATGACTGTTGTGATCGTGCGAACCTTTAACGTCGTAACTAAATCCCTTTGTCTTGCGATATATAACATGTCTGAGATTCGATCATTGGCATCCAAATACCTAGTTTGATCTCGTTACCAACATGCACTCTTTTCTCATTCCCGTGATATAACATTCTAGTGATCACATCACTTGCTTGCAAGCTATTTCAATGTGATATCACCGAGAGGGCCCAGAGTATATCTATCCGTCATCGGGATTGACAAATTCCACTCTTGATCCATGAGCCTCAACATAACACCTTTGTAGCATTGAACCCATCTTTATAGTCACCCTGTTACAGTGTGATGTTTGATGTTATCAAGATACTCTTCCGGTGTTAGCAATTAACATGATCTCATGGTCTAAGGATAAAGATTACTTTGTATGATGTTATAGGAATATAAACATAATGACTTTGATTTTAATGCTATACTTCAGATGAATGTTCATCACATCATTCCACCAATGTTGTGACCTCGTTATTAACAACATCCATTGTCCATGATCAGGAAACCTTGATCATCTTGTTAATCAACAAGCTAGTTTATATGAGAGGCAGTACTAGGAACTTTGTATTTTGTTTATTAAACACGCATGTATTAACGTTTCCAATTAATACAATTATAGCATGCAAATAAACATTAATCATAAACATGGAATAATATAATAACCACTTTATTATTGCCTCTCGGTCATATTCCCTTCAGTCTCCTACTTGCACTAGAGTCAATAATCTAGTTTGAAAAACTTTGCGTATTGAACACTTATGGCTTTCTGGTGTTGCATATACGCGATTGCTAGTGGTTAACATAATCTCCGGATCTGACAGTTTCAGGTCCGTGTGTATTTGCATGTCTTTGCGTCTCTACGCATCACTCATTCTCAAATGAGATGGCATTGTATAAATTTTGGTCCTTTGGTGAGACCTTTAATTTGTTCGGGTTAAAATATGTTGATATTATTGTCATACAATATATCTTGATAGTATTAGATCACTTTGAACCACACCTAGTTTGATAACAAACTACTTAACACAAATGCGCCCCTTTGCTGCCACTATAGCAGTCATATACTTAGCCTTTTGTTGTAGTATCCGTCACAATGTTTCAACTTTGGAACTTATCCAAATCCATCATGGAACATCCTTTCCATTACATTATGCCACCCATAGTCTAAATTGAGATAAATTTAATTTGTATCTTGTGACAAAACTAGTATCAATATAACACTTTACAGTGAACTACCTTTAACTATTTGTCACTTATACATGATATATTCTTAGTTCTTCCAAAGATCATAAGAATATCTTTACTATCATCCAATGATCATCTTATGAATCATTCTAGTATGTGCTCATAACATTTAGAGCATAGGACATATTTGGATATATACATATCATGGTATAATTGATCAAAATATTCATGTGATTTTACTCTCCAAGTCTTGAAACACTTGAATCCTGATACAATCCTTTCCATGCAGCAAGAACCTTTCTTATTGTTTCCATATTGAACCCTTTCAATATCTCATATATGTATGTCTGGCATAACCATATTAGCGCCTCAATCTATCCATATAGATATTGATGCCAAATATTCCGGTTTTTGCCCAAGTCTTTCATCGAAATCTTATTTTAATGAAATTCTTAACTTGTGTCAATACAAGATACATCATTTCCAATCAAAAATATGTCCTCTACATAATGTATTAGAAATATGTCTCAGCTCTCCCACTTAATTTCTTGCAAATGCAAGCATCTTCATCATCTCCGATGAATTTAAACTCTTTTAATAGTTATATCATGGTGAAGATTCCAACTCCGCTATGCTTACTTCAACTATTGAAGTTTGCATGCCCTTTTAGCACCCTTTGAATTAACAAAACCCTTCGGACCGTGTCTTGTACATGTCCTAGGTAACCATTCTATTAGAAGAACATTGTTTTATTTGTTCAACTACCATACATCAAATTATATGTAGTGGTTGCTACATTAATCCTTCAAGACTAAATATCGCTATGAAAGATCAAATCTTGTCATAGTCAACTCCTTGAACATTGTCGTAAACTTCTTTCTGACATGTCGACTATTTCATAGATGTTAAACATCCATGTCTATTTCTTTATAGATCCAAACATGACCGATAGGCTTCACGCCTTTCCGGAGGGTCTTCCAAGTTCAGAAACTTGATTTCTCGTGTATGGATACTATCACAGATTCTATGACTTCTAGTCATTTTATAGAGTCAGGGCCCATCATCGCTTCTTTGCATGTAGTCGGTTCATCATTGTCAAAACAATAACGACTTGCTTATCAAATCACACTATTTGATTCTTACCAACCCACACGGTTCAATAGGAACTCTAATCTCTGAGATCATACCCTTTGTAACACGGGAGCCATGAGCATTGTGGCCGCCACTGGGACACTTTCCGGCGCTGCGCTACTTAGCACATATAGCTAAGGTTCAGCAGCCTTATCGAAGTTCTATTGTCCTCCCACTTAACTTTTCACGAAAAAATCCTTCTCAAGAAACTTGACGTTCCAAGTAACAAACTCTTTTGTCCTCGGTGTTATGGAGAAATTCCCAACAAATTCTTTGGGATAACCTACAAAGACGTGCTTATCTGACTTTGGTTGTAAACATTTTACATATGCATAGCATACCAAAATTTAAGAAAAGACAATTCGGGTTTTATCCCAAACCATAACTTATGGTGTCATTTCAATGGATCACGATGGTGCTCTTTTCAGTGTAAAAGAGGTAGTCTCTAAAGCTTCAATCCTTAAAACATAATGGAAGTTTTTATAAATGACACCTTTGATCTTACCATGTCAAACATGGTTTGATTTCATCTCTCGAATATGCCATACTCCTATGGTTTATCGAGAAACACAAATCATGGAACAATTCCTCAAAACTTAAGTGTTTTGCTAAACATGTAACTCAAATATCTTCCTTTATGATCAAATCATAAACTCTGAAAAATTCTTGTTACAATGATTTTTCACTTCATCTTGAAAGTCTTTGAACAATTTTCAAATGTTTCATACTTCTTCTTTATTAAGTAAATATATAGATATATTCACTCAAATTTCTGGAGAAAGCATATGAAGAAAAAATATCTATCGCATATGGCTACATATAATGGACTATATACATCAATATGTATGATATCCAATAAGTTAGTCATATGTTCCTCTTTGGCCTATGGACGAAGTTTCAATTATCTCGAGGAAAGTCTCACAAGCATCAATTGATCAAAATCAAAGACTCCAAAAATCTATCAACATGGAGTTTCTTCATGTTTTCTTCCCAATATAATTCAAACAACAATGTCACTTCATAAGGGATCTTTCAATCATTTGTATTGTGACATTTTTAGCAATAGTGTTTATGGATGTGATTTCTCCCACTAGACTTGTAAAAGTTCATCCATCCTTTATGGAATACGATAATTATTTGAACAACCATTATTATCGTAATACCGGAACAAAATAACAATTATTAAAACAAATCTTGAAGGCTAGGTTTGACGACAATGAAAAACACAATAACACTTTATTTGTTTTCGATGAACATCACCTCTTGCTAGTTACTTAGGCCATTGCAGTTCATGAATTGCGTTGTCCTGTATGACACTTCCTACCAACCAATTCGGTATCCAAAACCGGTATCCAATACCTCAGAACCACATTGTTTAACAAGCAAGGAATATAGCCATAACATGTATATCTTCTATATACCTAAGCTGGACATTTCCAACTTTTTCTTTTCTGCCAAATATTTTATAGATTCTCTTTCAGCAATTCCTTTTCCTTTTAAAAGAATCTATCAACATCAATAGCGGTGTCATTCACATGACACATAGTACAAAGCGTGTATAGTCAAATACTAATTCCTTTGGACTTGCACTTTGAAGTGGATCACCATCATCAAATGTTTGGCATTCTTTCAAAAATTCATTCTTTAGTAATCTTTTAGTGTAGTAAACATTTTACTTACATCTTCTATTCATCCTTATCATGACAACTTCATGATCAAGCTACTATAGCCTATAAGGATGAATCGTGAGTATAATATCAGTTCCCAAAACCTTTTTGGTAGATTAGGACGCCTAGCATCTCCAACCTTCACAAATTCTCGTACAATATGAGAACGTGTATTTTGCTAAATTATACTCTATCATAATGCAACCAAAAACATTGTTTCAGATATCACAATATCTTTCACACATGATGGTTTCTGAAACAATTTTCAGCTTTTATATAATCTTGATATTACAACAACTTTTGAATATCAATAATTATGGAGGCAAAACATGATACTTTAGACACTCACATTGGAATTTTTACTCTTGATTTAATACTACTTATTAAACTTCATGGAGTAAATAGAGTTTGCTGAAAGTTTGCAATAGGACTTATAAACTTTAAATTGACATTCAAAACAATACGATACCAGTTCATAAAGTAAATATCCAGAATTCTATAGTTCTATTATCTTAATTAAAACTAAGCATAAGGAAGTGAACAGACGCCAATGACTACAACAAATTATGCAAATTCACTTCGATTTAGTTTATGACAAATTGAGTTCGACTAATCCAAATTAGAAATGAACTCCCACTCAAAAATGACATCCCTCGTGCCTTTTTGGTGATTACATGAACCAAATCCACTACACCAAGTCCGATCATCACGTGAGTCGGTGTAACTTCAAAGGCGAGCATCAATACGGGCATCATATCAACTATATGAATCATGCTTTGATGGGTTTGTAGCATGGAAAACAAAAAAATTATACCGCAAGAACGAACAAAACCCAGATCTAATCTAGATAAAAGCCAAGATCTAATCTATTAGACATGTGCAACGAGATAGATTGGTAGTAACCCTCGTAGATCCGAAAGCGTTACGAGATTAGATCTCGTGGTTGACGTAGTCGATCACTTGCCGATCTCAAGATCGTGTGGACGATCCTTCCGGTGCCGCGTTCCGGCAGCGCTTCCGCAGTCGGTCACACGTGCGGAGTCGAAGAAGACCTTCCTCTCCTCGTTCCAGCGAGCAGTAGAGGTAGTAGATCTTCTCCACGGAATCCTAACAGCACGACGGCGTGGTGGTGGTGCTGGAGTAGAGAATTCTGCAGGGCTTTGCCTATGCCTGTGCAGAAGAAACAAGGAGGAGAGAGGCGGCGGAGATTGGGTGTTGTGTAGGAGGGGCAAGGGGTGGCGCCTCCCCCTTCTATTTAAAGGAGGGAGGGCGCCTGGGGAGGGGGAGTCCTAGTAGGACTCCCCACCTCCTAGGGCCGACGGATTGGGGAAGGGGGAGGAGTCCTCCTCCCCCACGACTCCTTGTCTTGACCCACCAGGACTCCTTGATCCCTATCTTGATTTTCAAGCAAACTCCAAGAAATCTTCTAGAACCTTCCAGAACATTCCAAAACCTTCTAGAATCCTCATACAAATACTCCGGAACATTTCCTAACTCAGAAAATGATCCCCAATATATGAATCTTATTCTTCGGACAATTCCGGATCTCCTCGTGATGTCCCGGATCCAATCCGAGACTCCGAACATCATTCGGTCTCCAACACATATTCCATATCTACTTAAAACAACTTCGAACCTTAAGTGTGTCACCCTACGGTTCGTGAATATCTCCATACCTAGTTCTACCTCGTTACTGATAAGTACTCTTTACTCATTTCGTGTTATGTCATCCCTTGTGACCCAGTCACATGCTTGCAAGCTAACTAGATGACATTCCACCGAGAGGGCCCAGAGCATATCTATCCGTCATATGGATGGACAAATCCCAATCTCGGTCCATGCGCTTCAACACATACTTTCAGAATACCCAATGACACCTTTATAACCACCCAGTTACAAAGCGGTGTTTGATGTCATCAAAGTACCCATCCGGTGATGGTGATTAACACAACCTCATGGTCGAAGGATTAGGTTACTATGTATTTGAAAGCTTATAGCAATACGAACTTAATGACTTGATCTTTATGCTACGCTTACTATGGGTGTGTGTCCATCACATCATTCTCCTAATGATACAACCTTGTTATTAATCACATCCTAATGTCCATGATCAAGAAACCATGATCATCAATTAATCAACAAGCTAGTTCAACAAGAGGCTTACTAGGGACTCTTACATGTTTACAAAACACACATGTATTAGTGTTTCCTAATAGTACAATTATAGCATGGGATGTAAACATTCATCATAAACACAAAGATATAATAATAATCGCTTTTATTATTGCCTCTTGGGAATATCTCCAACAGTCTCCCACTTGCACTAGAGTCAATAATCTAGATTACATGGTAATATACCTAACACCCATGGTGTTCTGGTGTTGGTCATGCTTTGCCCTAGGGAGAGGTTTAGTCAACGGATCTGCCACATTCAGATCAGTGTGTACTTTGCAAATCTTTATGTCACCATCTCGGACATACTCGCGAATAGCGTGGAAACGTAGCTTGATGTGCTTCAGCTTGCTATGTGACCTTGGCTCTTGTGCATTAGCTATGGCACCTGTGTTGTCACAGTAGATGGCCATCGGGTCCAACACACTGGGAACGACGCCAAGTTCAGTAATGAATCCTTCATCCATACGGCTTCTTGTGCAGCCTCTGAAGCAGCTATGTATTCCGATTCAGTTGAAGATTTCGCCACAACGCTTTGCTTTGCACTCCTCCAGCTCACTACAACACCATTCAAAATAAATACGTATCCCGACTGTGACCTTGAGTCATCCGGATCGGTGTTCCAACTAGCATCGGTGTAACCGTTTACAACAAGCTGTTCATCACCTCCATAAGAAAGAACCATATCCTTAGTCCTATTTAGGTACTTTAGGATATTCTTGACCACTGTCCAGTGTTCCATTCCAGGATCACTTTGATATCTGCTAGTCAAACTAACAACATGTGCTATATCCGGTCTTGTACACAACATGGCATACATGATAGAACCTATGGCAGAGGCATAGGGAACATTATTCATCGTTTCTCTATCTTCTTCCGTAGCTGGACTTTGAGTCTTACTCAAGATCTTACCTGACAACATGGGCACGAACCCTTTCTTGCTATTTTCCATTCTAAACTTCTTTAGAACTTTGTCTAAGTATGTACTTTGTGAAAGCTCTATTAGGCGTCTTGATCTATCTCTATAAATCTTGATGCTTAGAATATATGCCGCTTCGCCAAGATCCTTCATTGAAAAACTATTATTCAAATAGGTTTTGACGCTACTAAGAAGTTCAATATCATTCCCAATCAACAATATGTCATCTACATATAGTACTAGGAATGCTATAGAGCTCCCACTCACTTTCTTGTAAATACAAGCTTCTCCATAAGTTTGTATAGATCCAAAGTTTTTGATTACTTTATCAAAACGTTGATTCCAACTCCGGGATGCTTGCTTCAGTCCATAAATGGAGCGCTGAAGTTTGCATACCTTGTCAGCATCTTTAGGATCGACAAAACCCTTGGGTTGTACCATATACAACTCTTCCTCAATGTCACCATTAAGGAACGCCATTTTGACATCCATCTGCCAAATCTCATAATCGAAATATGCAACAATTGCTAACAAAATCCTCACAGACTTTAGCTTCGCTACTGGTGAGAATGTCTCATCATAGTCAACTCCTTGAATTTGTCGGAACCCTTTCGCGACAAGTCGAGCTTTATAGGCGGTAACATTACCATCAGCATCTGTTTTTCTCTTGAAAATCCATTTGTTCTCGACAGCCTTACGACCATCCGGTAAGTCCACCAAAGTCCACACTTGGTTTTCGTACATGGATCCCATTTTGGATTTCATGGCTTCTAGCCATTTGTCGGAATCTGGGCTCACCATAGCTTCTTCATACGTCGCAGGGTCATCATCGTTGTCCACCAACATGACGTTCAAGGCAGAGTCATACCAATCAGGAGTGGTACGAACCCTTGTTGACCTGCGAGGTTCAGCAGTAACTTCATTTGAAGTTTCATGATCATTATCATTAGCTTCCTCTCCAATTGGTGCAGGCGGCACAAAAACATCTTCCGGTGCTGCGCTACTCTCAAATCCGAGAGAAGGTTCAATAACCTCATCGAGTTCTACTTTCCTTCCAGTCACCTCCTTCGAGAGAAACTCCTTCTCAAGAAAGGATCCATTCTTGGCAACGAAAACTTTTCCTTCGGATCTATGATAGAAGGTATACCCAATTGTTTCTTTAGGGTATCCTATGAAGACGCATTTTTCCGCTTTGGGTTCTAGCTTATCAGGTTGTAACTTCTTTACATATGCCTCGCAACCCCAAACTTTAAGGAACGACAACTTAGGTTTCTTACCAAACCACAATTCATACGGTGTCGTTTCAACGGATTTAGATGGTGCCCTATTTAAAGTGAATGCGGCTGTCTCTAATGCATAGCCCCAAAATGATAACGGTAAATCTGTAAGAGACATCATAGACCGAACCATATCTAAGAGAGTTCGATTATGACATTCGGACACACCATTACGCTGTGGTGTTCCTAGCGGTGTCAACTGTGAAAGTATTCCACATTTCTTTAAATGCATGCCAAACTCATAACTTAGATATTCACCTCCACGGTCAGAACGCAGAAATTTAATCTTCTTGTTACGATGATTTTCCACTTCACTTTGAAATTCCTTAAACTTCTCGAAAGTTTCGGACTTATGTTTCATAAAGTAGACATACCCATATCTACTTAAGTCATCCGTGAAAGTCAGAACATGACGATATCCACCACGCGATGCTACACTCATTGGACCGCACACATCGGTATGTATTATTTCCAATATGTCTATAGCTCGCTCCATTATTCCAGAGAATGGAGTCTTAGTCATTTTTCCCATTAGACATGCTTCACATCTTTCAAGTGATTCAAAATCAAGTGATTCAAGAAGTCCATCAGAATGGAGTTTCTTCATACGCTTCACTCCAATGTGACCAAGACGACAGTGCCACATGTATGTAGAATTATCGTTCAATTTTATTCGTTTAGCATCTATGTTGTGAACATGTGTATCACTACTATCGAGATTCAGTAAGAATAAACCATTCATCTCAGGTGCATTACCATAAAAGATATTACTCATATAAATCGAACAACCTTTATTCTCGGACTTAAAAGAGTAACCTTCTCGTAATAAACAGGATCCAGATATAATGTTCATGCTTAACGCAGGCATTAAATAACAATTATTCAAATTTAAAACTAATCCTGAAGGTAGATGTAGAGGGAGCGTGCCGACGGCGATCACATCAACCTTGGAGCCATTTCCAACGCGCATCATCACCTCGTCTCTTGCCAGTCTTTGTTTATTCCGCAGCTCCTGTTTCGAGTTACAAATATGAGCAACTGAACCAGTATCAAATACCCAGGCACTACTACGATTACTAGTAAGATACACATCTATAACAAACACATATATCAAATATACCTTTCTTCTTGATGTTGTCGTTCTTCAGATCCGCCAGGTACTTAGGGCAGTTACGCTTCCAGTGACCAGCACCCTTGTAGTAGAAGCACCCAGTTTCGGGCTTAGGACCAGCCTTGGGCTTCTTAGCAGGTGCGGCAGCTTTCTTGCCGTCCTTTTTGAAGTTGCCCTTGTTCTTAGGCTTGCCCTGTCTCTTGAAATTGGTGGTCTTATTTGACCATCAACACTTGGTGCTCCTTCTTGATCTCCACTTCAGCAGTTTTCAGCATGGACGATAGTTCAGGCAACGTCTTGTTCATGCAGTGCATGTTGTAGTTCATCACAAAGTTCTTGTAACTTGGTGGAAGTGATTGGAGGAGACGGTGAATCCCAACTCATTAGGAATCGATATTCCCAACTCTTGGAGCTTGTTTGCATACCCAGACATGGTGAGCACGTGCTCGCTAACGGAGCTTCCCTCTTCCATCTTACAGTTAAAGAACTTTTCGGAGGCCTCATAGCTCTCCATGGCCCTGCGAGTCTCAAAAATTAGCCTGAGCTCCTTAATGATCTCGAACGGGTCATGGTGCTCAAAACGCTTCTGGAGCTCCGCTTCTAAACCGTATAGAGTGGCACACTGAACTGTGGAGTAATGATTTTTCTGAGTGGCGTAAACATTCTTTATGTCATCGGTGGCATTATCTGCAGGTGGGTAACCTAGCGGTGCTTCGAGCACATAGGTCAACTGACCAGCCCTGAGGACGATCTTCAGTCCACGGAACCAGTCCGTGAAATTGCTTCCATTGTTCTTAAGCTTTTCTTTCTCTAGGAATGCATTGAAATTGATGGAGGGGGTCGCCATAATCTACAACAATTTGCAAGTAGTTTATACTAAGTTTATGACAAATTGAGTTCAAATTTAATTCTTAAACTAAGTAGGTGAACTCCCACTCAAAACAACATCCCTCACATTGTCTTAGTGATTACGCGAACCAAGTCCACTACACCAAGTCCGATCTTCACGAGAGAAGATGTAGTTTCATCGGCGAACAATCTTCATGTTCATCATATCATTTATATGACTCATGCTCTACCTTTTCGTATTCCGTGTTCCGAGACCATGTCTGTACATGCTAGGCTCGTCAAGATAACCTTAATTTCCACATGTGCAAATCTGGCTTGCACCCGTTGTATGCACACGTAGAATCTATCACATCCGATCATCACGAGATGCTTCGAAACGACGAGTCTTAGCAACGGTGCCAACTAAGGGTGAACACTTTATTACTTGATATTTAGTGAGAGGGATCATCTTATAATGCTACCGTCGCGATCTAAGCAATACAATATGCATAAAGGATTAACATCACAGGCAATTCATAATTAGTGTGATATGATATGGCCTTTTCTTCTTGCGCCTTTGATCTCCATCTCCAAAGCACGAACATGATCTCCATCATCACCAGCATTGCATCAAGGTCAGTGGCGCCGCTTCATGGTTGTCCATCATCACTAGCAACTATTACAACTACTTGGAATAAAGCTATTACAAGATGAATAGACACGCAGGTCTTAACAGAATTAAACACAACCATTAGGCTCCTTCCGGTTGCCATATTACAACAAGGATCATTGCATACATAGAATACAATCATAATCACATGATGGCCATATCACATCACAAAACCCCTGCAAAAACAAGTTAGACGCCTCTAATTTTCTTTGCATTTTTTACGTGGTTTGGGGCTTTCGCATAAGACCGATCTTACCTACGAACAAGAACCACAACATTGATACAAGTGTTGTCAGATGCTCATTATAAATTGAATCTTAACTATGGTGGGAGAGACAGACACCCGCAAAGCCACTTGTGCAAAGCAAGTTGCACATCAAGCGTGGAGCAAGTCTCATGTGCGATGACATGTAATGTTAGCCCGAGCAGCTTCATCCCACCATGCCGCAAGATGCAAAGTACACGCTAAGACACCGACAACAAAAGCATCAACACCCACAAAAACATTGTGTTCTACTCGTGCAACAGATCTACGCATAGATACGGCTCTGATACCACTGATGGGTTCGTAGCATGGAAAACAAAAAAATTATACCGCAAGAACGAACAAAACCCAGATCTAATCTAGATAAAAGCCAAGATCTAATCTATTAGACATGTGCAACGAGATAGATCGGTACTAACCCTCGTAGATCCGAAAGCGTTACGAGATTAGATCTCGTGGTTGATGTAGTCGATCACTTGCCGATCTCAAGATCGTGTGGACGATCCTTCCGGCGCCGCGTTCCGGTAGCGCTTCCGCAGTCGGTCACACGTGTGGAGTCGAAGCAGACCTTCCTCTCCTCGTTCCAGCGAGCAGCGGAGGTAGTAGATCTTCTCCACGGAATCCCAGCAGCACGACGGCGTGGTGGTGGTGGTGGAGTAGAGAATTCTGCAGGGCTTCGCCTATGCCTGTGCAGAAGAAAGGAGGAGGAGAGAGGCGGCAGAGATTGGGTGTTGTGTAGGAGGGGCAAGGGGTGGCGCCTCCCCCTTCTATTTAAAGGAGGGAGGGCGCCTGGGGAGGGGGAGTCCTAGTAGGACTCCCCACCTCCTAGGGCCGGCGGATTGGGGAAGGGGGGGAGTCCTCCTCCCCCATGACTCCTTGTCTTGACCCACCAGGACTCCTTGATCCCTATCTTGATTTTCAAGCAAACTCCAAGAAATCTTCTAGAACCTTCCGAAACATTCCGAAACCTTCTATAATCCTCATACAAATACTCCGGAACATTTCCTAACTCAGAAAATGATCCCCAATATATGAATCTTATTCTCCGGACAATTCCGGATCTCCTCGTGATGTCTCGGATCCAATCCGAGACTCCGAACATCATTCGGTCTCCAACGCATATTCCATATCTACTTAAAACAACTTCGAACCTTAAGTGTGTCACCCTACGGTTCGTGAATATGTAGACATGACAGAGACACATCTCCTATCAATAACCATTAGCGGGACCTGGAGATCCATAATGGCTCCCACATACTCAACGATGACTTTTGTGATCGATATAACCATTTACATACGAAACCAATTCCCTTTGTCTCGCGATACTATACTTATCCGAGGTTTGATCGTTGGTATCTCCATACCTAGCTCTACCTCGTTACTGATAAGTACTCTTTACTCGTTCCGTGTTATGTCATCCCTTGTGACCCAGTCACATGCTTGCAAGCTAACTAGATGACATTCCACCGAGAGGGCCCAGAGCATATCTATCCGTCATATGGATGGACAAATCCCAATCTCGGTCTATGCGCTTCAACACATACTTTCAGAATACCCAATGACACCTTTATAACCACCCAGTTACGAAGCGGTGTTTGATGTCATCAAAGTACCCATCCGGTGATGGTGATTAACACAACCTCATGGTCGAAGGATTAGGTTACTATGTATTTGAAAGCTTATAGCAATACGAACTTAATGACTTGATCTTTATGCTACGCTTACTATGGGTGTGTGTCCATCACATCATTCTCCTAATGATACAACCTTGTTATTAATCACATCCTAATGTCCATGATCAGGAAACCATGATCATCAATTAATCAACAAACTAGTTCAACAAGAGGCTTACTAGGGACTCTTACATGTTTACAAAACACACATGTATTAGTGTTTCCTAATAATACAATTATAGCATGGGATGTAAACATTCATCATAAACACAAAGATATAATAATAATCGCTTTTATTATTGCCTCTTGGGCATATCTCCAACATGCTTAACCTTTCGGTCCGTGTTCTGAGGCCATGTCTGTACATGCTAGGCTCGCCAAGTAAGAACCTTAGTACTCGCGTGTGTAAAACTGTCTTATACCCGTTGTATGAAAGCGTAGAGTCGAGTACACCCGATCATCACGTGATGTCTCGAAACATGATCCATACAACGGTCATACTTGAGGAAGAACACATTTTTATCTTGATGTCTAAATGAGGAATCATCTTAAAATGCTACTAAAACGCCCAACTAGCAATATAAGATGCAAACATCTAATGTGTAAAGTGAGATGATATGGTCCATGCATTTGATCTCTATCATATGCATCATGGTATGATCTCTATCATTCCTTTGTGTGTAAGGCCAAGGTCTATGGAACTTACACGTTAGGTGTGTTGTAAGAGTATCTATCATACATCTACTTATAACATTACCGTATCATGACACTAGCCCAGCAACAATCTAAACTAGATGCCTCTAATTTATCAATTGCAAGTTTTACGTGGCTTAGGGCTTTCGAAGATAGAACCATTCTTACCTACAAATATGGAACCACAACGAGGATAACCAAGTTATTAGAAACTCGTTGTAAATCAGATATTGACTATAGTAGGAGAGACAGACACCCGCCGGCCACTTATGCAAAACTAGTTGCATGTTAGTCGTGGAACCGGTCTCATGTGCGATGACATGTAAGGTTGGTCCGGGCCGCTTCATCCCACTATGCCACCAATATCCAAAGTACATATAAGAAGAAATAACATGATCATCACCGCCCACATACTCTTATGTGTTCTACCCGTGCAAAGCACCTACGCATAGATCATACCACTGAAGGGGTTCGCAGCATAGAAAACAAAAATTCCCTACGATGAGAACTATACGCCAAGATCTATCTACTAGATATACAGCAAAGGGTGGATATACATCCATGGAGAACTTACCCTCGAAGATAACGAGTTTTGTTAACGAGTAGGAACTCGTGGATGATGTAGTCGTACGCTTGCCGATCTCAAGATCGTGATGAAGTCGAGCAGGTCCCTAAACCCTAAAGCAGCGGTGCATCCGTGATCGCACACACGTCCGGTACCCCGACATCCTCCGTCCCTCGCTCCAGCAAAGCAGCGGAAGCAGCAACTCCTTTCCATATAAAGCCACCGGGAACATGTATCTCGCTAATCTGAGACCACGAGGAATAACTAGAGGGGGAGAGAGATCCTTCACGAGGAGGTGTGAGGAAGGAGTGAGAGGGGGCCTTTTATAGGAGGAGGGGAGGGTGTCCCTTCACCTCCCCCATTCATGTGGTGGTAACCCCCTCCACATTAAAATGCCCCTTCACATTCTCTTTTAAAGTCTCCACTTTAAATGCATTAAATTTCTCCAAATTTAATGCTCTCTCATTTAATAAAACTCTTTTATTAATTTTATTCAGAATTTTGTTAATTACTTTAATTAACAAACATTCACATAAAACCCCCTACAACATTTCAATATTACATGTAGAACCAATTTCAGCAATTTCACCCGAAACAGTTTCGGTGTCTATTGAAATAATTCCAGCGCTTTCTTAAATCTTTATGTGAAACATATTTGCTCCAAATGGTGTCGG
Source organism: Avena eriantha (assembly GCA_910589775.1). Taxonomy (NCBI): domain Eukaryota; kingdom Viridiplantae; phylum Streptophyta; class Magnoliopsida; order Poales; family Poaceae; genus Avena; species Avena eriantha. The sequence continues at coordinate 279,376,174 of OU342741.1, forward strand.
TATCCCTTAAGTGTGTCACCCTATGGTTCACGAATAATGCAGACATGATCGAGACCCCTCTCCGATAAATAATCAGCAGCGGGACCTAGAGATCCGTACTGACTCCCACATATTCAACGATGACTCTTATGATCGTGTGAACCTTTAACGTCATAACTAAAGCCCTTTGTCTCGCGATATAATACATGTCCGAGATTCGATCATTGGCATCCAAATACCTAGTTTGATCTTGTTACCGACATGCACTCTTTTCTCATTCCCGTGATATAACATTCTAGTGATCACATCACTTGCTTACAAGTTATTTCAATGTGATATCACTGAGAGGGCCCAGAGTATATCTATCCGTCATCGGGATGGACAAATCCCACTCTTGATCCATGAGCCTCCACATAACACCTTTGTCGCACTGAACCCAGCTTTATAGTCACCCTGTTACGGTGTGATGTTTGATGTTATCAAGATACTCTTCTGGTGTTAGCAATTAACATGATCTCATGGTCTAAGGATAAAGATTACTTCGTATGATGTTATAGCAATATAAACATAATGACTCTGATCGTAATGCTATACTCAAGATGAATGTTCATCACATCATTCCACCAATATTGTCACCTCGTTATTAACAACATCCAATGTCCATGATCAGGAAACCTTAATCATCTTGTTAATCAACAAACTAGTTTATATGAGAGGCAGTACTAGGAACTTTGTATTTTGTTTATTAAACACACATGTATTAATGTTTCCAATTATAGCATGCAAAATAAAAATTTATAATAAACATGGAATAAGATAATAACCACTTCATTATTGCCTCTCGGGCATATTCCCTTCATCTAGATGCTCACCTTTGAAGCTACACCAACTTAGGTGATGATCGGTCTTGGTGTAGTGGATCTGGTTCATGTAATCACCAAAAAGACACGATGGATTTTTTTTGAGTGGGAGTTCATTTGTAATTTGGATTAGTTGAACTCAATCTATCATAAACTTAGTATAAATAAACTTTGCAAATTCTATTGTAGATGGCACCGCCTTCTTTTAATTTCATTTTGTTCATGGAGAAAGACAAACTTGTAATGAATGGTAGCAACTTTACCAACTGGGCCTTGAACTTGAGGATTCTCCTCACTGCTGCACATAAGTAATATGTGATAGAAGCACCGCTAGGCACCCCACCTCCTAATGATGCCCTTAACAAGGAAAATAATGTTTACTTAACTGGTCAGGACGACCACAATATGGTTCATCGAGGCATACTGTATGTGCTAGGGTTGGAACACAAAAGAGTTTTGAGAATGGCAATGCCTTTGATACCATGGGTGAATTGAAAATGATTTTAGATACCCATGATGTCGTAGATAGTTATGATGCTTCAGAAAAGTTCTTTAGCTACATGATGGCGGAGAAAAACTCCATTAGTGAGCACGTACTCAAAATGTTAGGGTATGCAGTTAATCTTGTGTCCTAAGGAAGAACGATTGCCATTGACATAGGCATACATCGTGTTCTCCAATCTCTACAACCAATCTACAAGAGCTACGTGATGAACTATAACATGAAGCGCATGTAAAAGACTCTCCCTGAGCTTCTGTCAATGGTTGAGACTATTGAAGTGGAGATTAGGAAAGAACATCAAGTGTTGATGATCAATAGGACCGCCGGTTTCATGAAAGACAAGAAGGTTAAACATAAGGGTAACTTCAAGAAGGGCGGCAAATCTGTTGTTGTGCCTGAAAAGAAGACCTGGGTTCGCCCAAAGTTTGATAGCGAGTGCTACTGTTGTAAGGGGACATGCCACTGGAAGCGCAACTGCCCCAAATATCTGGCAGATATGAAGGCCGGTAAGATGAACATAGGTATATTTTATATACATGTTATTGATATGTACTGGACTAGTACTCGCATTAGCACCTGGATATTTGATACTAGATCGATTGCTAATATATGTAACTTGAATTAGAGGTTGGGGAACAAGCGACAACTAGCAAGGGATGAGGTCATGATGCGTTCCAGCAATGGACCAAAATTTGATGTGATCGCCGTCGGAATGCTGCCTCTCCATCTACCGTCTGGACTAGTTTTAAACCTAAATAATTTTATTTGGTACCTGTGCTAAGCATGGACATTGTATCCAGATCATGTTTTGTCAAAGCGATAATTGCTTTGAATCCGAAAACAATGGTTGTTTGATTTGTATGAATAATTTCTTTTATGGTCATGCACCTATGATGAATGGTTTTTTTGAATCTCGATATTAGTGATACACATATCCATAATGTTGATGCCAAAAGTATTAAACTTGATAATGATATATCTACATATCTGTGGCACTGCCATCTTGGTCATATTGGCGTATTAACATCAAGAAGCTCCATTCTATTGACCTTTAGAATCACTAGAGTTTGAATCATTTGATACATGTGAGCCATGCCTTATGGGCAAGATGACTAGAACCATGTATTTCGGTACAATGGAGCAAACAACAGATTTGTTGGAAATCATACATGTTGATGTATGTGGTCCAATGAGTGTGTCAGCGCGGGGTGGATATCGTTATTTTGTTACTTTCACGGATGATTTGAGTAGACATGGATATATCTATTTCATGAAACACAAGTTTGAAACCTTTGAAAAGTTCAAAGAATTTTAGAGTGAAGTAGAAAAACATCATAATAGAAAGATTAAATTTTTGCGGTCTGACTGTGGAGAATATCTAAGTTACGAGTTTGGCACACACATGAGAGAGTGCTCACGCCTGCCGGAACACCACAGCATAATAGAGCGTCATAATCGTACATTAGTAGATATGGTTTGATCTATGATTTATCTAACTGACTTGCCACTTTCATTTTGGGGTTATGCACTAGAAACTGCTAATTTCACTTTAAATAGGGCACCGTCTAAATCTGTTGAAAAGACAACATATGAATTACGGTTTGCAAACAAACTTAACCTGCCATTTCTTGAAGTTTGGGGGTGTGATGTTTATGTGAAGAAATTTTAGCCTGATAAACTCGAACCCAAAGCAGAAAAATGCGTCTTCATAGGATACCCTAAAGAAACAAATGGGTATTCCTTTTATCATAGATCTGAGGGCAAGTTTTTCGTTTCCAAGAATGGATCCTTTCTAGGGAAAGAGTTTCTCATGAAAGGTGTGAGTAGTTCGAAGGTAGAACACAAGAGGTTATTGTACCTTCTCTTCATAAAATGGCGAGTGGCGTAGCACCAGAAATTTTTCCAGTGTTGACTTAACTGAATGAAGAAGGAACTAATGATAAAGACCATGAAACTCCGAAAGAGGAAACTACCAAACCTTGCAGGTCAAGCAGGCTACGTGCAACTCCTGAACTGTACGGAAATCCTATCGTGAATTTCAAGGTAGATGGAATTGATAATCCTCTGACATATGAAGAAGTGATGATGAGAATGGATTCCAACAAATGGTTAGAAGCCATGCAATCCGAGATGGGATCCATGCACTAAAACTAGGTTTAGACCTTGGTGGACTTGCCTCATGACGAAAAGGCTGTTGAGAATAAATGTATTTTCAAGAAGAAAACTGACGCTGATGGTAATGTGACCATCTATAAAGCTTGAGTTTTCACAAAGGGGTTTCAACAAATTCAAGGAGTTAACTACGATGAGACTTCTCTCCCATAGAGATGCTAAAATTGGTTAGGATTATGTTAGCAATTGCTGCATATTTTGATTATGAAATTTGGCAGATGGATGTCAAAACCACATTCCTCAATGGTAGTATTGAGTAAGATATGGATATGATACAACCAAAGGGTTTTGCCGATCCTAAGGATGCTAATAAGGTTTACAAACTTCAATGATCCATCTATGGAGTGAAGAAAGCATCTAGGAGTTGGAATCTTTGCTTGGATGAGGTGATCAAAGAGTTTGGATTTGTGCAAACTTATGGAGAATCTTGTATTTATAGGAAAGTGAGTGGGAGCTCTGTGGAATTTCCAATACTATATGTGGATGACATATTATTGAGTGGATATAGATCTTTTAAACAGTGTTAAAAGTTATCTAAACAGCAAATTTTCGACACAGAACCTTGGTGAAGCATCATACATACTAGGCATCAAGATCTATAGAGATATATCAAGATGCCTAATTGGGATGTCACAAAATACATACCATGATAAGATATTAAAAAAGTTTAAAATGGAAGGAAGTAAGAAATCGTTCTTACCTATGTTGCAAGGACAGACATTAAGTAAGCCTCAAAGTCCGGCTACGGCGGAACAAAGAGGGATAATGGATAAGATCCCCTATGCCTCAGCCATAGGCTCTATAATGTATGGCATTCTATGTACAATACTGGATGTGGCATATGCTATTAGTTTGACTAGAAGGTAACAATATTATCCAGGTTCGGAACACTCGATAGTAGTCAAGAATATCATTAAGTACTTAAGAAGGAATAAGGATATGTTTCTCATGTACAAAGGTGAAGAAGAGCTCATCGCTAAGTATTATGTCGGCACCAGATTTGACGCCAATCCAGATGACTCTAAGTCTCGATATGGATATGTATTTCTCATGAATGGAGTGACAATTAGTTGGATGAGCTCCAAACAACCTATGGTAGCGGGATCAACAACGGAGGTGGAATTTGTTGCTTCTTCATAAGTGGCACAGGAAGCGCTTTGGATGAAGGAGTTCATAACTAAACTGGGTGTGGTTCCACGTGCATTGGACCCAATGGTGATCTATTGTGACAACAATGGTGACATAGCCAATGCTAAGGAACCGAGGTCTCACAAGAATTTTAAGCATATCAAGCGCCGGTTTCACTCCATCTGAGAGCATGTCAAGGATGGAGATATATATATATATATATTTGTAAAGTTCATACGGATTTGAATGTAGCAGATCCGTTGACTAAAACTGTCCCTATGGCAAAACTAGGTATAAGACCGAGGAATATAAGGGGTAAAAAATCTCCTCATTTTCTTCTCACCCTATCCATTGCCTCCCTTCTCCCCTAGCGATCCAATGCCCCTGTCTTCCTTCTCTCTGCCCCAATCTTCACAGCGTCGCCCATCCTAGGTCCCCTTCTCTAGCGGAAGGGCTAACGCCTCCAGCTCCAGTGCGGCAGCGGTAGAGAGCTATTGTAGTGTCTAGATCCCCTGCGTCTTGGATGGCAAGAAGCGTCATGGAGTCGAGGAGGCGGGCCTTCTTCTCATCGGTGAGTGGCGGAGCGGTTCTGGCAAAAATGTTCCTGCCCCTCACGCTGACGAGCGGGTCCACTTTGGAACTCATCTTGACCGAGATTTGAGCTTTCCTCCCTCAGATTTATTTTCTGAGTTGATTGCACATTATGGTGTTCAACTTCATAATCTTCCTCCCAATTTGATTCTAGAGCTTTAGCGCTTTTGTCTCTCTTTGTGAGGGGTATCTCGGAATCAAGCCGAGTCTTACTTTATTCTGGTACTATTTTATTAATAGCAAAAACTCCATCACTGCCAACAATCCATACATAATTGGAACTCTTAGCTTAGTCCGTAGGATAGACCGAACCTATCCTAAGGTCATAGCTAGCGAATCAGTGAATAGCTAGTCATCCATGTTCTTTTACCATCAGGAGAAACTGGCTCCTAGTAAGCAGGAAAGCTTGCCGGCTTTTGTTGAGTGTGACTCCACTCACCAGGAATTGTGGGACACAAAGGCGCGGACTCTCTCTAAAGATTTGATCCGCACCAAGAGGCGGATTGAATAATTGATGAATCAAAAGGTTCTGTGTGCATCCGACTTAGTCCATTGCTAGCTAGCTTGTCGGATCCAACCTCTCCAGCACCATGGTGACCTGCTAATGCACACGGTCACCAAGAGCAAAAAGGACAGCCTGAGGATTTGCGGGCTCCCAATTTCCAGCAAGGATTACGAGACCTGGATCAAATGGTTGATCAAGGAGTGGATAGATTGGAAGATTCTAGACATCTCTCTAGACATGTCCACGGTGGATAAGCCCTTGACCCCCATAAGTTTTTCAACTTATTTCCCTTGTACTTGCTTATTTGTATGTTCTATTCACAATACTTAAATGCTATGTCTTTCAGCTTGCTGAACTCCTCGAGTCGGAGCTTGCTCCTCTTGAAGGGTATCCACCTAAGGATCTAGTTCCTCAGGAGGATGAAGAGTTGGAAGTTCTGCCAGAAGCGCTCACTCAGAAGCGCAAGGTTTCGGCTATGTAAGCAGCCCCACAAACCATGCCAGTTGTCAAGAAGTAAGTACTTCCATCAAACCATGTAATTTTGTGTATGTTCTATCTGGGTCATAACAATCTTGTTCTGTTATTGTCCAGAGCTAAACTACTCATCAAGGGGAAAGGAAAAGGAAAGCCGGGAAAGGTTTTGCTTCAGCAGAAGCTAACCATTTCTTTGCCCGCTGCTGCACATATGACTCCTGCTCTGACCCCATCCTTAGGGCTAGAAGATATCCCGTTACTATGCACTGAGGATTTTGTGGCTCAATAAGAAGAGCCCGTGAAGCAAGAAACATTGCTTGGAGACCAGAAACATTACAGCTGAGGAAGAGGCTCAAGAAGCTGAAGATGTAAAACTTGTCGAGCTTATTAAACAAGTGTGTCTTCGCGACGACAAGATAAAGGCTGGTGCAGTGATGCCTCCACCAATTATTCCTCTAACCCTCCCTAAGAAGGTTTCCACCGAAGTCAACACCAGTCTCAATAAACTGACACATGAGGATTTTGTAAGTCTTTTTTCGACTCTTTTTACTATATTTATGGCATATCCTCTAGCCCCAAGCATGAAGTTGGATAGAACTAGAATTCCGAGTTTATGCTTTTAATAGGATGCCAAAGAACGAAGTAGTGTAGCCCCCAAGGCTCGTGCTAAAAATTTAGTTAAATAGCAGCTCGAGTCTTAGCAGCCTTCAGACTCTGGTTAGTTTTTCTAACTTATAGAAAATTTATGCTTACAAATAGTGATTGTTGAAAAACACCTACCACAAGGGGAGAGAAATCAATGCTCTTCGTCGTGAAAATGCTAAGTTAAGGGTTGAGAAGGATGATGTGAAAAGTAAGTTTTCTGACAAACTCTTTGTGGATTTATTTCTTAGTCGAATTCGACTAATATGAATGCCTCACTCTAGCTCTGCTTGCCGATTCCTGCAAACTTCTGGAGGAAGCCCAGGTTTATAAAACTCTTGAATACGAGAATCCGGGTCTATGCGATAGGCTCAAGAAATTGCAAGAAGACCATGAGCACAGCGTTAGCAACATACTTGAGTCGAGCAACCGTGCCACCGAAGAACGTGACATGACCATTGCACGCTAAGACGAAGAATTCTCGGAATTGAAAGCCGAGTTTGAAAGGAAGAAGGATACCACCCAGGCCCTCCGGGATGAACTCCAGAGTGAGAGGGAGGATAATACCAAAGTACATGATGCAATCTTCGATACGTATTTACTGCTATTCCGACTCAGTTATTGGTTTATCCGACTTTCATAGTCAGATTTTTTAATACTTCTCCCTTTTCAGGGCCTCTCAACCTCTTGGATTCTTATTCATCCAAATCACGCCTCAGTCGGCTTTTCTTAGTCAGAGATTTGATACATGATTTTCGCCAATCCCTTGAGGATATTGGGGAAACCGTTAATCTCTCCGACTTAAACAAGATGTCCACCTCTGAGCTTCATGACAAGGTGAAGGATATCCCATAGTTTTTTGAGCATTGGATAATGTCCTACGCTCGCACAGTAGCATAGAACATACCTAACTTTGGAAATGAGCCACCATGGAAACATGGAGACCTAGCAGGTTACCAAACGTTAATCGGCTATTAATGAAGCTATCAAAGATCAGAATGTTGATGTTGTCTGGGACTCTTATGCCGATTATGCTTGCCATGTAGCTGATGCAACAAACTACGAGAAGCCATTCTTCAAGCCCGTTGATCCACCTCCAAGCCCCCAAGACGAGGAGATTCCCGAATACGATGACGAAGAGACCAAGACCGACGTCTTTGTTTCGGAAAAATATCAAGGCAACATGAGCACTAGTGAGACGTCAGATCCATCTATATCAAGGCAACATGAGCACATGAGAAATTTGCCAGAAATTTGTGTTATACTGAAACAATCCATTGTTGTGGTTTAAACGTATTCTTTTTGTGGTGCTATTATGTAAGAACTAATGCTTTAATCTTTAACATGCATGGGTTTATTTTTGTTCTTGAAAAATACTTAAGCACCTTTTGCCTATACTTATTGTTTATCTGGCTTTCTGCCTCGTCCCTTTCTGTAGCCCACAAAGCTTCAGCATGGAAACTTTCCCGAGCAACGGAGCTCAATTGCTAAACCATTTTGAATCCGGAAACAAAGCCGGTTTCCAGTACCGATAATTCATTACTCGGAAAATACCCGCATCCAGCAATCAGACAAAAACTCAAGTATAAACTATTTTTTTAGAATTATACCCGAAGGTAGCATTTTTAGAATCAGAAATCTAACAAGAACAAACATGAGCATAAAGTACTTTCAAGTATTATGGGATTTTCGACTATGACATGATCATTCGGAAAAAAGATGGTACTTAAAAACCATGTTAGAGAAAACATTAATGAGACCAACACTTTATTTCACTTTGAACATGTACATTGATATGATTACAAAGAAAGAAAATTTAAGAATAAAAGGGACATAGCTGAGAAATATTCTAGGGATGATCTATCTCATCCGGGCCTGTACTACCTCTTGCTCTCTTTCTCTTCTTAGTAGCAGGTCTTTGTTTTTCTGGCCTAATATCGGTCAGGTAGTATGAACTATTGTGTAATACTCTACTAACCATAAAGGTCCTTTCTCATATGAGGGAAAGTTTGAGCTTTCTTTTTTGCACTAGTTGGAGAACAAGATCGCCCTTTGTGAAAGATCGATTTTTGACTCTCTGACTATGATACTTGCGTAACTTCTACTCATAGGCTGTAGATCTCTATTCAGCAACAACACACACTTACTCGAGTATATTGAGGTCATCTTGGCAAGCAAATTTGGCATCTTATTTGACATACTGTCAGACTATTGGCACCGGGGGTACCCCGTCTCATCAAGTCACCCAGCCCACCAGAAACGCCCTCTCGAGGGCTCGCAAGGAGAGTGAGCCTCGAGGGGGGATAGGGGGTGGCGATGGAACCTGGATCCTCTGCAAAGGCCCGAACCAACCTGGGCCCGGTGCCGAAGCCTCCCAGCAAGACCTCGGGAGGGGGCATCACCAGTTCTAAGCGCGCCTAGCAAGACTACGCGCCAACGATCGGTCCAAGCAGCAGCCGATCCACCTGGGGAAAGCAGAACACAGAGAGGTGGGAGGATGACGCAAGACACACACATGGCCTGACACAGCCGGTTCGGTGCAAGGAGACCTAGGTGGCGGCGTAAAGTGGAGGAATGGACAACCACCACCCTGACACGGCAGCTGGCTGGCGGCCGCAAGAAGACAAGATGTTTTTGAATCCTTTGGTGGGAATGTGGTAGACCCTACCGCCCATAGATGGGGGGAGGAGGCCTGATGCCACCTTATATAAGAATCCCTTCTCCTACTTTGGGGGGATCGATCCTTGATATCTAAAACCCTAGACTTCCATCCTCCATTGTACCCTCGCGAAGCACGCGAGGAATACAACAAAGCAGGAGTAGGGCTTTACGTCCTCGTGAGGGTCCCAAACCTAGGTAAAAAAAACCCGTATCATCTCTCTATCATGTGCTTGCTCCGCCGCCGTTGTCACTAAGCTCCTTCATAGTCACGTGTTCAGCCCCCGCACGAACTACGGGATCGTTGGACCCTAGTTCCTTCACAGGACTAATCTCCGACATTTGGCGCGCCAGGTAGGGGTCGAACGTACGACCTTCTCCTGAGGAAATGCCCTCGTCACCTTCCTCTGGGACAATGCGGACATGTTCACCTGGACCTCGTCAGACATGATAGGGGTGCCTCAAGACGTAATAGAGCATCACCTGGCAGTGTGCCTCATGGCATGCCCAGTGAAGGAGAAGCCATGGTAGTAGTTGATGAAGAAGCATCAGTTCATCATTGCCGAGATGGAGAAGCTTGTCAAGGCGCACCTCGTCAAGGAGGTCCTGCATGTCGACTGGCAAGTGAACCCCGTGGTGGTTCCCAAGGCCACCGGGGGCGGGAGGCTCTATGTCGAATTCACCGACCTCAACAAGTCATGCCCCAAGGACCCCTTCACGCTCCCACGGATAGACCAGATCGTCGACTCCACGGCGGGTTGCGACCTGCTGTGCTTTCTAGACGCCTTCTCAGGGTACCATTAGATCAAGATGGCCATGGAGGACGAGGAGAAGACTACCTTCATCACCCCATGCGGAGAGTACTGCTATACATGCATGTCGTTCAACCTCAAGAATGTCGGCGCCACCTTCCAAAGGCTCATGCGCATTGTGCTGGGTGAATAGATGGGGAGAAACGCGGAGGCCTACATCGACGACATCGTGGCCAAGACCCGCGAAAGAGACACCTTGGTGGTGGACCTCACGGAAACCTTCACTAACTTGCGCCGGGTGAACATCAAGCTCAACCGCGCATAGTGGATGCTCGGGGTCCCGTCGGGCAAGCTCCTCGGTTTCTTGTGTCACACCGGGGGATCGAGGCCAACCCCGACAAGGTCTAGGCCATTGAGGAGATGCACCCACTAACGCTGCTCAAGGAGATGCAGTGTTTGGCCGGATGCGTGGCGGCCTTGAGAAGGTTCATCTCCAATCTCGGCGATGAGGCCCTGCCTTTCGTTATGATCATGAAGCGCAGCGGCAAGATTTAGTGGACTCCGGAGGCTGATGAGGCGTTCGAAGCCCTGAAGAGGTATCTCACGAGTCCTCTGATCATGGTGGCCCTAGGGTGCATGAGCCACTACTATTGTACTTGGCTACCACGCCGCAAACGGTGAGCGTTGTCCTGGTCGCCAAGCATGCAGAGTTGGTGGAAAAGAAGCGGAAGGCATGGGATGCGAACCCTCCCGAGGGCCCGAGGGCTACGCCAGAAGCCAGGGACGCCCAGAAGGGAGCCGATGACAAGAACATCAACCAGGCCACAACCAAAACCACATCGCTTGTGGAGCGGTTGGTCTACTTCGTTAGCATAGTGCTTAGAGACAACTGGGAAAGGTACCCTATGTAGTAGAAGTTCCTCTACACACTGCTCGTGGCGTCACGCAAGCTGCGTCACTACTTTCGGGGTCACCACATCAGGGTGGTCACCAAGTTCCCTCTAGAGGCAATCCTGCGCAACCCAATGCCACAGGTCGTGTGGCCAAGTGGGACATCGAGCTACATGCTTTTGAGCTGACATTCGACACCACACCCACTGCCCGCGCGAGGGCCCTGGTGGATTTCATGGCGGAGTGGACTGACCCTGGGGAAATCAAGTCCTGGGAGGAGATAAACCAGCTCCCCGGGAAGCTCGCCCCAGGGCGCTGGACCATGAACTTCCATGAGGCGTTCAACGTTAACGGCGTCGGCCGACCGCTGTACTCACATCTACCACAGGCGACATGCTCTCTATCGGTGGGATAACCCCCGGGTAGCCTGGCCGGACAAGAACAAAGGCAAGCAGCTCACGGCCGGCTAGCAGATCCTAGCTGGAGGCAGGCGCATGGATCTGGCTATCAGCTGGTAGCCGGAACAAGGAAGGGCGGCAAGACGTGGATCTGGCTAGACGACTATAGCCGGACGCAATCAAGACGGAGGTAGGACGACATGCTGCATAGTGCACGGTACACCCTGGTACAGCGACAAGACACCCGGATGATGAGGACCATGCTAAAGACTTTGTGGCTGACGGGGGAACAGTGGTCGGTTGCTGATGCCAGGATCGCACGATGTTTATTGTGCCCAGGACGACACACAGAGCATGTACTCGCGACAAGACTCGCCACTACGCAATATTGTAGATGACCAGCCGGCTGGGGCCCGCCTATGGAACCCGCCAGCTAGCCTGGCCAGTGAGATCTCTACCCCCATCCTATATAAGGGGGGAGGCTCTCATAGCAAGTATTGATCATTCAATAGCTAGACAGTTTATATAGCTCGAGGAGCACGATGTATTCCACATATAATACTTTGTAAAATCGGTAGGAATAGGGGTGTTAACTCCACACGAGGGCCCCGAACCTGGTTACTTCTTGTGTCACACTACACTTTCTTGTATCCAATCCTGCCTGCGGACACCATTAATAGCTTCCCTGCCGTTTTCCCACACCTTTATCTAGCCTGTCCAAGCACTGCCGTTCCCAATAACACGACAGTTGGTGCCCATCGTGGGGCTTACATGGCTTCGACCAGAGTCACGTTCCACACGAGAACCCGTACTTTAGCCGGTGAGCGCGTGGCCTCCGGCCTGGTGCTTACGCTAGGCAAATTTGACTACATCATCAACAACGTGTCGTGCTTCGCCGAATCCACCTTCTCGGTGGGCGGCTCCATCCTGCTGTTCGGCGACCTTCCCGTCAACGTCGCCACCGTGCCGGAGCGTTTCCCTAGGGAGATCGTATCCATCACGGAGCCACTGTTCCCCAGCAGTGATGTTCCTGTCGCCTTGTGCGGCATAGAGGTCATGATGGCCAGCTCCAGCACTCTACATCGTCGCCCTCAGGAGCATGCCGGTGAGGAAGCTAGAACTTCCGCCCCTCCGTAGCCAAAGGATCCAGTGGAGGAGGCCATCGACTGACTCCTCACTTCGGCTAACCTCGGGGATAATCCGGAGTAGGCCGCTGCAAACTTCACAATGGAGAGAGCTCCTCCTGTGGGAGGCCATCGACTTGGCCGCCACCAAGAATCAGGTCGACATCACCATGCACGAGTACGACCGCGCTCACGGCCACACCCCGGCTACCAAGGAGCCGAGCAGACACGGGCAGGTGCGACATCAGGGCGGCGAGCTAGGCAGAAGATTCGAGAGGGATGACAAGTACTATCCATCGCCTCTCCTTGTCCGACCTACCTACAACACGCCCATCAAGAACCTACACATGACGCGAGATTCGGCGGACGATCTGCCCAACCTGGAAGGCGAGGAGCGAGACCGATAAAATGCGTGGGTGCAAGAGATTCTCTGCATCACGGACGAGAAGGCCGACACCATCCGGCAGATGCATGAGAAACGCAGCAGCTCCTGGGGGACCAAGCCGCTCGACAACAGCAAGCGCGCACCCCACGAGACCTAGCAGGCATCCTCTCCTCCATCGGGAAAGTCCCACAGCAAGATTAGTGAGTCCGTCCACAAGGGCCAGTCGCGCTAGGAGGAAGTTGGCAGCCACAACCCAGGAGTCAGGTTGGATCACTAAGCTCAAGAGCTATCTCCAGGACGGAATCTTCCAAGACAGTGAGGATGTGGCAGAAATCCTAGTCCGATGAGTGAAGAAGTACTGTATCTTGGACGGGGACCTCTACTGTCGCTGCCCCAATGGGGTTGCCCTCTGATGCATCTCCAGCAACTTTCGCAAGTTCTACACCAATGTCTGGAACATCCAGCACCTTCGCAGGTTCTACCCGTGAGCTCCGCTCATGGCTACAATGGTAACAAAAACCTGTCCCTCGGATGGTGTTAAGATTCTGGAACGATGGCTCGTTTTTGTTTCTGTTTTTCCTGCTGGTTTCCTCGTTTGCATCTTCATATTTTTTGTGGTGTTTATCCCTTTTGCACACCGCGTGAGCGGGGGCTAGACATGGTACCTACTGCCCTTGCCACCCTCGGTCAGCACTAGGGCCTAAAGTGTCAAGCTTTGAACTTGCGCACTAGCTCCGGCGATAAGTCACCTCACCCACAGTTCCCGAGTGCTTGATGATCCTCACGCGGCACGCAAAGGGAAAGCATACACCATGCGGAACCTACGGTTACCTCTCTGAGGGACTATACAGGGAAAGCATGCACCCTACGGTCACCTCCCCGAGGAACTTACGGGACAAAACCGAACATACAGAGCCTATGGCCTCCTCCCTGAGGGACCCACGGGGCAGGTACAAGCCCCACGACCTCTCCGACAAGGGCAAGTGGGGCGACCCTTGAGACTACCCCTCAAGAGGCGTGCGGAACCTACAGTTACCTCTCCAAGGGACTATATAGGGAAACTACACGCCCCATGGTCACCTCCTCGAGGGACTTACGAGGTGGAATCGAACATATAGAGCCAAAAACCTCCTCCTTGAGAGACCTCTAGGACAGGTACAAGCCCCGCGACCTTCTCGGCAAGGACAAGTAGGGTAGCCCTTGAGACAAACCCTCGAGCATCGTGTGGAACCTACGGTCGCCTCTATAGGAGACTGCATGGGGAAAGTACCACGTCCTACTGTCTCCTCGTGGGGGGGAGGGGACTAACGGGATAGAATACAACATGTAGAGCCCACGACAGCCTTCTCGAAGGGTCCACGGGAGAGACACAAGCCGCGAGATCCTCTCACTAAGGGAGAAGAGAGGCGCCATGGAGGTAAATCCCTAAAGAGGCCCGTGAGAAGCAAAGGCCCTAGTTCCTCCCCATGAGTAATCTATAAGAAAAAGCAACAATAGATAGACAAGGCCCCGATGGTTGGAGAGGTACCCTTACAAGTCTTAGCAAAGAGGAAACAAAGTTCTAAAGCGCTCTGCGAGTATTACATGGACAATAATCAGGCCACCTCGGCGGCTCCCTCGGTGCCCGCCTGGTGGATACCTTCTTCCTCCTTCGCCACGGCGAAGTCACCCAAGGCATTGGCTTCGGCCTCCCCCTCATTGCCACCTTGCGCAGAAACGCCTCGACCAGCAGATTGACGAGCGCGGTGACGTTCGCCTCGATAGCTAGCATAGCGGCTGACAGCCGCACGACCTAAGAGTAGTCGAGGTTGCACCACAGCGGAAAGAGGTTGGTAAAGAGGGATCTCCCCACTGTAGTCAGCATCGCCTCGCACTCCAAGGAAATGACATCGCCTAGGACCTGCACCACTGTGCCTAAAGGGCTCAACACCCTGCATGAAAGATCCAGGGACGTCTCCACCTCGCGGCCAACTTGAAACTCAGGCACGACAAAGCCTTCTACGCCAATGAGCAGGAGGACCTTGACCCCTAAACCAGCGAGGGAGTGGAAAGACTTGCGATGGGCTGCCAATGCTTTGCGAGCTACCTTCTCGGGCTCCTCCCCAGCCCGGGTGGCAGTAGCAAGGGACCCCTCCAGGTCCTTGATTTCACCATAGAGCCCCTCGGCCTCCTAAAGTGAACCCTTGCAGAGCTCCTCCTCCATCGCAAGGGCATCACAGAGCTTGGAGTTCTCCTCCCGCTCCCGGGCAAGGGACTCTTGGGCCTTCGAAAGCTTGGCCTCAGTATCCTAGGACTAAACCTCGAGCTCCTTCCAGTGCTAGGCCACTTCCCACTCCTAGGCAAAAACGTCCTTCTCGCGGGAAGATAAGGTGTCCTCGAGCTAGGAAGCCTCGGCCTTAGCGTTAGCAATGATCGTCGTCATGCGTGCAAAAGCATCCTGGAGCATGCCCTCCACATGATCATGGGCATGCTCCCATGTGGATCCCGCTGCCTTCTGAGCCCCCACTAGTTTCTCTCGTTCTAGGGTCAGCTGGCAATCCTCACGGACCGCATCGACCAGGAACTGGTCCAGCTCTATGCACAGGACGAAAACGAGATTTCCTAGAAGCTCGGTGTGGGGGGGGGGGAGTATCCTGGCTCCGCCACGACTATCTCCCGAGACTCTTCGCGCTGCACGTCGGGAGGGGCCTGCGGTGACCCAGCATACCACTGCATGATGTAGTACACTATAGTCGTTGACATAACACCCATGAAACACCATTCACTAGTATTACATCCGTCTGAGTGGTACACCAGAAACATAGCAGGTCCAAGGCATGACTATAGATTACAACACGACTCTTTACAAAAGATCGAGAGAACACTCTAGGTTAGAGAGAGAAAGAACTTCTTACAGAGAAGAACCAGAAGTAATAACTCAGGAATATCTAGTAACTAAGACTAGCATCTAAACTATTTGGCTTGCCATTGCGGCTATTGCAATGCTCTACAGAAAAAAAAATTGGCTAGAGAATCTACTCTTATCTAAACCGACACTTTATCTTCACTTCAGCTGATGTATATGTTGACTTCATTGACTTTATTGAAGAACTTGAGTTGTCGATGATGGTTTCTTGAGCAGAAATTGATGTTGACGTCGTCTTCAATGGCTTAGTACCTAGAAAGGGTTAAGAAGGTATGATTGAGTACGAGCGTACTCAGCAAGTTCACTAAAAATGAGTGTATGATGCACTATCTCTATAGCCACAGACCATAGGTCGTAGGCAATGCAGGCTTTCATAAACATTTCTTCAAAGGTTGCTTTTATTCTGAAAACTATGTCCAATAGCCATCACAGGTTGACCAGAACCTTCATGGGGTTCCTTTCCTACCGCGTTCGTAGCTCATTCCCGGAACAGGGAGTAACATGTCACAATTCTTACACTCTGCAGAGCTGCATCACTTTTCCCACAAGAGACCTTAAGCTTTGTTGCACAGCTGGGAGTATGTCCATATTCAAACTTCCATGGTTTGAGGCCCAACTTAAGATCCAAGACAATCATTGCCCTCTCCGTGATCCCATATGTCTGCATGATCCTCTAGGCCGAGCTCCATCTTTGTTAAGCCCCCAATTTAGGGCAAGCTATAACCCTGTTGAGTTCCCAAAGACTCTATGAGCTGGTGATGCCCCTGGCAAGCTCCATAAAGGTCTGACTATACCTTCAGCAGCCACTCATAGATAAACTAGACACCAAAATCGTGGAGGCCTAAGGGTGCCCACCTAGATGCTGAATCCACACAAGGAATCACAGCATCACGATAAGGTCATCTTGCCTCCATATGAAAGGAAGAAGATACAGCTGACTTCTCCGTCCCATTCCAAATCTCATGGTTGACGCGTAATATACGGCGCTAGAATCACTAGCGACATTGGTTATTAAGTCCTTGATGATACATTATTGTACAATGGTGTTTCCATTGCCAGTTATGATAGATTAGCTGATCACCCTGGATCAGTAACCGATATTTCCAGTTAATTGTGAAAATAATGTTTTCGACCTTTTTGAAATGCAAGTGATGACACAGTTGAGTTACAAGCATAGAAAATAATCAAAGGACATGAGCAAGTTGTGAACTTGCCTTTTGTGATTGCAAAATTATGCACTCACGGTCTTCAAGACAATAGAAGATCCAAATTCTGTAAATAGCATCATTGGTCCGATAAGGGCTAATGTTTAAAGAATCAAGATGCAATGATGCATAAGTAATGTAATGCAATTCGATAAACGCGAATCCCCAGAATAGTCGTATCTAATTTAGGGTTTGGAGTATGTGTTGAGTTCTTTGGAATGTATTGCACTTTTATACTAGCTTCGCACTTATGCTTCTTATTAAGGCTTGTGAGAGTGTGTGAAACAATATGTAGATACAACAAGTAATATGCAATACTAAAGCATTCAAATGGATCATGGTATCTAAAGTATTTTTTAAACAAGATTAAGAATCAATTAGAGCTTTTAAAAAAGTGTTTAAGGATTACTTTTAATGTTTCTTAAAAGAATAACGTTTTAGCAAAACTAACACTTTAGGGTTTTCTTATTAGCTAAGATTATTAAAGAGGAAAACATTACTACATTAAACAATTTTAGGATAAGTGGTGGATATTTGCATGTATTGAATAAGGCATCACATTATAGATGGTTTACTTCTTAACATTCCACAAAGTTAGAATTTAAATGTTATTACTTGAATGATGTGGTATTTTATTAAAGTTATAAGTGAATAGGATTCTTGTGATGAACAATATACTATTTTCGTTGATTTTATAATGGGTAAAAATCTTTTAGGAAAACTAAAATATCCTTAATTTGAGATGATAGTTTTAGTAGCTATATTTTAAAATAATTTTACCTATTTTAACTTCACTTAAACATTAATTGACTTGTTATTACATTTTTAGACTTCAAACAAATAATGCTAAAGTTAATAGTAAAGGTTTATATATATAATGAATTAAAATAAAACAAAGGGTTTAAATAAGATTTATTAGACCTTTACCTTTTATTTTACTTCAAAAGTATGAGTTGATACTTTTAGTGTGTAGATATCATTTTTGTGATCATTTTGGTATATTATAAGTATTTTTTGATTTTTAAATAATAAGATATGATTTCTACAAATTTTATCACTTTATAAACAATTAATAAATAATAAATATTAGATAAATGATAGAATATTTGAATTTTATATTTTTAATTGTTAGTTCTTATTTTTCCAAGAATTTTAGTACATTATTTATATTTTCTTTATGTACCAATATTAAAATATGAATTTGCAAAGTATTATTACTTATAAAACCTTTATTAAATAATTATTATTTAAATAGTTATCACAATAATATTTGATAATAAGTTTATAATATAGAGTTTATTTTTCTGAACATTTTGATATATTATATGTATTTTTATGAATTATAAACCAAAAGATATTCAATTTATAAGATTTAATCATTTTCCTAAATTCCTAAAATCTATTTATAATCGAATTTACAATTTTTAACCTATTTCTTACACAGGAATTACTTTTTATACTCATACCAAATCTAGCCTGAGTCACAGACAAGAGACACGTTGGCATACCATGTTGGCAAAGACTTAGTCAAATGACTTTGGGTACTAACCCTAGATCTACCCAAGTTCAATGACAAACAGGCCCGAGGCCACGTCACATGCCACATGGGCACGGACCAATCAAAGGTGATGTCACCTCGCCGGTGCCTGATGTCACCTCACCAGAGTAGGACGGCGACGCCAGAATATGGCATCAGGGGCAACGCGAAGAGGTGCGTTCGAACGAGGGGAGCAAGGGGAACCTAGCTAAGACTGTCTCGCTCATTAATCATCACTGGAGCATAGATAGTGGAAACGACTTGATGCAGCCCGTCCTATGAACGCTACTACATCTACAACGCCAAGTCCAAGCTCGTCTCCAAGTCACCCAAGAAGACAGACGTGGGCGGTACTACCGCGCACCGGTACTATAGCTCAGCCTCAGCGGTACTACCGGCCCTTACAGAAGCCCGCACCATCGCCCCTGGATGCTTAGGTACCGGCATGCGGTACTACCGCCCCCAAGTGGTACTATCGGTCACCTGGTCCGGTACTACCGGTCAGGTCTGGGGCTGCGCGCCTCGATAGGTGGGCCACAGCCCATGTACCCCCTTATTATGTCGCAACCCTAGAGTTATTCCTCAAACTACCCCTATGTAAGTGGTTGACCTATAAATAGAGCCCCACCCCTCATGTATCCCTTAGGCATAGATGATAGACTAAAGAAAACCCCCTTTGTGGAATCTCTAGTTTTGCCTCATCCCCTTCTACCAAAGGGGATTGACTATCGTCACCACCTCGTTGGAGTTTGCATCACGCCTCCCTCGTTGTACAAGGCCTTGGCATCGGTGTCCCTTTGCCAAGACGTCAAGACCCTCTCCAAGGTGTTCTTCCCTCTCTGCGTGGGATCAAAGAAGCACGTTGACCGATCTTTCCTTGCGAGGATTCTATCGGACCGGTGGCCACCGGCGGGAGCAATCGACCTTGTATCGTGTGAGTTTTGCTTGTGTTCATCGTGTTCTTCGCGAGATGTGTGTCTGCTTCCGCTACCTTCTCCCTTTCCCCTCTCTTTCCCATCAATTTTACCACAAGATCTGTGAAGATCGGGCCACCCATGGGGTTACCCCATAACATCTGGTATCAGCAGCTTTTGGTTGCCAGAGATTTCTCCTCGATTTGGTCTTTTCCCCCATAAATTCGAAAATTCCACCAAAAATAGCCCCAATTCGTGTTTTGGACCGATTTATGATTTGAGTGCGTTTTGGTAGGTTTTGATCCGTGGATTACTTGCTAAACTTGTTGATCTCCCTTCCGTTCCCATGGCCTAATTCCATCATTACCCCTCCGATTTGGTGTTTTTCTTGAAGATTTTCCACCCAAATCACCCCAAAATCTCGAAATCGCGTCAAATATGCTTGTCCCATGTATAACCGGTACTATCGGGGTCCAAAAAGCGGTACTACCACCCGGACCTGAAAGGAATCAGCAGATTCCAGATTTCAGCCTCTCACCGTTTTGAGCATAACTTTTGCATACGAACTCGGATTTTGGTGTTCTTTAGCTCGTTTTGAAGAGGAGAAAGATCTCTACATCATCATATCCGTGGTTCTTGCAATGCGGAATTCACCAATAAAAGGTGAAAATCAGCGACGAAAGGTATAAAAATTCCGCCACTTCTCCCCACTTGCATTCCTTTGTGAGCTACACTATCTTTGTGATCAACAAACATCTATTGAGACTAGTTCCTACTATGATTGCTTGGGCTATGCCCATTTGATACCTTGTAGAATTCCGAGCAAAAGTTGTGAGCGCTATCTCATATAGTTATCTTGTATAATTATTGGCACAAGGAAGAGGCAAGTGAAAAAGAAAAGAAAAACAGAAAAAAATAGAAAAAGAAAAAAAATAAAAAAAGGAAAGAAACATGTGCCTCATAGAATAGGAAGCGCAAGCTCGATGAACATCAAATAGATGGTACTTATTGTGCATATCTTGTAGCCCACCAATTTTATTGCAATCGAACTAGCATCTCTCCTTGCACTTGTGCGACATCAGCTTATAGTCTTCGCTAGGTAATCATTTGGTTCTTAGATCACTTTCTCCATCGCGCAAGTCTGATTGATCCCACCGTGTGTGTTTCCTTGTACATATTTCCTTCTTGTGGATTGACTTGTTTTGCTTCGTGATCGTCGTGGTTCTTTACTTGCCATTACAACATCTTGAGTTCGGATTGTTCTTGGACACGCCACCTTCCATACCCATCCACCATAAGCTTTGTGTGTGTGTGTTTTTTAGTGGTTAGTTGGTTTTGGTGTTCCGCGTGAACTTCACTTTGCTTGGTTTTGATTGCTCTCAAGTGTTGCCACTTGCACGATACTTTCTTCCAAGGTAAAATAAGGTTTGACGTTGCATCCCTAACCCCCCTACCACTTCCATATACACCACTTGGTCTTGTGAATCATGTCTAGGGACTCCGGAATCGATGATGATATCTATGAAGAATCCATGATGAGCCACCACGACTACGACTCCACAAGATAGAGGACATGATGGAGCACTACACCGACAACGGCTCCGCATGCTTGGAGGACCCGGAGCATTGCACCTATGACGGCTCCACATGCATGGAAGACATGGAGCATGTCATCAACTATGGCTCCTCAAGCATGGAGGAATTGGATCTCTACATGGACGATGGCTCCTCATGCATGGAGCACTACACCGACAATGGCTCCACATGCTTGGGTGATATGGAGTTAAAAAAAACTCAACAATCACTCCCCAAGCATGGATGACTTCGAGTGCTACAACGACGACTCCTCACTAAGCATGGAGAGATGGCGAACTTCACCCACTTCGAGGGCTCTTCCACGAGCCATGAAGAATACCTCCACCACTTGGAGATGGAGGAGTACTACGCCAAGCTAGCGGAGACGCATCATCAAGAAACCATGACCTTCAAAGCCAAGCGTGCCACACCAAAGGGCACCACCTACTTCGATAATCCACCTCCAAGGCGTCAAGCGCCACCACCTACATGGCGTCATGCACCACCATCTCCAAGGCGACGAGAGCCATCACCTCCAAGCCGTCAAGCGCCAGCATCTCCAAGGCGCTCAGCACGACCATCTCCAAGGCGTCAAGTGCATCTACCTCCAAGGCATCAAGTGCCATCTACTCCAAGAAGAGTGGCGCCCAAACATCATCTTCCAAAAGAGGCACCACAAAGCAAGAATCTTCATCGACATATATCCTCTAGAGATCATCGCCAACATCAAGAGGATACAAGACATCGTTCAAGGCATCTTCGCCATGAAGACGAAGAATATATGTTGAGCACCATCCATAATGCTCAACCAAGATCAAGAAGGCACCACCATAAAGAGAAGAGTGCCAAGCACAAGGAGCATAGCAAGAGTCATGTGGATGACCAAATGCGCCATCTACATCAACCTTTGGCAAGGCACGCCAATGACCTCCGTCGACACCATCATAAGGCACCTTCATTTACTCATGCCACCCCCAAAATGGCACCAAGAGCAAGCTCTCCTCCATGCCATCAAACTTCAACACCAAGACTTGACATTCGAGATGCCGCATGCAACCTCATGGATGAGGAGGACGAAGACCTCTACTTCGCCAAGTTGGACGAGTACGTCAAGAAGACTACACAAGCCAAAGGTGCAAGATGGCGACAACAAGGTCAAGAATGGTGAGCATGGGATTTTCCCTTCACCAAAGGAGGCGCAAGGAGTTGAGAGAACCGAGCCTACCCCTACATGCTTGAGTGCTGATGTGGTACCAATCCCATGTGAGTATGAGAGCCACTTAACCCACTTGAGTGAAAACAAGAGTGAGATGAGTGACTCCACCATGCGTGAGATTGAGTGCTTCCACTTTGAGGGCATGAGTGATACACCAAGTGAGTTGAGCGTGGTAGTTGATAGGTCATGTGAGACCACTTTGATTTCTAACAACTTACCCTCTACCTCTAGTGTGTTATCCCATGATGTGCTAGGTTCCATGGATCAAGAAGCACCAAGCTTGAAGATGATGATGCCTCCAACCAACAAGATGTACATGGTGGATGAAGATGATGCCATCCCCATACATGATGAAGAAGTCGCCCACATGGAGGCCAACACTACCACAACACCCACTTCACATGAGAGGTATGAACAAGGTAAGAATACGGGTGTTGATGATGCCATGCTCCCACTAGTGGACATGATGAATTGTGATGATTGGCATGCTATGGATGATGTTTGTGATATCACATATGACTCATTGGTATTTCCATGTGATACTTTGCCTTTGCATAATGTTGAGCATGTGAAATCATTTGATTGTGATGATGTTGCCATAGACATGCCATGCTCTAAACGTTACGTTGATGATATCATTGCTTGCACTTTGTTGACCAATTGCTCTTTCCAATGTTTTGCTTGCAATGATGTTATCAATGGTACCCCTCGAACCATGCTTTGTCATGAGTGTTTCACAATTTCTCCTGTTGCTTGCAATAAGTTGAATAATTGCTCTTTCACTTGTTTTGCTTGCAACAATAATTCTCATATAGTTTATATTGAGATAGCCCCCATAGCTTTCTCAAATTTTGGAGATTTTGATGATTGCCATGATAAGCATGTTCCCCACTTGCATACTCACCATGCATATTTTGCATACTTGATTGACATTAATGGTGATGTGCACAAGAAGAGATACGTCATGATGGATGATGTGTTTATCTACCATGCACACACATTCCTCCTTTTGTGTTTGATGTGTGTAGGTACCCGCACAAGAATGTCAACCTTGGTTGAGCACGAGTTGACAAAAAGAGCTCTAGAGAGCATACCACAAGTGAGTTCAAGATCGAACCCAGCTCTAATACCTTTTGCATGCTTTGCATCTTTCATGTTGAAAAATTGCTCTTTCCTTTGGTTTGCTTGCAAGCATGTTAATGGTATTCTATCACCTTGTGACAATCATGTTTCTTTGCTATTGGATATTGATGCTTTGTGTGTTGCCACAAAAATGTTGAACAATTTCTCTTTCCGATGTTTTGTGTGCAACCATAGTGCCATTTTGAGCATGTATTGTCATGAGAGCTTCCAAGTCTCTCGTATAGTTGTTGCAACAAACATAAGGACCACTTGCTCTTTCATATGGTTTGTTTTCACAGTTGTTGATTTTGCTTCCTCTTGTGATACTCATGTGTCCATGATTTTAGCTTTTGATGATATGTGTATGGCATCCAACATATTGAATAATTGTTCTTTCCAATGGTTGGTTTGCACACATAATGATGTTGTTTTGGATATCTTTCCTCATGTGTTTTTGCCGAATTCTCCTACTCTTGCATCAAAGATGTTGATCCATATCTTAGTCAATTGCTTTGAGTGCCACACTAAGACACTTTATGGAGTTTTCAAGTTCCCTCATTTGGATGATGTTCAAACAATTTCCATTCACTTTGACCTTGCATATGCATTTTGTTTGTGATACTTGAGTTGTGCTAATAGTTTTGTGAACAAGAATGGACATGCCACACATGACATGCTCCCTATCACACAAACATATTCTGCTTGGTCTCTTTGTGTGAAGGTACAATTGCTTCAGCGTCAACCTCTATGGACCATAAGTTGACAAGACGAATCATAGAGAGTTACCTATGGATGCCCTTCATCGAGCTACCTCTACACCATAAGGTTACTTCCTTCTACTTGAGGACTCGTGCTATAATCTTCATGAATTGGCTACTCTTTGAGTGTTGCTTCGCTTTTGTTGTGAGCTTTGCAGGCTACATGGAAAGTGAAGGAACATTGAAGAGATGCCACATCAAGCTTCTCGAGGACGACTACATGGCGAACCCCAGGATCAAGAATGTCTCTCGACCACCTCTACATGACGAGCGTATAGAGTCGAGGACGACTCTTTTTGAAGGGGGGAGCTGATGCAGCCCGTCCTACGGACGCTACTACATCTACAACGCCAAGTCCAAGCTCATCCCCAAGTCACCCAAGAAGACAGACGTCGGCAGTACTACCGCTCCCCCACGGCGGTACTACCGCGCACCGGTACTACAGCTTGGCCTCAGCGGTACTACCGGCCCTTACAGAAGCCCGCACCATCGCCCTGGATGCTCTGGTACCGGCATGCAGTACTACCGCCACCAAGCTGTACTACCGGTCACCTGGTCCGGTACTACCGGTCAGGTCTGGGCCTACGCGCCTCGACAGCTGGGCCATAGCCCATGTACCCCCTTATTATGTTGCAACCCTAGAGTTATTCCCCAAACTACCCCTATGTAAGTGGCTGGCCTATAAATAGAGCCCCACCCCTCATGTATCCCTTAGGCATAGATGATAGACTAAAGAAAACCCCCTTTGTGGAATCTCTAGTTTTGCCTCATCCCCTTCTACCAAAGGGGATCGACTATCGTCACCACCTCGTTGGAGTTTGCATCGTGCCTCCCTCGTTGTACAAGGCCTTGGCATCGGTGTCCCTTTGCCAAGACGTCAAGACCCTCTCCAAGGTGTTCTTCCCTCTCCACGTGGGATCGAGGGAGCACGTTGACCGATCTTTCCTTGCGAGGATTCTATCGGACCGGTGGCCACCGGCGGGAGCAATCACCCTTGTATCATGTGAGTTTTGCGTGTGTTCATCGTGTTTTTCGCTAGGTCAGCGTCTGCTTCCCCTACCTTCTCCCTTTCCCCTCGCTTTCCCATCGATTTGACCACGAGATCCGTGAAGATCGGGCCACCCACGGGGTTACCCCATAACACGACTGGCGGCGGTGCTCGGCGATCTACGACAACATGGCGATGCAGGGCAGGAGAAAGCGAGCAAAGAACACGGAGAGACTGGTATGCTTACCCTCGATGCGATGGTGGCCTCAGACAAAGAAGTGGATGACTGAATCAACGGCGAAGGGCGTGACAGCAATCGCCGGACTTCGAGAAGATGAAGTCGATACGGTCGATTGCGGCTGCCACGGCTCGATTCCTTCATCGAGTAGACGAAGTACAACACGGCAGATCTTGTGGCACTCTCAGCTAGCCTTGGGGCGGTCTCTAACGGCGTCATGAGGCAACAATGGTGGTGCTAGGTTTCGGGTTGTAGAGAGGAAGAGAGAGAGCACGAGAGAGAGTGAGAAGATGAGGATGAGGACGTCGCCGTGGTGTTCTTATCCTCATTTCCACTAGATGACAGCGGCAGCGGGCATCACGGTGCGCGACGGCGACGAACAGCATCAGTAGCTCCACCGAGCTGCTTCCAACTAGAGGAAGACGATGATGCGACTTTTTGTAGGAGACCCCCTAGGGTAATTTCTGTCTCAACCCGCAATCCTCCTCTAGTCTCACATGTTAGTGAGAGAGATGGACATACCAGGCTAGTGCTGGGCTTTTGCACAGTGAGCGGAAAATTCCGGAGGGCGCACGTGGGCGACAACTAACACAAGGGCGACCTGGGCCGTGGGCCGGTTCTGTTAGTACTCTCCTTTTTTCTTACGATTTTCTATTTCCGTTTATATAAAACCTTTTCAAATATGAATTTCCTCAAGGCTTTAAATATTCAAAGATTTATTAAGCTATAAATATTATTGTATAAAGGATTATAACTCTTTCCTCTGTATTTGTTATTGTGTATAAAGATATTCATAACTATATGAAGGACTCTTTTATTAAATGAAGTAAATATAATTTAGGGTTTTATGGTTTGTTTCTTACAATAATATTTCACAAATATGATTCTGATTTCACTTGACAATCTTAATGGTACTGGTTTGAGATGTGTATTCATGTATACAAAATCTTGTTCCTACTTATGTTTATAAAGGATTTACATATATACAAAAGAAGGCATTAATCTTGGTGGTTCATAATGTCATAATTTAAATTTCATGATTCTCAATATTTGGTAATTTGGCAAATCCAATTCTACTTGGTTTGTAAAATTTAGAATCACCACAGAACACTTTTGGTCAGGTAATAATGAACCAATAATAATCATTGGTAGAGAAACACTAAGGTTTATTCAATATAGATATCTGGGTTTTGCAAAGATTTAATACTCATATTCATTTATAGATAGGTATGAATATGAAGGCCAAGTTTCTATTAGGGTTTAAGATAATAAAACAAACAAGGTTTTCATACATAAACACTCATCTGAAATTCTACTTACTCTTAGACATCTCATTTGACTAAGAGATACTATCCATTGGCTGCCTAAAAATAGGAATTGGTTACTACCCTCTTTATTCTAGGATGTTAAACAAAGAGGTAGACATGGTTCTTGTCATGGCTTGACATGATCTTGGTTAAGGCTTCTAAAGAATCCTTACCTTAATACCTCACTAAGGATATCTTGAGATAAGGAATTCATTTCCAAAATATACTCTATATATCTCTCTTATCTTATTCACAAAGATCACATCTTCCTGAATAAGACAATCATCTGACTCCACCATATCCATCATCATATGATGACATGGTCATGCCACTTCAACATTACTCCATTCTTACTCCTAGTATATAACTCCTCTTAATTAACTACGATTGATGCACCTATTAATGTAGCTACTGCTAACTCCATCTATTAACTTCCTTAACTTCATCTTGCAACTACTTCCAAGGTTTGCAAGACTACAATCCTTACTATACATACAAAGGATATCAATCCTTTGAAATATGTATAGTACTACTCCCATAATACCAGTTGTCCTTATATTAACTTGGTTAAGCTACTATGCCTCCAACTACTCCATACAACTCATCAAATACTTCATCATACTCCAGCTTGACTTCTAATGATCAAGCTAGATGATTCAGCTTACTAGGACTTGCCTAACTTGGTATATTCATAACTCTTCTTCAACACCTAATCATCTATTCTCAAGTGACTTGAGAATAATGACCACCATCCTTTGATCATACAAAGCTTAGGCTGCTAGTTGTTTGATCAAGATCTATACTCATCTAAGTAGTAAACTTGTATTAGTCTCCCTATAGACTCATCTTGTTAAGCAAGCTTATTCTATGTTTATATCCACTTGTCCTAACAAGATTGTTATCTAATGTACTAATACAACTAGATTTCTCATAGCTCCTCAATTACTAGATCAACCCTTGAGTTTAGGTACTGCTTCTAGTTAACTCATGAGTGAGTTAACTCCTCTAGCATCAGATGGTTTGATCTCCACTAAGGATCACATTCCATTGATGATGGTACACTCAACCATATCTAGTTCTTCCTGCGGATTAACTTACTTAAGGTATTTGTAAGGTCATAAGCCAAAGGCTATGAGTCAATAAGTTCTAGGTCAAGAATTGACCCCCCTACATTGAAGATCAATAGACACTAGGACTTGGTTAAGTTGGAATGTCACCTCTTAATATAATAGTAAGGGTTTGTGCTAGATGGTCTTGGCTTGACTTCCTTTCTACTCTATCTGTGACAAAAGTTAATGTTTAAGAACTACCATGATACCCATGGTAAGAGTAACTATGGCAAACAAGTGTTTCAAGATTTAGTTATAGAGTTTCTCTTTCTTAAGTTGTATACTTAACTTGGTATACAAGGTTTATGGTCGGTAATATCTTATTATCATATTTAGAATATTAAGTATTCATCGTTGAGTTGTGGTATGGAATACCATGTAGTGATCTCTAAAAGATCAAGTACTCCTTATTAAGTAGTGTGTTGTGACTTAGTTTTATTACATCTGATCTACCCTTAGATCATATTACATTACCGAAAGATAATGTTTTAGCAAAGGTCATATTGAAACTTATCGCAGTCAACTTGATGATCTACATCAGTTCCACCAAGTTAAGATAAGCTTAAATCACTTCGGCAAGTTTTATTTTAAAAGCGTGAAAATTATTCGGATTTTCTATGCATGAATGCAATGCACACACATGTCTTCAACTTATTTCTAAGCTCTAATGTTGGGGTGTTACAGGGCCTCCTTAGGAGCGCCCGCCTGGCACGTGCGGACCGGGGGCCGGCCCAAGAGACACATGGCTTGCCGGACAGATGGGGGCTACACCCTTCGGAGGCCCCTGAGCGGCGACTGCGCCGACCGCCTCCATGGCACCCGCGACCTCGCCCACGGCTGGGGAGAAGGCTACTGGGGGAGAGCCCAAGGGACACTTCTCACCAGCCTCATACACCTCCACAGCTAGTGGCCCTAAGGAGGAGGTGGCGAGAGTCCCGCGCGGAGGGAAAGAATCCAGCCCTTCTTCGTGCGCGAGCTGGAAAGCCTAGGACTTGCTCGACAGGTCCAAGGGGCGCACCACTGGCCGGACCCTCGTGAGGTGGTTCGCTTCAGCCATGGCTGCTTCCTTGGGTGACCACCGCTGCAAAGGCCTTTCACATGAGCCAAGGCTAGAATATACAAAGGAGAAATATGGCCCACCAACGGTTACCTGTTGTTAGCCTCAACCGAGGGCTACACGCCCCAGCGGCCCCGATTCGCACCTAGGAATGAGGAGCTGGACGGAGCGTGACCCGCCGCTTCTAGATGCGGCCCCTTTCGGAGAAGGACCTTCCTCTTGGGCCCGCTTCTAGCGAGGTGCCTCATGAGGGCCAGCCCCAGCGGTAGGATCACCCACTCCTGTAGCCTTCCCAGCAGTAGTCTCGGGAGAGGTCGCGGTTGGGACGGTAGTGGGGAGACCGTGTATAGAGTATTCGGGCGCTCACCCATTTGGCTAGGGGTAATAATCGCCCACTCATCGAACTGGGGAAGCGAGGCTCGGATCTCCACCCTGCAGGGGTCGAGGTAGATAGGAAGGATTCCCTCAAGAAGCTCGAGGGCAGCAGAGGTGAGAAGAAGCTCGTGGATAAAGTCCACCACAACAGGGTCATCGGTGACACCGTCCCCCAGGTCTAGACTATCTCCCGCGCATGTCTTTGTTGTGCTTCTGCAGCGGAGCAATCTTGAGGAGAAGGAACTCCATGGCTATGAGGGGTCCCGTCAGGCCAAAGGAGTTGAGTTGCTCAGCACGGGCGACTAAGGCATCCACCTTGTACCCCTCCAGGTTTGCCATGGACCATCGCCTGTTGACCTTATCAGCCAACACAGTGGGAGGCAGGAGGCGAGGGTAGTCCTCCAACACGTCCATCAGGAGCCAGCGCTTCCAGAAATCCTCCACGCGCTTTGACCAACCCATCTGGGGTCCAAACGAACCCTCCTTCATGAAGGAAGCGCAGCCATGTATGTGCTTGGTGGAGGTGATGCGAAGGGCATACATCTGGCACAGTAGTGCCATGGAAGGCTTCACCCCCACGAACATCTTGCAACAGCAGGCGAAGATAGCTAGGATTGTGACATAGTTGGAGTGTAAGTGGAGAGCGCAGATCTAGAAATTCTCCAGAACCGCCATGAAAAAGGGGGAGAAGGGCGAGATCAACCCCGCGATGACGGTGTGGTAGAAGAACGGGTGCACGGGGCCGAAGAGTCCCGCCGGATCCACTATTCCAGGCCACACCTAGGTACTTCCCCACTCATTCTGGTAGGAGGCGAGCTGCGAGCGACACCGGTCAAGACCGACATCAGTCCGGATGGTGGAGGGAAGCAGCTCCTCCCCCATCTCCTCCCCCTCCTATTAATCTCGGGGTGGGCTGGGCGAAGGTTGCTTCCCCTTTATCACTACCAGAACTCCACGGCGAGACATCAGACGCAGTAGGCGAGGGTGGTTGGCCAAGGGAAGCAATTGCAAGGGGACAATCGGAAAAGAATAGATATCGGCTCGATGGGGCTGCTCCCACTTTATAGGACGAAGTTAGTTCCAGACAGGCACAAGCCTTCAGAGAAGGCGCCTAGGGAACCTAGAGCGACACGCGTCCCACGCGGCACTAGCCGTCAGAATGGTCGTCCAGTCCCTCTACGATGCAGGTGCGGCTCTCGGCCTGGGTGGCCAGGGACTACTGTCTGATAGTTGGTATAGGGGGTACCCTGATCCATCTACGTCTGGTTGGCGCTGTGGGCTCAGGTAAACCTCGTGAGGGAAGTGTCGCTCCCCTCGTGAGGCCCGCCATGCCTGACCCTCTGGAAGGCCTCCGGGCGCGGAACCGCGAGAAGAACATGACTCCCTCGTGAGCGAAACGACAAGCGTGACCATCGCATTGGATGCCCCTAGTCCAACGGTCCCCGTGACTAGGTCTTGGTCAAAAGTGTGACCGACAGTGCTCTGACCGGCGGGGCGGGCAATCTGAGCAAGAGCAGGGTAGGTCCGTGACACTTCTATGAAAAAGAGGCAGTGAGCAGCGCTAGGCAGGGACAAAGGGCATAAGAGGAGATAACTTTATGAGCGGGTGGGAGAGCGCCACTGTCCAAGACCTAGTCCACCATAAAGCAGTCTTGTAGACCAGAACTCTAGTAGGGCGGCACTGTGGTGACCCTTCCCGTTGATAGATGGGGCGAAGAGGCTTGAGGCCGCCCAATATAAGGAGCCCTTCTCCTACCTTGGGGGAAATCGATCCTTGAGATCTAAAATCCTGGACTTTCATCCTCCATTCTACCCTCGCTAAGCACGCGAGCAATACAATGAAGAAGGAGTAGGGGATTTACCTCCTCACAAGGGTCCCGAACCTGGGTAAAAAACCGGTGTCATCTCTCTATCGTGTGCTTGCTCCGTCGCCGTCACCGTTGCTAAGTTCCTTAGGAACCGCGTGTTCAGACCCCTAACGAACCAAGTGATCGTTGTACCCTAGTTCCTTCGTGGGACAAATCTTTGACATTTCGCGCGCCAGGTAGGGGGCTGAGGCGCGACCCAGAGGACTTCGGCAAGCAGCATTGGCATTGTCTCTCGCAGCAAGCCTCGTGATAGTCGCTCCAGGTGGTAGCAGGCGGGGAGGCTCGAGGGATCGCGTCGTGCTACCCCCACTCCCTCACTCTACTCCGGGGCTAGCCATCAGCTCCGCCTATGCCCCTCAAGCACCTCACCGTCCAGGGTATCTCGCATCCCACTTGCCCCGGAAATTGCTCGCCTCATGGCGAAGGAGTTTCTCTGCTACTCACCCACCGAGGATGCAAGAGAGGAGTGGCAGGAGCGCCTCGCAACCTTGATGGACGTCGCCTAGGACAACCCCACGGCGTGCGGCGCATGGCTGGGCGACATAGCCTATGGAGCACCTCCACCTCCTCCTCTTCACGGCGGACCCAGAGGATCGAATGATGTGAAGCCACCTAGCACGGCATGCTCCAAGAAGATCCGTGGCTAGGCAGAAGTCGTTTGTTCAGCGGAGGATGAGCGGTGACCTCGGCTAGGCACGAGGGTCGTGAGACCCGGACCCTTTAGGACATCACGGTTGCGGGCCTGCAGAACCTAGCGGCACTCACCGGCAGCGTGGAGGCCCGCAGCTCTAGATTCCTCGCCATCACGGAACACCTCTGCCGGGTGGTGTGGCCGCCCATGTTCAAGCCGGAGATGCCGCCGCAATAGGAAGGCACCACAAACCCCACAGAGTTGTTGCAACTCTACACCACGGGCGTAGAAGTGGTCAGGGGATACGACCACGTCCTCGCCAACTGGTTCCCCGTGGGCCTAGAGACGGAGGCGTGTACATGGCTCCTGAACCTCCCCGAGTGGTCCATTGGCTCATGGTCTGAACTCTGCATCCTTTTCGTCATGAAGTTCGGAGATGCGTATGAACCAACATACACGTGTGAGGACCTCTGGAAGGTGTGTCAAGGGCCTAGAGAGACCCTGTGCAAGTACCTACAACATTTCGACCAAAGCCTCATCAAGGTCACGGGGGCCACCGATACGGAGTCATCGTGGCTTTCGCGAAGGGCGTCTTGGATGATCAAGTGCTCGACAGGATCGGCCACCATGGAGAGAACCTGTCCACGGTGGCCGAATTCTTCGCGGTGGCCGACCGCTGCGCCAAGGCAGAAGCCGGGAACCTGTTTTCCCATGGTGAGATCGGACCCGTGGACCCGGCCTTGAAGAGCGGGACGAGCCCCATCAGTCGCTCGGGGAAGGATGGGAGGCGACACTTCCTAAGGACGAAAGCGGGCAGTTTGACCAGCTCGCACATGTACTGCGCCTTTCACCAGAAGTAGGGCCATGACACAAACAAGTGCGTCAAGCTCCAGCAATAGCAAGAAGTAGGGCCATGACACATAAGGGAGGAGTATGATAGCAAGAAGAGGCGCGAACAGAGCAACAAGCACAATAGACCCGATTCCCCAAGGTCCCCGACCCATAGCTCCAGCAGAGGGCCCAGGGGCTAGACGGATGGCGGCGGCGGAAGCTCGGTCCCTCCGGGGAGACCATGGAACCAGAGGCGTTCCCGCATCCCAGGTGCACGCGCCTCCACCAGGCTCAGCCCCCTCAAGGTGACCCTCGGCTCTCACTCCTTTTATGCTAGGTGACACTTTTGCGCCCCTCACTAGGGCAGGGTGCTAGGGAAGGGAAACAACTGCAGTTGTCAATGATTTCTGTCTGCTTTTTGGCGAATCAATTCGTTCTTTGAGTTTACATTCCGCCTTTGTGCTGGCCACGTTCTCGTATATCCATCATACGAGCGGGGGCTGGGGAGGTACCTATCGCTTGATCACTCCCGTCGATGCTAGGGAGCTTGAAGGATTGAGATCTGAACTTGCGGACAAGCTCTGCCGATAAGTCACATCACATGTAGATTGCTGGCTCTTGAGATCCACGTATGGTGTATTGATGGAACGAGGAAGCACTGGAAACGTGGCTCGCCCAGGACGCACTCGCCCTCGGCCAGGACCGCCACAATGTGCGATACCTACGATCTCTTCCTCGAGAAGATCACTGGCTAGCTTGGCCCTACGCTGCTCTCCTCAAGAGTCTTACGGGATGGATCGCGAGGCACTTCCCTCCAGCAACCCAAAACCGCCAGGACCTAAAGTGTCGAGATCTAAACTCAAGGCCCATTCCTCGATGGTAAGTTACCTCACCCACGGTTCATGGCACAAAAAAGACATCGCAATGACGGCTCGCGGGGAACTGTCCCTCCACGGCTAGAGCTCCCAAGGGCCTAATGTGTCGAGCTCTAAACTTATGACCCGTTCCTCAGCCGCAAGTTACCTCACCAACGGTTCCTGTTAGCTCGTGAGGCACTTCCCTCCAGCAGCCCAAAACCACCAGGACCTAAAGTGTCGAGCTATGAACTCATGGCCCGTTCGTCAGCCGTAAGTTACCTCACCCATGGTTCCTGGCACAAAAAAAGACATCGTGATGACGGCTCACGAAGCACTGCCCCTCCGCTGCTAGAGCTCCCAAGGGCCTAAAGTATCGATCTCTGAACTTATGGTCTGTTCCTTAGCCACAAGTCACCTCACCCATAATTCCTAATTAAAATATATGTATGCATACCTCGCTGCGATGGCTCGTGAGGCACTGTCCCTCCTCGGCATGATATCTCCAGGACCTAATGTGTCGAGCTATAAACTTACGGCCCGCTCCTCGGCCAAAAGTCACCTCACCCACGGTTCCTGGCCCTCAAAAGACCAAAAATCCCTATGCTAACGGGACAACCCCCTCCTCAAGAGGACGGAGGGATGGCTCACGACACACCCTCCCTTCTAACTGCCAGGAAATTACAGGGCTTGACAGGTGGAGCTCTGAAGTTACGGCTCGTCCATAGCCGTAAGGCACCTCACCTGCAGGTCCCGATGCCTACGACTCGCCATGAGAGCACACTACAGGCGTCCCTCGGTGCGCTCGTCCTCCTTCGGTCATCTCCCAGCGAGGCCTAGGGGAAGGGCGAGACCCTCAACAAGAGCAAGAAGAAATACGTGTCACAAGGCTACTGAAGAGACATCAGGTTCAGAACACGGCCATTGGTCTAGAATATATTGAAAAAATTATAGTCGAAAGGGCCCCTCAGGCCGATAGATCCGAAGCACTGTCTTCTGGAGATAGCTCGACACTCCCCCCGGCACTAGGCGTGCCGTGCGGGGAACCTCCGTCTTCATCATCAAAGGACCTAGCACCCTCAGAGTCATCGCCCTCTTCTGTCCATGCAAAGATCGGGAGGAAGACATCGACGCGTTCCTCCACAAGGTGTTAAAACCACACGACCTCCCCGAGCAGGGTTCCCGCAGGATGTTTCACCTTCTCTAGGAGTACCCTCCAGGGGATGTTGACATGGTACTGGTAGAGGACATAAGAGAACATGGGTGACCACGAGCCACATCATCTTGTTGTACTCGTCTAGATGGTACACATGGTAGAGCTCATCTCTCCCCTCCAGTGTTGTCGTAATCCCGTCGAATAGCATCAGGAAGCGCCATCCATGTTGGCATCAGCAAGGGGACTGGCATAGAAGTTGGTAAACCCAAATTCCTAGAGAGTGGCGGCCGCGTGCTTGGCATGTTCCCCGTACATCTTGCACCTCTATTTATCCAACACCTGGAGGTCCCGCACCACCTTGTCGCGTGGGTCCTAGCGCTTCTGGAGCTCTTGGTGAGCGGCATGTAGCTCCTTCAAGGCTCCCAGATCGACAAGAGCCTAGGCTAGGCGCTCCTCTGCCTTTCGGAGGGAGGGTTTCAGATCTTCTCTCCTCTCTAGGAAGAGCACCTACTAGGTCTTGGCTTTCCCTTGCCACTACACCCGAAGGGCCTGGCGAAGCTGCGAGAGCACCACCTTGTTGTTCTTCTTCATCTGAGATCTTCCTCAGCAACCTTGTCATAGCAGCGATGAAGGAGGTCATCATTGTTCACGGTACGATAGTCGACATCCAGCATGCTTTCCTCAATCTTCTGCTAGGCCATCCCTAGCTGGGCCTCAAGTGCCTCTAGCCAGCTCCTCTCTAGCTGAGCCTCATCCTCGTGAAGCCGAACCGCCTCCTCACAGAGGTCCATGTCTCGCTCTCTCTGAGCGACCCTTTAGTAGTCTTCTTCAACCTCCCACTTGGAGAAAGCAAGTGCACAATCACGCACAGAGATGTCATGAGCGACGCTAGCCAGGTCCCCGGAAGAGTCCCTGGGAGGCAGGACGCGAACCCCGGCCGACATGGAAGTCCCCGCAACTTCCCAAGGCGACCCCGCGAGGACCCAGTCGCCCTCGGAGCTTGTTGTCTGGCCACGGGCTCTCCACTACTCATAGGCCTAGTCGAGAGCGACCCGCTCCATGTGAAGACGATGCCACGCCCCGGCCAGGCGATCCTCCATTGTAGCAATGGAACCGGTCAAGCCCGGCATGGGAGGTCGCCACGACGCCTTGCATGCGCCCCGAAAGGCCCAGGAAGCCGCCCACGAGCGACAACAAGGCTAGCACGCGTGGTCCCACTACATCAGGGGCCTGGGGGCTTCCCCCAACAGACTCCCCTGGTCGTCGGGGACTGGCGACAGGGTCGTGACCTGCGCTCCCACAGGATCTTCCAGAAGGAGGGCATTGCTGCCTCCCGCGACCGCCTCAGGGTTAGGCAGACTCTCATTAGTGGGGTTGTCCCTTGCCACGGCCTGCTCTTGGGCAGGCGGGGAGGAGATCCTGGGGTGCGCTCGTAGCTAGAGGGAGGAAGGATTGCCCATGGCACACCTTTCATCTCCTCCCGAATTGAACCTCAACTCCTTCGCCTTCCTCCTCTTCTCGCACCTGCACCGACATGGCGAGATGAAAAAACAGGGAGAAGGAGCAAGGGAAAAGGGGAATCATCACAAGGATGTCTCACCTCCTTACTTCTCCTCCCAACATGGACCAGTTAGCCCTCCTTGCACCAGGGGAAGAAAAGCACCACTACCGCTAGCCTGAGGCGCTACTCGGCCGCCTGCGCTGGGGCAGGTCAGTTGACGCCTCGGGCTCAGCACGCTCCCCACAAACAGCCCTACAGGAGGGATCACCGGCCTCAACGAGTGGGAGGTCCTCAATGTCCTCCTATGAAGATGACACGCTGTTGATCATCCTCTAGCGTCGCACATGCCGCGAGGGTTCAAGGGCATTGCTCAGCACCTCATTCTCATCATCGAACTCGACCAAGGGACACACCCCTTGGTGTCAAAAGTGGCAAGACCCGCATCAGCAGCATTCACATGACCTCCCGGATACAGGGGACGCATGCCTAGGGGAACCTTCGTCGCCACGTCCATGCCAAGGAGCAGCAGCATGAGATTGGACACAGTATCCTCTGTGTGGTGCCCCTCGAAGAGACGGACCGCGTCATAGTCAGGCGATATGGACCACATAGGCCTCTTGTGCTCCTGGAGAGGGGCGATCTGCTGCAGCAAGAAATCCCTCACCACCATCTCACCAGACAAGTCCTGGATTGTCAATTATGCCACATGCCTCGCGAGGGGCCTAGGACTCATACAGACAACCGCCTCATGATCCTAGCCTGGATTCTCCATCGCCGCCCCTACGGGAGCATGAAGCGGGGGCCAGGCGCGACTAGCATCCACAAGGACCCAGTTGTGGCAGAATTCTGATGCCATGCTAAGGATGGAGATGGGCAGGAAATCTCCCTCCTCCTCGGCGAAGAATCCGACTCTGCCAAGAACATCCCCTGGCACAAGCACGCGGAGGCTTTAGTAGTGCGGGAACAACGCTACGGACGACACCACCCTTACAAAGGCCTCACACTAGAAAGTGAAGGCGGCCAGGAGGGTCACGCTTCGTAGATGAAGGTGGAGGAGATGGACGCAGTAATGGTCCAAGACGGTGATGAGAAAGGGGAGAACGGCGGGACGAGGCCGACGGCGATGGAGTGGGTGAAGACGGGGCCATAGTGGCGCGCCACTCACTTCCCCCAACAACGGCTCACCACACCCGCGAGGAGCCCCATTCAATCGAGTCAAAGGCCATCAAATTGCATACCTTCACCAACCCCTCATCATTCTGAATTATCGCCGGTAGTAGGGCCCCCACGATCGACGGGAGAAAGCTTGTCGCAGTGGAAGTGGCACACGCTCTATTGAGTGCCATTGCGGGCGTTGTGGAAGCGAAAGGCGTGGCGTTGAGCGAGAGCTATAGATGACTGGCGGCAGGGGAAGGCGGGAGCTGATGAGTCCCTTCGGATTTGGGTTTTTGCGGGCAACTTAACCTCCAAGATGAAGTAATGGAAGCGGCAGTTCCCTCACCGGGTGTGCGCCATGTCCTGCACATGCACGTGGAGGCAACAGTTAGCGACTTTGGGGATTGTGCCATGACGCGACCTCACGTGGGCCTGGTACTAGTTGGTCCCTTGACTTCCTTGCCCTTCTGTTAGTGGCATGCAAGACAACCGACTTGGTCCTAGTGTCAGACTATTGGCACCAAGGGTACCCCATCTCGTCAAGTCGTCGGCCCCACCAGGAACGCCCTCTCGAAGGCTCGCAAGGAGAGTGAGCCTCGGGAGGGAGGGTGGATCCTAGATCCTCTGCAAATGCCTGAACCAGCATGGTCCCGGTGCCAAAGCCTCCCAGCAAGACCTCAGGAGGGGGCGTCACCAGTTCTAAGCGCGCCTAGCAAGACGAGGCACCAACGGTCGGTCCAAGCAGTGGCCGGTCCACCTAGGGAAAGCAGAGTACGAAGTGGTGGGAGGATGACGCAAGACACAGACACAGCTGATTCGGTGCAAGGAGACAAAGTTGGCGGCATAAAGCGGAGGAATGGACAACCACCGCCCTGACATGGCAGCTAGATGGCAGCCGCAAGAAGACAAGATAGGTCCGAATCCTTTGGCGGGAATGTTGTAGCCCTTCCCGCCCATAGATGGGGGAGGAGGCCAGGTGTCGCCTTATATAGGGAGCCCTTCTCCTATTCGAGGGGATCGATCCTTGAGATCTAAAACCCTAAACTTTCATCCTCCATTGTACAACAAAGTAGGAGTAGGGG
Source organism: Avena eriantha (assembly GCA_910589775.1). Taxonomy (NCBI): domain Eukaryota; kingdom Viridiplantae; phylum Streptophyta; class Magnoliopsida; order Poales; family Poaceae; genus Avena; species Avena eriantha. Next base: position 279,414,619 of record OU342741.1, read on the forward strand.
CTTTACCTCCTCACGAGGGTCCTGGACCTGGGTAAACAAACTGGTGTCATCTCTCTGTCGTGTGCTTGCTCCATTGCCGTCACTGTCGCTAAGCTCCTTCGGAGTCGCGTGTTTAGCCCCTCACAAACCAAGGGATCGTTGGACCCTAATTCCTTCGTGGGACTAATCTTCGACGCATACATAGGAACTCATCGAGAAATATGAATGAAATCACTAGGAAGAACTACGTCTACACCGTAGACCAAGAACAAGGGTGTATATCCGGTTATCCTTTTAGGAGTAGTTCATAAAATCCAAACAACAGATGACACCTCATCCGCCCAGGCCCCCGCAACACAATGAAGTGGTGCTTCAAGTCTAGGACGGAGGCCTTGAAGAATTAAATCATTTGTCCTTTCGACTTGTCCATTGTATTGTGGATGCGCGACAGATGCAATATCAAGTCGGATACTTTGATCTTCACAAAACTTGGCAAGTTCTCCCACTAAAAAGTTGCTCTCGTTGTCTATAATAATATTGTGTGGATAGCCGAATCGGATTATTACATCGTTGACGAATCTTTTGGTTGTTGCTCCATAAAAACTTGTGATGGGTTTAGCCTCTATACATTTGGTGAATTTATCCACCATCACTAGGAGGTGAGTAAATCCACTTGGAGCCCAGTCAAACGGTCTTACCATGTCAACCACCCAGACCGCAAAGGGTCAAGTAATTGGAATTGTTCGCAGCTGATCAACCGTAACATGGGCTTGTTTCGCGTACTTTTGGCAACCTTTGAATGTTTTGACTAGCCTATCGGCAACTGTCTTTACTATAAGCCAGAAAAATCCGTGTCAAAAGGCTTTTGCCACTAACGATTTGGCTACGGCGTGATGTCTGCATTCTCCTTCATGGATTTCCCTTAGGATTTTCACTCCTTCTTCCAGAGAAAAACACCGCTGAAAAAACCTAGACACACTCCGCCTATAGAGCTCACCACTCACCACTATGTATGATTTTGCTCGTCGAACGATCTATCATCTCAGAACTACGTCTTCGGGTAAATTTCCATCTACCAAGAATTGAAGGTAGGGTTTTGTCTAACTGGGAATTACAGCCAGAACTCATATGAGCGGTGAGTCGGATTTGGTTGGGTACTCCCCATCAACTCTTGTGATAGAGGGAACTCTTAGGTGCTCCAAAAAAGCACCATCCGGGACCTTTGTCCATGTAGAGCCTATTCTTGATAGAGCATCTTCTTCCTCGTTTTCTGTTTGGGGAATGTGCTAAACTTCACACCCTTCGAATGATTTTGCTAGTTCATCCAAGAAAGCCTGATATGCTTCCATGTGCTTATTTGCATTACAGATATCCGATAATTGCTGAGAAACTAAATCTGATACTCCGTAACACATGAGTCGCCAGATGTCGGTCTCTTTTGCAATTCGAATTCCATGCAGCGGGGCTTCATATTCAGAAATGTTATTCTTTGCCGTGAAGTGAATCTGCAACAAATAGAATAATTTGTCTCCTTGGGGTGACTTGAGTACCACGCCAGCCCCCGACCCTCGAGCGCTTTTGACCCGTGAAAGTGCAAGGTCCAAACTTCTGACTACGGGAGGCTTGTGTTTTCTGTCTTCTATGTCTAATCAGCGACAAAATCGGCAACTATCTGGGATTTGACTATTGTACGAAGTTTATACTCAATGCCAAAAGCTGCTAGCTCAATTCCCCACTTAGTGACACGTCCTATGGCATCGGTGTTGTTGATTTTGTCTCTCATGGGAGCTGTACTGACCACGGTAATCTTGTGCTATTGAAAATAATGTCGTAGATTTTTGGATGCAAAGAACACAACATAGGATAACGTTTGGTAATGAGGGTACCTTTGTTTCGACTAAGTCAGGACATAGCTGACATAATAAGTCATATGATGTACTAGGTGTTCCTATTTTTCTTCTGGCCATTCCGCCACCATGACGATGCTGACGACTTTGTTTGTCATAGCCATGTAGCACAACATCGATTCCAGTGGTTCCGGCGCTGCAAGGATAGTAGCGGATGAAAGTACGGCTTTCAGATCTTGAAGTGTAGCTCCAGCTTCATCGGTCTAGACGAACTTCTTCGTCTTTTTCAAGAGCATGTATAATGGTGCGCCTCTTTCACCGAACAAGCTTACAAACTGAATGACCGTCGTGATGCAGCCAGTGAGCTGTTGTATGTCCTTCGAGAGAGTCGGCCTAGTAATGTTGAATATAGCCTTAATTTTGTCTCGGTTCACCACTATGCCTCTCCGAGACACAATAAAACCTAACAATTTTCCAGCTGGCATTCCAAAGAAACATTTCTTCGGATTAGGCATTATATTGTATTTTCATGGATTTGTGAACATTTCCTCCAAATCAGAAATGAGTGTTTCCTTCTTTTTGTAGATCATAGCTATATCATCCACATATGCATGCACATTGCATCCGATTTGATCGTGGAGTCAACGCTGCATAGTGCACTGGTACGTAACTCCTGCTTTTTTTTAGCCCAAAAGGCATCGTTACATATCAGAAGGTTCCAAAAGGAGTGATGAACAAAGTCTTTAATTTGCCTGACTCCTTTATCCGAATTTGGCGATATCTGGAATATGCGTCGAGAAAACATAGGATTTCCGAGCCTGCTATCAAGTCATAACTTGATCGATTCTAGGTAGAGCAGACGGATCCTTGGGACATGCCTTGTTCAAGGCAGTATAATCAACACACATCATTAAATCAGTGATGTCCTTTTTAGGGACCATTACAGGATTGGCCTACCACTCAGTGTGGATGACCTCTTCTATGAATCCGGCTAACTCGAGCCGGGCTAGTTACTTAGCTATTGCTTTGCACTTTTCATTGCCAAAACATCGAAAGGAATGTTTGACGGGTTTAGCGTTTGGATACACATTTAGAGAGTGTTCGCCAAGTTCCCTAGGTACTCCGGTCATGTCAGAAGGTTGTCATGCGAAGATATCTTTATTAGCTTTGAGGAACTCGACGAGAGTGCTTTCCTATGGGTGGTCTAAACCTACCCATATCTGTGTCACCTTGGAGGGATCGTCGTCCTTTAACTGTGTTGTCTTTGTCTCTTCCGATGCCTTGAACTCCAGAGTCGCCTTCGTCACCTCCTTCTCTATTGCGGGCATCTCAAATGGGTCGATTTTCTTCTTGATCTCTTGGTACTCCTCGGCATGCAGTACGGCTTTAGGAAAAGCGACATTTCTGTCTTTGCATTCTCGTGCCTTCGTTGGGTTTCCCCGGATTGTGATGACGCCATTGGGACCTAAAATTTTCATAATTTTTTTTGTAAGTATAGCAAGGGCGAGCCATTAAAGCCCAGTAAGCCGAACACCCAAAGATAGCGTGGTATGCGCTCTTGAAAGCAACCACTTCGAAAGAAAGTGCTTCCATCCGATAATTCTTTTGAGTTCCAAAGGTAACATCCAAAGTGATGTCTCCCGGAGAGTTTTCTTATCTTTCGGGGACGACTCCATGGAAAACCATGGAGCTATGATTCAGTTGTGTTTCTGAGATCCTCACGTGGTGTAGTGTTTCGACATAGATGATGTTGATGCTACTACCACCGTCCATGAGGGTCTTGGAGAACTCATAGTCCTCAACCAATGGATTGACAACCAGAGTGTACTTTCGTCGGCTGTGTGGTATAAGCGGATGATCGCTTTGGTCAAAGGTAATTGTCACTTATGACTAGTCTAGAAACTAGGGAACAACCGAAATAGTTGCATTGAGCCCGTGCATCACTACCTTTTTTACCTTAGTTTGGTTGGGATCCAAAGGAGAAGACGTAGGAGTCTTTCTTGGTTTGGAATGTCTTCTTTCCATCCGACTTGGAATTTGAGGTCTCACCCTCCTCCATGTTAGAATCTACCTTGGATTCTATTTCGAAGTCAGAGTTTTTCTTTCCTTTTTTTCGCTTGGCCCTATAGACAGCGGATTCATCTTTCTTGATGTCATCATTGAAATGACACTCAACATTTGTGTGGGACGAGCCCCCGTTGCCATCCAAGTGATGGACGCATGGATTTTTGGCGATGTCGTCCCAAGAGTAGGTTTTTATAGGTTGATGGTGTCCTCTACCTTGGACTCGGGAAGTTACACGACCTCTTTGTCTGCCGCCTCTATGGCCTCCTCGTCCTCCAGACCCTAAAGTTGCATTGATAGTTACAGTTTCTGGATTGGGTTTATCTTCCAAGGTGTTCTTGCGTTTCTAGGCCTACTACTGCTTCGGTTATTTGGTTGACTCTGGACAGTATGTTTAGCAGTCCCACTGAATCATTGTCAGCATCTGCATATAGCAAAATGCTCACAGAGTACTAGATGGTGTCACCCCTACACTAGCAAAATGCTCACAGCTCCGGAGCCAAGACAATGGGCATTGTATGGGCCTAACCCCAGCTCATCAAGGGAGGTGAGCGGGGTAGTCCACCCAGCACAGCAGGGTATCGAACATGGAGAAGGACAACCCCCCTCCCCAATGAAGCGGAACCGCACCCTGGAACCGTGTTGAATGCGGTGGTTGGCAAGAAACCGGCCCCAGCCGTCGCATAGGTATATCTCGTCGGGCGGGAGGGTCTTCACACGTACCCACCACCTTTCGTCTCCGCATGAATGCCGCAGCTCCACCTCCTCCAGAAGGTCCACCATGACCCCCAAGGCAAAGCGGGTTGGGAGCCTCACCTTGAGGAACCAATCAGGGTTCCCTAGGATGACGATGAAATCAATGAGCGTTTCGGGCTCAGGGTCATCCTCAATCTTGATGACCACGGGGGACACCAGAGCAGTGGCCTCAGCTGCAGCGGGAGTGTCTGGGACATATTCAAATCTAGACTTACCTCCATGCCCTCCATGGTGGCCCATTCCTCTCCCGTGTGGATAGCCATGCCCATGTTGGACAGAAGCTTCTCCTGAGGCCATGTCCACCTCCGTAGGAGAAAGCATGGTGAGAGCCGTACTGCGGCCACCACGTCTCCCTCTACAACTCCCGCGTGGCCACCCGCAGCCTCTCTTCACCGGCAGAGTCTCCACCACCTCGTTCTTCATGGCCTTGCCCTTCTCTTCAGCCGAGAAACGCTTGGGCTCCATGGAAAGGGGGGAGGGGGAAGTATTCTACTCAGGACCACATGGAAGGAAGAAAGAGGTTGTGAGGGAGCGAGAAGGTTCATTCCCCACCTTTAATCGCGCCAACTAAAGAGACGTATCGTTGTGACGCAAGCATGATATTAACCGCTAGGCCCCACGTGCCATCACATCGTGGGAGTGACCCCCGGAGCAAGGTATGCGCGAGCCTAGCAGATAATGGCTCGTGGACGCCTCTATCCTACGACTGAGCTGGCTGCAGGGTGAGGTCATAATTTCATGGTCAGGTGCTAGGGCCCACCAGCCATCCATGGTCGCTTGCCCTTTCGAGCCCTTCAGGGGGACCCGTGTAGGTTAATTGCCAGGGGCTACTGCCGGGGCCCTGGTACCCGGGGTACCACTTCCCGACGGCCGGCAGCCCTCGGCTTCTCGAGGTACCGAGTCCATGAGGACTTTCACAGCCCCTTGACATGGAGAGACCCTCGAGTGGAATGAACACCCTAGGTAAAGCGTCCGCTGAACCTCACGAGGATGCTTTGGAACATCCCCTTGGCCGTTCTATAGGACTGCTAGACGGTCGGTAGGCGATCCGGGCCAAGATAAAGGGCACGACCACTTCATTCTCGCCATTCGCCTTGGTACAGGAAGATCCGGTCCGCCCACCTTCCCTTTACAGCAAAGAGACTGAAGACCCTAGCATAGTGGGTGCGCCAATTGCCATTTGGGTGACAAGGCGATAGCAGGCAGCGGCGAATGAAGACAAAACAGAAAAAGGAAGCCACTTTATAACTGGCATGGGTGCATCTAGGCTAAAGGACTTGGTCCATCAAAATTAGTCTCGTAGATCGACGCCCAGGAGGACGGCACTATGGTGACCCTCCCCGTCCCTAGACAAGGGGAAGAGACCCGACACCGCCCTATATATGGAGTCCTTCTCCTACCTTATAGGGGGACGGATCCCAGAGATCTAAAAACCTAGATTTTCATCCACCATAGTAACCTCGCGAGGCAAGCAAGTAATACAACCAAACAGGAGTAGGGGCTTTACCTCCTCACGTGGGACCCGAACCTAGGTAAAAAAACCCTGGTGTCAACTCTCTTGTCATGCTTTCGCTTTGCCGCCGTAGCCATCGCCGAACTCCTTCGGAATCGCGTGTTAAACCCCCTCACGAACCAAGGGATTGTTGGACCCTAGTTCCTTTATGGGACAAATCTCTGAAATTGTCCTGCCGCAGTACGCTGCTTTTCCTCGACAAGGTTAGTGTCTTCATCTAAGAATCTTTGTCGCTATGTCTCTAGAGCTAAGGCTCTTTCCTACAAATCGTCCAGATTATGATCCGCTGCGGTTGGGACTGGTGTTGTAAGTGCTTCTACGAGGAACTCTCGTGCACATGAGGTCACCATGTGTCCGTCCACCGGAGATGTTTTCTTTGGATCTTCGGGGATTAGAGCTCTATTTGAATCCTCTTCGTATTCCTTAGCGATTAACCTCTCGGTTGGAGGATCCTTGGCCAGAGTCTTCTTCTTCTTTGCCTTGTTAGCCTTATTGGTTCCCGTAGCTAAGACGACTTTTGGTCCAATTCCTAGAGTTAAGCTTATATCAGTACTCTCGGACATCTAGACGTCAGGATTTTCTCTGAGATCCATATCATCGTTTGGTTCTAGAGAGTTTTCTTTGGATCTTTCATCCATGCTATTGTAGGGGCTTTGATCCAAAGCTTCTCCTTCTTCCACAGCCTTGGAGTTGATCTCCTCTTCAATTTATGCTTCAAACTTCGGAATTTTGCTAACGTCATGGAATCCCAAGGGGAAACTGGTATGTCATCGTATGTTCTGATTGCGTCTAGCACTGAGTCGTTGTCATCTACATCATTGATAGAGCCGGATCCAGATCCAACGTATTCGACAAAATACCATGCGTGTGCCCTGAGGTAATTGCGACTTTCTTTCTTGGCCTCCTTGAAACATCTTATGGTCTCGAGGACTGCATCCTTGTTGACTATGGCACTATTCAGCATCTTCTTCATGGTGTGCCTCCGAAGTGATTTTCCTTCTCTAACATCGGTAGAGCCGGATCCAGAGATGTTGCTTCTTTGATCTTCCTGAAATTCGACCTCTTGGGGAGATCTTCTTCAGATCCGATCTTCTCCACGATCTCCACTTTAGGTGTGGGCTGGGTGGGATTAGGGTTCTTTGAGACCCGGAACTCTGCCACCTCCGCTAACAAAGTGGATCCAGAAGCTTCTTCTGCCTCTATCATCATCGCTGGGGTGGGTTGGGCAGGTTTAGCGAAACCAAGGTAAGCATAGATATCACCACATGATTATGTAGCTAGTAATGGGTTCGCTAGCCAGAATCCAAGTATCATAGAGAAGGACAAGAGGGACGTTGCTGGCATAGAGGACCTGGGCGATGGAAATTGTCTCGTGGATTCCGATTCGCATAGATTGTGCTTGGAACAAAGCTCCAAAACTGACCTGCCCCACAGTGGGCGCCAACTATCGTCGCATTGAAGACAAGTATGCCATGAGGGGGTCCTCGGGGCGTGAAGAAAGATGGGGTGTGATACGATGGTGCTATGGGACAATGAGCACACAAGCTTTACCTAGGTTCGAATCTGCATGCGGTGGACAAATCCTACTCCTGCTAGCAATCCAATAATACAGCAAAGCCAGAAGAACATATTACAAGAGAGGTTTCATCTGTGCAAGTTGAGGTTGTTATTGTCGATGCCCTATCTCTGGGCTGGCTTATATAGTCTTACGGTCCTAGGGTTTACATGAGAGTCATATCCGGCTACGATACATAATCGGTTAAATAGTACATCTTGGACTACAAGTAACACTACAGGCCTAAGTCGGTAAGTATTTTGGGACTTCCCATAGCCGGATGGGCTTCCATCTTCTCTCTCTCACTGGGCCGCCCGTGAAGCATAGCTCTAACCCGAAGTGAGCCACCCTATCCAGCGAGTCACTGTGGGTATACCTAGTAAGTATATCCCCAACAAGATCATTACCCGTAGAGGGTTCACCCATATCAACTCCTGAGTCACCCACGCTGACGTTGGTTTGTGAACCTTGGTTCAGTGGATCTTCAGATTGAGCCACAACATCCTCAGAGCATGGAGATGGAATATCTTCTGGCACTGAGGATGGGGTCAGAACAGGAGTAGGAGGCGCAATAGCGGGCGAAACAATTCTGAGCTTTTGTGGATGCAAAACTCTCGGCTTTCCTTTACCTTTCCCCTTTGATGAGTGGTTTTGCTCTGGATAATAACATAACAAGATCATTATGACCTAGAAAGAACATACACAAAAGTACATGGTTTGATGAAAGTACTTAGTTCTTGGTAACTGGCATGGTTTGTGGGCCAACTTGCACAACCAAAGCCTTGCACTTCTGGGTGAGTGCTTCTGGCAGCACTTCTAGATCTTCATCCTCTTGAGGAACTGGATCCTCAGGTGGATCTCCTTCAAGAGGAGAAATCTCCGACTTGGGGAGCTCAGCAAGCTGAAAGACGGAATATTTCTCTCTTGAGAATAGAACATACAAATAAGCAAGTACAGGGGAAATTAGTCGAAAAACTTACTGGGGTCAAGGGCTTATCTGCTGTGAACATGTCCAGAGAGACCTCTATAATCTTCCGGTCTATCTGCTCCTTGATCAACCATTTGACCCAGCTCTCGTAATCCTTGCTAGAAATTGGGAGACCATAAATCCTTAGGCTATCCTTTTTGCTCTTGGTGACCATGGGCATCAGCCAGACACCACGGTGCTGGAGAGGATGGATCCGACGAGCTAGCCAGCAATGGACTAAGTTGGGTCCACACAAACGCTTGTGCTTCATCAAGTATTCAATCCGCCTCTTGGTGGGGATCAAATCTTCAGAGAGAGATGGCACCTCCACGTCCCAAGATTCTTGGTGGGCAATGGCACCATCAACAAAAGCCGGCAAGCCTTCCTGCCTGCCGGGAGACGGTTTGTCTTATGGTCAAAGAACTTGGACGGACAACTCTTCACTAATTCACCAGCTATGACCTTTGGATAGGTTCGGTCTCTCCTAACAACTAAGCTAAGAGTTCCGGTAATGTATAGATTGCTGGCTCTGATGGAAGTTTTCCTAGTACTAAAATAGTACCAGAATAAAGTAAGACTCGGTTTCATTCCGAGATAACCTTCACAAAGAGAAACAAAAGTGCTAAGCTCTAGAATCAAACTGGGAGGAATATTGTGGAGTTGAACACTGTAATGTGTAATCACCTCGGAAAAGAAATCTGAAGTAGGAAAGCTCAAACCTCAGTCAAGATGGTTGCCAAAGTGGACCCACTCGTCGGTGTGAGAGGCGGGAACAATTTCGCCGGAACCGCTCTGCCACTCGCCGGCAAGAAGAAGTCCCTCCTCCTCGATCCCATGAAGCTTCTTGTCATCCAAGACACAGGGGATCCAGACCGAGTGATAGATATCTGTCACTGCTATCGTCGCCGCCGCACCGGAGCTAGAGGTGTCATCCATTCCGCCACAGAAGGTGACCTAGAATGGGCGGCGCTGTGAAGATTGGGGGCAGAGAAAAGGGAGTCAGTGGCGTTGGATCGCTAGGGAAGAAGGGAGGAAATGGCTAGGGTGAGAAGGAAATGAAGAGATTTATACCCCTTATAATCCTCGTTTGCGCCAAGATTAGTGTAAATGCATCAAATATAGGCCACGTATCCTGGAAGGAGCAAAGTAACTTCCCTGAGAAGATTGTGCCACCTTGGCGTCCACGCACGCATTGAAACAACTCCTCGGTTCCGCGAACCGTGGATCCACCATCAGTGAAACTGACAAGAATGTCTGTTAGTGACAAGACTAGACCTTGAATGACGTCAGGTTGCGTCACCGACCAAGTTCATGCTCAGTTTGAAATCGAGTAGGAAAGTAACAATAAACTATTGACAGGTTCGACTCATATTTGAGACTCGGATCCTATTTTTGTTTTGGAGTTTCAGGAACCCTTCGAGATTATATAGCCGAAGAAGAATCAAGGTAGAGGATGAAATCCGACTATGATCTTGTAGGATTCCTAGGGCTACTATTGGGGATATACTTTCCAGGTATACCAACTGTGACTCGCTGACCAGGGTGGCCCACTTCGTGTTAGAGCTATGCTTCACGGGCGGCCTAGTCAGGGATAGAAGATACAAGCCCATCCGGCTACGGGAAGGCCCAAAAGACTTAGCAACTTAGGCATGTAGTGTTACTTGTAGTCCAAGATATACTGTGTAACCAACTTTGTATCATGACCGGATAGGACTCTCGTGTGAACCCTAGGAATGGACGACTATATAAGTCGGTTCTGGGATAGTCCTTTAGGGAATTGACAATCACAACCTCAACACGCATAGGCGAAACCTGTCTTGTAATTTGTACTTCTAGCTCTACCGTATTAGTGGATTGCTAGCAAGAGTAGGATCCATCCAACGTAGGCGAATTTAAACCTGGGTAAAGCTTGTGTGCTCATTGTAACACCCTCGAATCGGCCCAATGTAAGTTTTAGCGCTTCCTGCCAAACCCGCATAGAAACGATTCAAGGACGCCCACCAGGCACTTGCGTGCCGGTGGAAAACGAAGTAATACCATTACACATTAGTCCACGATGGAACCCACAGAACATATATATACAACAACGACTCCATGAGTCAAGAATATAGATATACAATACAAAAATCCAAATCACCTTGAAAACGATACAACACCCGAGTACGGATAAGATGCAAATAGGGTTAAGAGCCCCGAGGAATACCCAATGGCGTCCATAACCCTGCCCAGGCCAAGCCGGAAGGGTAACCCTGCTAACGACGTCGAACTTATACCTGTTAAAATAAAAGGGGTGCCGACAAAGGGCAAAGGAAAAAAGAGGAGCGGTCAGTACTAAGGCCAGTACACGGCGAGGCTAGAATTTGGCGGTCGTCGCCTACATAGGTATGGTGGACTGAAGCGGCAGCGCAGCAGCACTAAACAACCTATAGAGACTTAGTAAACTGGCGGCTATTAGAGAGGGATAAGAAAGACATATTCAGATCCAACCTGATACTAACACCAATCATACCCGTCCTGGCATTTCCCCCTCGAGACCAAACGAGGAAGTCAAACCCAGGAACTCACACAGTTGGCAGTTTTATTCATTCCATTATAGTTGAAACACTTACTAGTTAGACATAGATAGCATGAGTCATCCCAAAACCAGTAGTTGTTGGCACTTTTATTTACTCATTCCGTTGTAGTATAGCTGATTACTAGTCATTCCAAAGTCAAATTTATAACACTACTTTAGTTATAGTTGTCTATGATCGAGATACTGTGCTCCAAGTCGTCCATAACCACGGACACGGCTTTCAGAAAGATTTACCCTGCAGGGGTGCACAAATAGCAACACATGCACGATCAACATCGGAAAAACCAAATAAACACCCAACGAGGCTTTCACGACAAAGCAATCGCATGATTCATAAAATATTTAAGGGGGGCACCCCATTAAGCTATCCGCAACGAAGTTGGCCGGCTCCGAGATAGACCCAAGGTTTGCGCCAATGGCTATAAACGACTGGTAACCCGAAAGTGTGACTGGGCTTGTCGATACCGCAAAAACACTCCGCATCGTAAATAAAGCAGTAAAGCATGGCATAAGTACATAATAGTAATAAAGCCCCAAACTAGTTTGTGGCCTCAAGAAATAACAAATGAATCAAGCTCTGGCTAAGGGGATTCATGGTCCCACATGCGGATAGTGCGATAGTCAAGGAACAGGTATCAAGTACTCGGGGCCTACGGGACACAAGTGAGTGGTTAAAAACCAAATATTTTCTATTGCCCACCGATGCCTCTACATTAGTTATATCTATTCCCAGCAATTCATCAAGCTGTGTTTAAAGTCATGATTATCTCTACCATTAAGCATCTCCACCATTTATCATGTGCCAACTTACCGTCAATGGTGGAACGACAACGACCCGAAGCAGCACCTAAGCAAACAACTACGACTCGCAAGGCTGACTATCTATCAAACAACAGGCAATAGGGTGTGTCTAAGGCAATATAAAGGCTGCTCGAAATGTATTTGGTACGGAACACTAAAGCATCGTGACACGGATAGCAGTAGATCAACAAGAAGGAAGTAAAGACTATAAATGCAAAATAGGTAGAAAGGGGGAGAATGCTCGCCTAGAAAATACTGTCGAAGTTATATTATCCGAAGAACTTGTCGATACTCGCATCAACTCAATGGCCTAATCCGCGAAAAAGCAAAGCACTAGAAGAAACACCGAATGCACTATTTAATACTACGGCAGAAGATCGGGCATGATGCATGTATGATGTATGGCATGACAAAGATGCGATGCAACTAGGCAATATTAAGCGGAACCGGGGCCCCGACAATTAATTAGAAGGTTCAACTTATTTAGCTACCCCGCAATTTAAATGTTGTATTAACAAGGCAAAACATGGCATCGGTTCGGTACACAAATTTAAATGGAAGTGATATGAGACAAATATAGTCCACATATAGGCTCCATATTTAATTATGAGGTGAATCGACAAAGTACCCAACCCACAAAATATGTATGCCATCATGAACAATTTAATATGAAACATTTGATAATGTCATATTATAAAAATAGGGGTCTCGGATAAAGGGGTCACACATTAGGGTTGAAGGTCTTGGTTTTGGAGGGGTTCGGGCACCAGGATCGGTCTTTGGACTCCAGAAACGGGGATCCAGGATCCGAGATCGGTCTTTGGGGTAACGACTTTTTCCGCGATCGACGGTCTTCAGGTCCGGGAAGGAGAACATGAAGCCGGTACCGGGGTTCAGTCTTCGAAGAGGAAGGAGAACGTGGCGTTCTATGACAGAGAACTTGTCGATCCGGCATGTTCGCCACATCAACATCTCTGTGGAATTGTCGTCAACTAATCACTGGCACCCCATATACTTCACCTCAACGCAACATCTAATCGCCTGTAAGCCAAAACCAGGAATCTAGTCGAAACGAGCCACCATGTCACCAGTTCAACACATGGCGTATTACCACCTGGAGTGAAGATGACACGACAGGGCTCACCGGGTCAACACGCCGAGATGCGGCCGCGGTTGCAGGGTCCTAGAAGTTGTAGAGGGCGACGCGAGGCCAAAACTCCGGGGAGACGCTAGGGTCAAGGTCGATGAGGACCAGAGAGGAGGACGAGGTCGAAGATGTGCAGGGACACATGCGTGTCGGGAGAGGCCGAGGGGTTGAGGATGTTTCCGAAGAGGCGGCGCAGGGCACGGCGGTTGCAGAGTCGTGACCATCCACCAAGGGCTGAGGGCGGCGGCACCAAGGGTGGAGGCGAGCTCGGCGAGGAGCTTGCCGCCGAGGAGGCGGCGCGACCAGGGACGGGGGAAAACACACCGGGACGGTACTACAGAGACACATGGCGGAGGCAAGCTTGAGCGGAGGTGAGACGGGGCGGTGGCGAAGCCGACAGTGGCAGCTCGAGGAGGGCTACCGGTCGCAGGGGCGAGGCCGGGTGGAGCTTGCAGGTAGGAGACAGTGCGGGCGGCCCAGGCGGCGGTGATGCTCGCTAGCGGCATGGAGCTCGAACCCATCGAGGAAGGCGGCCGAGGCGACGGAGATGCGTAGAAGAGGAAGAAGCGGCGACGCGCTTAAGGCAGGGAGGGGCAAAACGAGGCGAGGGGATCGCAAGGGAGGCGGCATCGTCCGATTTGCAGAGGAGGCGAGGCAAGGAGGGGATCATGCGGGGTCGATGGATGGCGACGAGCGAGGTGGGGCCAGGGAGAACATGTGGGTCGAGGAAACGAGGGCAGGTCGCGCGACGCTTGCATGTAGAGTACGCGGGGTGGGGCTGGGTTGGTGGTTGTCGGTCAGGGTGGAGCGGGGTGGCTTGCCTCGTCGCGTGCGATGCGATGCTAGGGTGCGGTGGGTGAGTGGTCAGGTGTGGCTGGCGGCGGGGAGGAGTAGGATTAGTTTAGGGTTTGCTAGGGGATTTGGTTTTTGGGTAGGATTGGGTTTTTATTTGGGTAGTAGGCTACTGACAGCTGGGCCCTTGGGCCTGGTTCTAGGTAAAATAGTTTATATTTTTATTTAGTTTGAAATATTTTTTGTAAAATAGTTTAGACAAATAAAAGATCCGGGTGGACCGAGGTTTTGATTTGAAATAAAGACGGGGATATTTAGAAAACAAAACTAGGCTTTAGGAAAATAGTTTTAGGAAAACCATGCATGATGACATGACGATGCTCAAATGCAATGTGGCATGATGACATGAGCATGCAATCATGATGATGCACAAAACAAGAACACAGCGATTTTCTAGTAGTGGTTTTAGCGAGGTGCTACACTCATCGTCCCAGAACACCCCATCTTTCTTCACGCCCTGAGGACCCTCTCATGGCGTACTTGTCTTCAAGCTTAACAGACAAACAAGGGAGGATATTTACCTAGGTTCAGGGCCTCGTAGAGGAAACCCTACTTCCTACTTGTCTACTCATATTATCATTAGAGAGTACAAACTCGTTGAGTCGACTAGATGCGATCTTGCTGAGAGAGAGAGGTGTGTGTATCTGATGTCTATTGTGTAGACCTATTATGGGGTGTAGCATATTGGGTATAGCGTGTCATCCTCGTTGGACCCTTCTAGCCTTTATATATACGGAGATTAGGTCTCAGGTACCAATCCGAGTAGGTCACAAGTTAGAGTTTGTTTGTAGTCTAGTCTTGGACTCTCCTTGTCTTGTGCCGCTAGGAGACTGTTCCCTTGTAGGCTTCGTATCAGCTACCGTCATGGGTTTCATGGATCTTGATGTATCTTTGAGTGAGCCTTCCATTGGGCCGCATCATATATACCAACGATGGGCACCCAAAGGGTCATGCCCATGTCAGATGGTTTTTGGAGAGGAGGAATGTGGCTCGGGTCTCCCTCTTCTCTATATGTTCTAGGTCAAAAAGGAGTATAGAAGGAGAGAGCTAGTGAAATAGGGAATTAAAGGCTTGCCTATGGGCTTTGTCCTCTTTTGTTTGACTCTGGTTTGGTGGAGTTCAAAGTGTGATGCAAATGCTTCCTTCAAGGTTTTTGAGGTAGTGGCCTAAAAGAAATTTGAATTTGAAATTTTGGATTTTCTTTTGATAAAGAGTTAGATAACATTTTATAGTGTCTATGTTATCCTCCATGTATTTATTGGACTAATATGAATCTATAACCAGTGTGTTTCTCATGATTATGTTAACAACATAGGGATTTGTTTAGGTTTTAAGAATTAGATTTAACAATCATTTTCATCAAAATATAAGATGTATTATCATCCACTCATATTATCTCTATTTTTAGAATCAAAATAAGGTTTTAAAAGAATTATTTAACAATAATTTTTAGAGGGTTTTATACGCACAAGGGAGAGAAAAAATTAGAAATATTATTGACTAGAGTTCAGAACCATCACAAATTAAATAGTTAAAGACTAAATCAGAGTGAATAATAACATATGAATGTTTTAGCGTATTCTGCTATCCATGACGGCCCTATTCTTTTAAGCTATTAGATGGACCATAAGGAGGACATGCAGTGACATCACGGCGAATCCCTTCTCTACCAGGGAGAAGGGACCTGTCGCCCAGGGTTTCCTACCACAAAGAACTTGCGTGGCCTTTCCTGCCCCGGTTTACTGGCCAATGGGCCGCACGCCGTCCCGTAGGCCACGTGTCAACGACTATGGGAGGCAATGCCCTTGGTGAGAGGCGGTTCGAGAGAGATAATGCTCTGCACCCGCCAGGTCATGGGGCTTGATGATGGCCGATGTGGCTGCGAAAACCCTCACCCATTGCGGGTTATGGTGGCCTAGAAACGAGCTTCCATCAGGCTGCAGGTTCTCGCAGAGAGGCCATGTTGTGGGGCCTATCTAGAGCTGAGCTGGCAGCTGGATCCGTCGCCAGACGTGAGTTCTATCGGGTGAGAGACAAGATGGAAGTGGAATCCTTTGCCATCAAAGGTTTCTGGCAGGCAAGATTCGAGCTGGCAGTATTATCCCAAACTATCTCGGATTCTCGCGGCGAGGTTGTGTGGTCCTAGGAGTGCGGGTCCTCTGTGCAACGAGGGCTGCAATTCATTCGTACTAGTAGCGTAGTCATTTATTTTCTCTCCTCCTTCGACCTCTCCATGCGATGTCCTCGACATGACTGTTACGCAGGTGTATTGTTTGAACCAATGCATGGCCTATCGTTTGGCCATCTTTGGTTCAAACTGCAAGTACGATTGGCAATGGATTCCATCATGAACGACGGTGACCACCTAGTAAGAAGACGCGACCGCGGTGATGAAAAGGTGCGTACAGACCTACTCCCTTCGTTTCATAATATAAAATATTTTAGCTTTGTGAAGATAGTGTATCTAGACATATTTAAGTGTGTAGATTCATAGAGGATTATTTCGAACTTAGACACTAAAAAAATCTAGATTCATTACATGCACAAATCTAAAAAATCTTATATTTTGAAACGGAGGGAGTAGGTACGATGACATTTCACCTGTTCTCTTTGTGCCGCATGTTTTAGATGCACAGATAAGTTTGCCCGTGACTAGGAGAACAACACTGTGGGACCACTACCACGAAGATCAAGGTCGGCGAGCAAACAACAGGGAGGATTTCCGGCAGTTCCACGACCACGTTGGTGAAAGGTTAGTACGAGTACGACCATCTCACTTCCTTTTCTCTATTTGAACGCCTACGTAAGCACCGCTTTTCTTTATTTTGTCGCAGAGAAATATGCCCCTTCCCGGCGACGAAGGCATGGCATGATCAACTCCCTCTTTCCATGGGCAGGCGAGAACTACGCGACAGTTGCATGTGATGGTCACTAGCGTTGCTGGTTACATGTGTTCGATGGAAAGTTTCCGTCGGCGACGTGGAGAGGAGTATTACTTCCGTCGGCACATTGTGAAATCCATAGCAAGTGGCTTCTAGGTGCGTCTCTTGCTGAATGTGCAAGCCGAAAACGATTGAAACACGAAGCAGTGGTATACGTAGGTTTGTAGAGCCCGTCTCTTCATTCTAATGCTGAATGTAGCATAGTTAGCAATCAATATTCACAAACGTATGTAGACATTTTTTGTGTTTACAAATGCTAAATTTACAACAATGCTTATCTTCTCGGTCGCAAGGAAAATATCAGCAGTTCTAAATGTACTCTGATGTATGTATTCTATCAGAATACTCGTGCGTTGCTACGGAATGAGAAATAATTTTTCTTTAGTACTTTTATTTATTTAATATATATGCCATATGTAATGTAAATATGATCTATTACATAAAAACATCATGTTTTGTCTTGATTTATCCTTCTTTCTCTTCGTCGCATGGCTTTATTATGTTTTTTGGTTTCGGTTTAGTAACTTAATTCATTTTATATCTCTCTAAAATAAGCCCAAGGTTTGTACCAAAAATTTAAAAAGAATCTCTTGATTAATATGGATCATGAAGGCCCACATTGGCGACATTCACAAACAACTCAATCCCTCCAAAGCAGAGGCGTGTGAAGGCTGCATGGCATCGTGCAACGGCATGAATGTGTCATGGCCATGCATGACGGCAGCAGTCAACGAATGACCATGGTGAGGCATTTCTTGAGTTGAGGAGGACCGAGGAGCGCAACATCGTCCAGCCCCGATGCGAGGAGGTGCTCAACAGCTTTGGCATGCATGATGATGACTACATTGTGCCTTGGAGGAGGATGCTAGCGGGTGATACATAGTGCAAGGTGACGGCATCCAGAAGGAGAGGCAAATTGGGGGATCCGTGGTGAACATGGAGTATCGGTTATAAGGACTTCATTTATGGAGCCTCTCGTGATTGTATTAGACACAATTTATTTTCTGCTTGTCCATAATGGTTGGTAGTTTATTATTAAGAACCGGATAGAATGAAAAAACAAATAAAATCCTGCTCATGAGGAGAGAAGATTCTCTTTCCAAATGAGGTGTGGCATAACCACCGAGCTAACCTTAATAATAAATATGTGGTCCATAGCTTCACAACAATTTCAGAATTATTTATTGTAATTTTAACAATGTTTCTTTTCAATAAGAAGATACATGTACACCTATCTTCAGAATACCATATAGTACACAACTCTATTGCCAGACTGGACCGATTTTTTCTTTGAGGGAAGCCAGAGTGAACTGATGAACACCAACCAGTTGTCAATGGCCCACCAAGGCCTAATAAAAAATTACTAATTAATAAAATGTGTTGAGAGAATGAGCATATGAGAATGGGGCATTCATGACGCTACACCGGGAGCTAAATCGACGTTCAGTGATGGCGAGCAGCTTCGCCACCCATGTTGTTGCTGCCTGTTGCGTCCACTTTCTAGATAAAATTTTCCTATAATGAAGCACATTACCATGGGCATCCCTGTGATGAAAGCATATGTGAAATCTCTGCAAACCACTCGTGATCCCCCATTCATCTCTTTTTCGATAAAAGCTTGCCAATTACATCCAGAATCATGGATACCTCTGATCCATGAATGCAGATATCCATGAACGGTGGACAACAATGGCACGCCCTGGATAACATGCAATCTGAAGTAGTGAAATAAATACACTTCCATCTCTAAGATGGCATGTTATACAAAATATATTTCTAGGCTATTCATGGAGAAATTGTGTAAATAAGGTACAGTTCTACCTGTTGGATCCAACACTGAAAGTGAACTCCGATGTGGATTTTGCCGATTTAAAATTAGATCTTTGTAATTCCAGGGAAAGTAGTTCTCGGTTCCTCTATTATGGAAAACTTGCCAAACTGTAGAATATAAAACTCACTCAAGAATTTCACTGTAGCAGAAATAATCAAGCTAGTTGAATTAGTGAATATCACGGCAGGTTTCTAACAAAAAAAATTATTTGAAGAAATAATCCTCAAAAGCTTAGTTCTGAAGAAATAATCCGCAGAAGCTTAGTTGAGCAGGTTCCTCACCGGAGTTCGGATCAAGCTTACACAAGGAGCAAAAAATGCTTTTACAGTGGCAGGATTAAAGTGAAAATATACTAACTTATGTTAGATAAATCACTTCATGTTGCCTACAAGAAAAATCAAACACAAGGATATCGATGGTAATCAACGAGATGAATGGAAGAGATGGTTAGCATACAGGACCTATATTTTAAACACCAACGACATAGTTGATAGACTCCTACTCTCAGACAAGATGTGTGTAATTTCTTTATATGATGTAGAAGTACAATACATTATTTAGTTAATTGATTGGCAAGAAATCACCTGCACTGAATATGAACACACACCGCTCGTCCCCGGATTTGATGCCCAGCTCAGCCTCGTTGAGCTCCTCCTTCTTGCGCTGCACGCTGCGGTCTCCGCATGGCCGTCGTCCAGTCCGCGCTGCTGCGAAACCATCGCCGGCAGAGGGACGAACTATGGGCTCCTCGAAACACACCCAGCTCGTCGTCGGGTTTGACGCCCAGCTCAGCCTCATCGAGCTCCTCCTGCCTGTGTTGCACGCTGCTGGCTGCGTCTAGGCATCATCCGGGTCGCACTGCTGGGATGGAAGGTAAAAGTAGCCACTCGAAATAAATTGCGGTATGAGAGAGGAGAGCGGAAAATTGATCGAGATCGGGAGAAGGTGCAGCCAGAATCGCGATGGGTGCGGCCACGTGAGAGTGGAGCGAGGTAAACTAAGAAATTTTGAATATACGGTGAGATAAAATAATGTTTGTTATCTGGTTAAGTTTTGCGTGGTCTGTTAGCTTAGTTAGCTTTTTACCTGGGTGTATAAATCTGACGCACCGTGGAAATTGTTAGTTTCTGTTAGCTATTGAGACAAGCACGTGATAAGAGATAAGGGGAGAGGGAATCAATGTGGAGTGGCATTTTATTTGTAATTTTTGTATGTGTGACACCAGACATTCACCACGCTTTTGAAATTAATAGTAAAGATAATTTCACTACGGAGAGTATACTTGGGATAGTAGATGAATATGTGGTTGTGCTGCAGCTTCAGAACGAGGTCATGTATCTAATGTTTCTAGACATATTAGGTCCACGTTGTAATCTTCAAACTAAGCAAACATTATGATAGGCTTTCTCTATATATTTTCTATTGTTTATTACTAAACGAGTTATGGTGGACCTTTTAAACAAACTTAAGACCTGTCAGAGAAAGTGTCCGTGAAGGAACAAGGGGTCCAACAAGCCTTGAGTTCGAGGGAGGGCTGAACATGTGTTCCGAGCTACTCAACAATGGTAGGGACGACGGCACACGAGCACGACAGAGAGGGTGACACAAGGGTTTTTTACCTAGGTTCGGGACCCTCGTGAGGAGGTAAAGCCCCTACACCTTCTTGGTTGTATTGCTCGCGGTGTTTTGCGAGGGTACATTGGTGTGTCAATGTCTAGGGTTACAGATCGCTAGGATTGACCCCTTCTAAGGTAGGAGAAGGTCTCCTTAAATAGGTCCTCTAGGCATCTTCCCCCTTACATGGGCAGGAAGGGTCACCACATCGCCGTCCACCAGAATCTCGGTCTATAAGACTACTTTCGGTGGCCTAGGTCCAAGGTCTCTCTCTGATCCTTTGCACTTCAAACGTTCCTCGTGCTGTCCTCTGCCTCCTCCCAAAGCTAGTCCCTTCGGTTTTGCTTGTCGTTGTGTGGGATTGTCTGTCTCCTTTCTTGCACCGAAACGGTAAAAGGTGGATTGCTGCCACTGCTGAGGTCATCTTCTCCTCTTTAACACCAAATAGGCTAGACCGTCTCTTCGGTACCGAGGCGGTCCGGGGAGTCCACGGTCTAGCTGGAGCAGTACACGTTTGTCGGGGTGAGCCGTATTTTCCTCCCTTGCCGCGTAATTACAGATGTACCCCTAAGGAACGTACCAGAGTATTCGAGGCCCAAGGAGGAACCTTGAAGCTCGCGAGGCCTCCTCCTACGTGCATCTACCTCCCGAGGTTGGGCTACCCGGGATTGAGGTTAAGGTCCTGTTGAGGCCTCTAAGAGGGCGATGGCCATGGGATTCCCTCCTGAGATCGCTTCCACCGGGCTCCCCCTTTACATAGGGTGTTGTGGATCGGGCGGCGGTTCCCGCGCCCATAGGATCGTGGTACCCCGGGTGCCAGGACTCCGGACAAGACCGACTTGCATACGATTTTGCGGTGCGAGAGTAGTTTTCATGCGTTGGGACCCCCAACATAAGAACGCGAAGTGGTTCCCGAAACAACGTCACTTAGCGTTCCGAGTGTAGAATTTGTGCGCATTGACGGTCCATGACACAACCGGTATGTGTTTTACCATGGACCTCCAATACTTGAAGAGCACATTGATTGTGTGAACATGCAGATTTTGTAACATGTCTGAGTGCATGCATGACTTAACATCGTGAGAGGATGTCCTATAGGCTTATATGACCCACAACACGACCGGTACATGATTTTCAGCTCCGATAATTTAGTGAAGCACGACATAGTCGGGTGTTCTCTCTACAAATATGTCCCGATTATACTTCCACTTCAATCTTTCCCATACACAATGAGACTTGCAATAATCAACTCTCTATTTGACCGTTGCGCCCCAGAGTCGCAAAGAGAAGTATAGTAGTTATAAAAGATATCATGAAAGGTAGACTATATATAGATGAAGAGTAATGGGGCAAGATAGTCCCACATTTGAATTGATTCAAAAAAAATAGAGGGATAGTCCAATGAATAAAGGCAGAGAAGCAGTTGGTGATTGTTTTGAGTAGACCACGAGATGACTTCAACGAAGTAATTGGATGGCCTCATTGACTAAGGTGCCAACATGAAATACAAAGGTTAGATGAAGTATAACAGCACTAGGGTGGTGCATTTGCATGGATGCAAGCTTTAGGAATTTTGGCAAGCCTCTGGAAATGGTATTCAATAACTAAAGGAAATGGATGAGTATAGATGCATGCATGATCGTCTACTCAGTAATTGGAATCTTTGAGGGTTCAAAACCAAGTGACAACATGTAGATGATACTAAGAGATGGTTTTATGTTGGATAGTACCACATTTCCATGCTAGTAATTATTTTGAATTCACTTTCTTGTCAAACTTTGTATTTTTTAAATGAGGCAAAAGGTGATCCTATTTGTATGCCAGAAATATATAGAATAACCATAATGGTTTTATAGTAGAAAATCATCTATATAAATATAGGAGCCTTGGATATCGAACCCATGATTTATTAAGGATTTAAAATTCAAGGAATGATTTGTCAACCATTTCCATGCCAAAAATTTTTTGGAAGAACTATATTTCAGAAAAGTATTGTGGGTAATTAATTATTTATTATGAAAATAGTTTGAGGTATTAACGGGATCACTCCTCCAACATTTTATTTGGCAGTAGACTCCTCTCTGCGAGCCTCGAGACGTGGTAGTGAGGAGAACCGTTGTATGTCATCAAGGTTATGCAAATCCTCTTATTACATAGTCAAAGTCGATCAATGTTATATTTAGGCGTATTGTTTATCGACAAATTTATGGATAGAGAGAGTGTATATGTTATCTGTCCTGACACAAATTCGTAGCATGCAAACACACGAACAAAGAGCAACCCCATAACACGTCGCAATATATAGAGATGGGTGATTAGACGCTTCTGTTTTTAAAGCCATCCCAACACCATATCGAACTGTAGCAAAGTATGAGTACTTAATTTGCATGACGCGTTCTCTGCACTACTGTCTCTTCGTGCCAACGACGGTATCATCCTGACAGAAGATTAGTTCATGGTCATGAGAAACAGAGAAGGAATCGAGGAGATGAGGTTACATGTGATATGTTATGTAGCGGTTGCCGTGTATAGAAGTAGAAAATATTAAATAATCTTTTATAACAATGTGTCTGGATTTTGTGCCTCGTTAGTATGTCATATGTCATCTACATTTACACAGATCGTGTGACTATGTTTTCAAAGTGCATCGGTCCTTACACATATAGGCTATAGATTTTTCTAGCGACTCTAAAACGCTATTAAAATGGAGAAAATTAGGTGTACTTGATTTTCATGTAGCGTGCTCTAAATCATTGTGTTTTCAAGCCAATGATTGTACTATTCTCCATAGCAGTCACCATGTGGAGAAGTAAAGAACATTAAAAAAATTTAAGAATAGGTCGTCTCTTTGCCTCGTATTTCCCAAAACCATCCAAAACTGACTCAAAATTCTTTGACAATAGACCCTCTCTTTGCCTCGTATTTTCCAAAACCATCCAAAACTTACGCATGAAATGACCAGATATCATTCAAACTAACACGAACTGCACATAAAATACATGAAACAACTCATTTCGTCATACTTTTTTAATCCAAAGTTCTAGTCGAGATTATAGATTTACAGTGACTTAGCAAAACAAACGCAAGAAAGAAAATGCGCTCTTGAAAAAACTACTCCTTCTTCTACCTTTTGGAGGGCCCTGCCTTTCCATCGCCACGACAACGAATCTTGCTTGTGGTGGAACCTCTACCATGGTCGTCGTCGTTGCCGGCAGAGGAGTAACCGAGCCCTCTGCTCGACACCGACACCACGTATTCATCATCTTCCTCCTCCTCAATCTCCACCTCCTGGTAATCATTTTGGGAGTTTTATTCCTCGTTATGCTCCTCTCCCTCAATGTCGTATCCTTCCTGCTCCTCGCACTCCTCCCCATCATAGTCCTCATCATCGATATAATCCTGCAAATCATTATGATGGAACTCCCTCATCTCGTCCGCCTTATGTGCCACCATTCAATTTTCCCTACGCATCGCCTTGTGCTTCTTGTGCCACTCCTCTGCCTCTTCCTCCTCCTGTAGCCCCCTCCACCTAGACCGGACTCCCTTCTCTCGCTCAAGTCATTGGAGTCGGTGCCCTTGCTATAGTCGGTATCATCGGTATTGTTGTTGGAGTGGTCGGCGCCAATATTGTAGATGAATCCGATGTCGAAATTGTTGGAAGAGCTAGCCTGTGCTTTCTCATAGCCATCCCTCTTAACGTTGCCGAGAGCACCAGCCTTGGCATTGTCAACCTTGGAGGCGTCGGCCGGAACATAGGCGATGGTCCCGGCGTGGTCGGTGCTAAACGAGTCGCTATTGGAAGTGATAAGGAAAGACATTCTCAAGAGAGACGCTTGTGAAAGAGCGTTTTTCTAAGAAGCCACCTGCGGTAGTGGCGGGATTGGAATGGGAATAAAAGGAGACGGAAAATTGCAGAGCAAACAATTTATGTGGAATAATAATGGCATGTGGGAGGACGGACGTAACTTAATACCTCTTACATGCCACGCGTATAGTTACATGTATGCACTCATATCCGTTCTCACTATGGTTCACTTTTGATCTTTTTCGCATGAAACACGTTCGCATCCAATATAATCGCAATCAACGTTCTCACATTAAACAATTTCACACTAAATGGTTTCTTTATCTCTTCAATGTGCAAGAGGAAAAATACGTAACACATGCAGAACAACGGAAGGAAAAAGTGAGAACCCAAAAACTAAAGCAAAAACAAGGCCAAATAAAATAGTGAGAATGGAAAATAAGTTTAGCGAACGCAAAACAACAAAAAAACTAAAAGGCGAATGAAGGAAAACAAAATGGAAGCTGATATGTACCAAACACCCACTTCATCGTCAATGGTCGTTTGGACCATCGCCACCCGCAAAGTCATCGACGATTGGAGCATCCCAAACCGCACCCTCATCAAACTGACCACCACTGGCATGAAGCTAAACCATATGAAACCCACGAGAGCAAGACCTAGGCTACTATGACCATGGGAAGCTGCATTGCCTGCACCGGCTGTGTTCACCGGACCGAGGAATGCGGCTGACGATGGGATCAAGCTAAAAGAGGCAGCGATGAGAGAAGAGAATGCTATATCCGATAGGCGCTTGTGACGCACATTTTATACTTCAAGCGCTGACGGTGAAAACTGGAAGAAGAGACATGTAAGGCATGGTGCGAAGAAGCACATCACGTGTGGGCGTGTCAAAACAGCGAGGAGATCCGCTTCCAGGTCGTCGATATCCCGCGACAACCCACATCCAATGAGAGACAGTGTCACCAACTCTAGATTGGGCGTGTTCCAATGCATGGGGTGTAACACCCTCGAATCGGCCCTATGCAAGTTTTAGCGCTTCCCGCCAAACCCGCATAGAAACGATTCAAGGACGCCCACCAGGCACTTTCGTGCGGGTGGAAAACAAAGTAATATCATTACACAATAGTCCATGATGGAACCCACAGAACAGATATATATACAGCAACGACTCACTGAGTCAATAATACAGATATACAGTACAAAGATCCAAATCATCTTAAAAACGATACAACATCCGAGTACGGATAAGAAGCAAATTGAGCTAAGAGCCCTGAAGAATAACCAATGGCTTCCATAACCCTGTCCAGGCCAAGCCGGAAGGGTAACCCTACTAACGACGTCGAACTTATACCTATTAAACAAAAGGGGTGCCAACAAAGGGTGAAGGGAAAAAGAGGAGCGTCAGTACTGAGGCCAGTACACGGCGAGGCTACAATTCGGCGGCTCTCGCCTACATAGGTATGGTGGACTGAAGCGGCAGCGCAACATGCACTAAACAATCTATAGAGACTCAATTCAACTGTCGGCTATTAGAGAGGGATAAGAAAGACCTATTCGAAACCACCTGATACTAACACCAATCATACCCATCCTAGTATTCCCCCTAGAGACCAAACGAGGAAGTCAAACCGAAGAACTCACATAGTTGGCAGTTTTATTCATTCTATTTTACTTGAAACAATTACTAGTCAGATATAGATAGCATGAGTCATCCTGATAGTATAAGTAGTAGGCAGCTTTAGTTAACCATTCAGTTGTAGTCGCAGTACTTACTAGTCAAATATAATTAGCATGTGACATCCCAAACCCAGCAGTTGTTGGCACTTTTATTTCATTCCAATGGAGTTGCGATACTTACTAGGCAGGTATAACATGACACGATACACCCTAGTTCCACCAGTTGTTGGCACTTTTATTATCCATTCCGTTATAGTGAAGCTGATTACTAGTCACATATTAAGTCAAATTTATAGCACTACTTTAGTTATGCTTGTCTATGATCGAGATACTGTGCTCCAAGTCGTCCATAACTGTGGACACGGCTTTGAGAAAGATTTACCCTACAGGGGTGCACAAATAGCAACACACACACGATCAACCTCGAAAAAACCAAATCAAAACCCAACGAGGCTTTCACGACAAAGCAATCACAGGATTCATAAATTATTTCAGGGGCCACCCCATTAAGCTACCCACAACGAAGTTGGCCGGCTCTGAGACGGACCCAAGGTTTGTGCCAATGGCTGTAAACGACTGGGAACCCGAAAGTGTGACTGGGCTTGTCGATACCGCGAAAACATTCCACATTCCGAAACAGTACAGGTGCTCCACGCACAATCGTAAATAAAGCAGTAAAGCATGGCATACGTTCAGGATAGTAATAAAGCCCCAAACTACTTTGTGGCCCCAAGAAATAAGAAATGAATCAAGCTCTGGCTAAGGGGGATCCATAGAGTCTCTCGGATATGGATAGTGCGAATAATCAAGGAACAGGTATCAAGTACTCGGGGCCTACGGGACACAAGTGGACATGAAAAACCAAATAGCATATATTGCCCACCGGTGCCTCTTTCATTAGTTGTCCCAGCAATTTAATAGTTGTATTTAAAGTCATGATCAACTCCACCGTAAAGCATATGACAACATTCCAATAACTGTGTGGTACTTCACGACACGGGATCGCACCTGAGCAAGCGACTATGACTCGCAAGGCCATCTATCTATCAAACAACAGGTAATAGGACGTGTCCAAGGCAATATAAAGGCTGCACAGAATATATCTGGTACGGAACACTAAAGCATCGCAGCACGGATAGCAATCGATCAACAGGAGGAAATAAAGACTATAAATGCAAAATAGGTAGAAAGGGGGAGAATGCTCGCCTGGGAAACACTGCCGAAGATTCATTATCCGAAGAACTTGTCGATACTCGCATCAACTCAACGACCTAATCCGCGAAGAACCAAAGCACTAGAAGAAACACCGGATGCACTATTTAATACTACGGTAGAAGAATGGGCATGTTTATGATATGATGCCTGACATGGCAAAGATGCGATGCAATTAGGCAATATTAAGCGGAACCGAGGTCCCGACAATTAATTATATGATTTATGTTGTTTAGATACCCCGCAATTTGAATGTTGTGTTAACAAGGCAAATCGTGGCATCGGTTCGCTACACAAATTTAAATGGAGCCAATATACGACTAGAATACCCCGCATATACTCTCCATATTTAATTATGAGGTGAATCGACAAGGTACCCCAAACAAATAAATATGTATGCGAGCATGAACAATTTAATATGCAACATTTGATAATGTCATATTATAAAAATAGGGGTCTCGGATAAAGGGGTCACACATTAGGGTTAATGATCTTGGGGCTCGGAGGGGTTCGGGTTCGGTCTTCGGGGTTCGGGATGGAGGACTTGGCGTTCCGTGATGAAGGTCTTGGTGGTTCTGACTCCATTTGTCGGTGCCCGACTTGGGTTGCGGTGTTCGGGTCGTCGGCTCCGGGAAGGAGATCTTGTCGATCCGGCGTCATCGGATCTGCAAAGAACTTGGGGTTCCGGTTTTATTGGTCGGTGACGATCTTGAATTAACATCGATGGTCTATCTTAGCTTGTGGGGTTGTTCGAGGATGTTCATGTCGTTGCAGCACTTGGCGTCAGTCGATCTTGATGACAACACGGTACCCGAGCATGGTGAAGATTGATAGGGGCCAACCACGAAACAAAAACAAACAAAGCATAGAGGCAGCTGCCTGATGCGGAGTACATCAGCACCAGCAGTTCAAGCGCCAGAAGCATCCGGCGTGTGACGCAGGACGTGCTACCACAAGAACGAAAGATCGAGGCTGCAAATAAAACAAGCACACTCCCTGGAGGGGTGCACACGAGGTGCAGAGGGGGATTCAGGCAGGCGCAGACCGGCGGAGGAGCTCGCTGCGGCACGGTGACGTCGAGGCCTGGACAAGGAGAGAAAAACGACGTCCGGCCCGACAGCACTGAGGTCGATGGAGATGAAGGTCGTGGCGGCGAGATGCTCGGGCGAAGGAAGAGGCGGAGAGGACGGCGTGATGAAGTGGCTCGGTGGTGGAGAGCACCGATGTAGCGGTGGAGCAGGGAAGCAGGGAGATAGCAAGGTCGGCGGGCTCGCTGGCGGCCGAAAACGGAGGGGTCGCTCGCTGCAGGGCTTGGCGCCGGGGCTCACATGCTGGTTCGGAGGGAGCCGTTGTCGGGTCAAGGATGCGGTGCTGGTACCTGGCAGCGGATGCAGAGGGGCGTCGACTGAGGGGCTCGCTGAAGAGGGATGCGGCGCGAGGTAGGGCGAGCAGGGCGTAGACATGGTCGGAGCAGAGGATGGCCGTAGTAGGAGACGGGCTCGGCGGTGTCGGTGCAGAGGCGAGGGCGGCCATGGCGGCGGAGCTCAGATGGGCTACGAGGTCGGATCCCATGGCCGTGCTCGGGGATGCAAAGGCGCTCGCCTTGGCGGCGGGGAATGGCGAGGCAGAGAGGTGGCGGCGGGAGTGAGGAATCGCGGGGTCGGGGGGCATCGGGTCTTAGAGGAAGATGATGCGGGACGGTAGGTAGCGAGCGGTGGTGAGGACTGCGGGCCGGGGTGGGGTCGCGCGCTGGGTTGACCACGAGGGTTGGTGGCCCTGGGGTACGATCGGTAGTGGGGTGGATCACGCGCAGGGTTGCGGTAGCATGCCTGTCGGTGCGTTGCATCGAGGGGAAAGGGTTGTGGTGCACCGTGGGGTAGGTAGTGGGTGTGTGATGACTGCGCCTGTGTGCGGCAGGGAGTGGTTGGTCAGGGCAGGTTAGGTTAGGGCTGTGGTTGTTGGGTGGTAGGCTGGCTGGTTGGGCCTTTTGGGCCTGGCCAGCTGCCTCCCCTAAAAATACTTTTATTTCTTTATTTTTATTTTAGTATATTTTTGTAAATAGTTTTTAGACAAATAAAAGATCCACAAAAGACCAGGGTTTTTAATTTGAAATAAAGACGGGGATATTAAGAAAACAAACATAGGCTTTTATAAAAAAATTTAGACAAACTTATGCATGATGATGACGATGCTCAAATGCAATGTGGCATGATGACATGAGCATGCGGTCATGATGATGCACAAACTAGAAATAACAAAGCGATTTTCTAGTAGTGGTTTTACCGGGGTGCTACATGGGGTCAACGCGATAACCCGCGTACACCTAGTGTCTAAGATGCCAGCTCATGTGTCAGGCGAGGGTTTGCACTACTAACTCGTTATTGTGTGGGTCCGCCTGCATCGAATCTCTGTGAAACCCCACAGATGTCTACGGTCTATGCTGCAAGCTCTATTATATGCCTGTAATTATCTGCATCGTCCACACTCTATGCAGACGGATTGTAAAGTTTTATGTCGCCATGTTGTATAACACTCCATGTTTGGTACTCTTGTTTGAGTTGGTTTGGATGGGTAAATTTTGGGAGAACAAAAACTTTTTATGTTATAATGCATGATGTTTTGTGATGCTAGTTTAAAGTTTCGAAACTAGATGAATTGCCTTCATCTGCTATTTTAAAAGGATGGTTGTTTTTTATGGATTACATGCTAGCCTTGAGGTTGCTCGCGCCCTTACCAGCTGGAGTGCGCACACCGTCGGCAACGTCAGACAAAAAATGGCTGTATCCCGTGAACTACTCCTATGCTTCGACAAAGCCCAAGAGAATAGAATCCTCTCCCATCACGAGGACTGGCTACGCAAAGAGATTAAGCACGCCTACCTAGGACTCGCCTTCCTTGATAGGACCATGGCACGGCAGCGGGCGTGGCTTGCATTCCTTAAGGATGGCGATGACAACACCTCCTTCTACCACCGCCAGTGCTCCTACCGCAAACACAAGAACATGATATATGGCCTCACAGATGGAGATCGGATCCTCATCGAGCTATGACAACAGTCGCGACTGACTATTAAGATCCTCGCGACTATGGCAGGGCGGTACGCTCTGCTCTCTTGCGACCTCTACTCTAATCAAAAGACTAAAGGCCTCTATAGAACATGAAAAAGGCGAGGACTGAAATGAGAAAGGAAGGACAAGACGACTTCGGTTCACACGTGAAAGTGCTTCGAAAGGTGTCAGCAGGTGCGCTATGACGACATGGCAAGACCGGCATTAAGCCACTACGAGGACCTCCTTAGCACGGATCTGCAGCGAGATTGCACCCTTTAGTTCGGCGGCCTCATCAAGCCCGACGCCTCGCTCCTAGCCCTTGACGGGCCCTTTGGGGAGGAGGAAATCTGGAACGCTATAAAGAAGATGTTTGCGCACAAGGTGCCTAGACGCGATGGGTTCACTTCTGAATTCCTCCGCGCCTGCTGGGGCTACATCAAATCCGACATCGTCGACGTGTTCTAGGAGCTCTACGAGATGCGAGGGCGAGGGTTCGCCCGCCTCAACCGAGCACTCCTCACACTCATACCCAAGCAGGCCGGTGCCAGCACGCTTAGAGACTATAGGCCCATAAGCCTGATACACCTGATGGCGAAGCTTTTTGCTAAGGTCCTATCGATGCTCCTAGCACCCAAGATTGATAGCCTCATCAGCCCCACCCAGAGCGCCTTCATCTCTGGCCGAAGCCTCCACGACAATTTCTTCCTCGTGTGTGAATCTACTAGGATACTTCGTCGCCTTGGCGAGCCCCGTCTACTCCTCAAGCTGGACCTCGCCCGTGCTTTTGACTCGATCTCATGGCCCTTCCTACTCGAAGCTCTACACACTATGAATTCAGCAACCACTTCCTCGAGTGGCTGGCGATCCTACTCTCCTCGACAAGCACGCAGGTCCTGCTCAACGGTGAGCCTGGACCCGCGATCTGGCATCGGAGAGGCCTCCGGCAGGGCGACCCGCTGTCTCCGCAGCTGTTCGGCCTTGCCGTCGACACCCTCAGACGCCTTTTCAAGCGTACCACTGACCTTGGCATTCTACGTGAGCTACATCCCCGCCGCTCGATCCCACCGATCAGCCTCGACGCCAACGACGTAATTATGTTCTGCCATGCACAGGCTGGAGATATCAAAGCTGTGCAGTGAACCCTGGAGCTCTTCGGGAGTGCCTCAGGGCTCCATGTCAACTACACCAAGACTACCGCCACTCTTATTCGCTGCGACCCCGACGAGGTCACCTCGATGATCACACATCTTGGCTGCCCCGTGGTCGAGCTACCCTTGATCTACCTGGGTATATCGCTCACAATCCGGAAGCAGATGGCAGCACAGCTGCAACCTATGGTCAATCAAATCACCAGCAAACTACCGACCTGGAAGGCAGGACTCATGGACAAGGCAGGACGCCTTGCGATGGTCAAATCGGTCCTCGGCGCCATCCCCATAAATCAATTGCTTGTCATTGCACCCACAAAGCGACCGATCCGACTCATCGAGAAGGTACAGGGGGGCTTCCTATGGGCAGGACAAGAGGAGGCCAAAGGTGGCCACTGCCACGTCAACTGGCGCCGCGTGGCCCGACCAAGTGACATGGGCGGCCTCGGCATCCGCGACCGCGAGCGAACAAGCCTCTCTCTCAGATTGTGGTGGCTGTGGTTCAGTCGCACCGATGATAGGCACCCTTGGCAAGGAATGGACATGTAGTTCACCTTGGCGAAATGCGACTTATTTTTGCCTCCACCACAATGGAGGTAGGGAATGGCCACACGGCCAAGTTCTGGGAGGATCGATGGATAGGCAGCCAGTCCATCAAGGAGATTACCCCTATGCTACACGCTTGCATTCCTACAAGGTAACGCAAGACTAGGACAGTCGCTGACGCCCTCCTCGAGCACCTCTAGGCCCAAGACATTCAGGGCACCATTGGCATCCAGGAGATAGGTCAATACCTACAGCTTTGGCACACCATTGATGTATCACTCTTAATGATGAGCCTGATCACCCCATCTGGAAGTGGACAGCCAGCGGCACTTACATAGCAAGCTCTGCGTACCGGGCCTCCTTCCATGGATCTTGGGCCTGCCCTGTGTGGAAACACAATTGGAAGGCCTGGGCACCCCCTCGCCTCAAGTTCTTCCACTGGTTGGCCTTTCAGCACCGATGCTGGATTGCGCAGCATCTCGAGCGCCACGGCCTACAATACCATCCGCGATGCTTGCTCTGTGACCAAGCGCCTATGACCATGCACCATCTGCTCGTGGAATGCCCCTTCTCGCGAAAGATCTGGCATGAAGCCCTCGCTTGGCTCCACATGACCTGTAGGATCCCCGGACCGGAGGACAGCTCCTTGATCGAGTGTCTTACCCAAGCGAAGCATGACACACTGAAGCCGCTTCGTAAGGGCCTGGGGTCCGCCGCACTGCTTATACCTTGGATAATCTGGAAGCATAGGAATAGCTGTGTCTTTGACAAACTACCAACGTCAGGAAGCACCTTTCTAGCCGCAATCAAGGACAAGGCATGCTTATGGGAAAGGGCTAGGGCGCTAGGCCTCATGACTATTCTTCCACCGACGTGGGATGTACACTGAACAAGCACCTTTTGTTTTGACCTCCTAGGAGGCTTGTAACTATCCTACCTTTTCAATGAATGAAATGCAAAGGTCCTTTGTGTTTTCTCAAAAAAATCACCATCTAACATGAAATCCTAATCACTCTTTAACCTGACAAAAACCCTAAATCCAAACCTCAAATTTTGCTAAGTAAAAAGGATGTTAAAATGTTCAAACTTTGGAGCCATGGAGTTATTTAACATACACATCCAAGGCCATGAAAATGGATCGTCTTGTACCTATTCATGTCTAGAAGTAAACCACACAATTGCCTTGGAGTAGATCCCTCTCTTAGCCAGTATTATCTAAATGCTTTAAAGCCTAGTCACTAATCTGTTTTGACACTGTTAAAAAGTTCCAACTTTGGAAGTTGCTACTTAAGCCATCAAGGCTAGTTAGCACCCATGCAAGCCATGCCTCTAACCAATAGAATCTACTCTTCACTATAATCCAATCCTCTTTGCCTAATGAACTCTGTGTCGTGGATATGGCCACGACAGGTACTACGGGGTAGCACATGAGAGTTGAGAGGCAAGGCGATGTAGGAGAATCTGGGAGCGAGATAGGCACAAGATGTACCTAGGTTCACATCCCCTCGGTGGAGGATATCTACATCCTGCTATTAATCCAGTATATGATCATGATTGGTTTACAATGGAGCTGCCATAGGCGGAGGGAGAGACTATGTATAATTTGGCGTACCCCCATGGGCTACCCCTGATGGCTTTATATATGCATCTAGTTAGAGTTTATAAGTGCTCTAATGGGCTTTGTATTGGAGTCACCGTATTGGGCTCCCAGTCGTCGATTTATCTGGATCGAGTATGTGCTAGTCGTCGTACTTAGCGAGACGATCTGCTCTAGGATAAGCTTCAGTATACTCGATCCAGCTAGAGAATCTGCTTCATGGATGTACCCCGATTGGTATTCCCCCATCAGTAGTCCCCGAGCGCATTAAGGACTCGATGATGACTTCAAGACGCCAATTCAGCTCAGGCAATTTTAGGGTGGAGTGGATGGCGAATCGTTGGTGAGCTCCTGAAATAAATAAATAGCTCATGAAGTAGTTCATTCGCCAAGGCGAGTCGACGTGCCAGGCGAGTCGCCATTGGGCAGAGTCGCCCCTTAGAGAATTTTGACTACCGTCTTGTTAACTTGTTATCGTAGAGGCTGACGAATGGCGGCCGTGGAGGTGGCCAAGTCGTTGATGATGAAGTCGCCGAGTTGGCACTTATGACTCTACGATGGGAGATCCCGCGACGGGCGAGTTCCTAAGCATGGCGAGTCAATGATGGTAGGTTCCCAAAGAGTAGAGAATCCGTGGGGGAGGGGGGAGAGTCTCCAAGTGTGGCGAGTCCCCGAGCGTGGCGAGTCCATAAGGGGAGAGTCCTCAAGCGTGGCGAGTTCGCGATGGTGAGTCCACGATGGTGGCGAGTCCCCAAGTGTGGCAAGTCCATGAGGTTGGCGAGTCGCAGTCCTGGAGCCACACATACATACCATGACGATCACATGGGCACAATGATTCATGAGCGATGTAGCACTCAAGGGGCAATGTTGTTGTCAAGGCCAGAGCTGAACAAAGGAAAATTTTACGTGTCGGCCGCTGATTGGAGTTGACTTGCTTTATCCTTAGCTCAATAATATGCCTAGGAATAGTCCTCGAGGCTCTATTTTGCTTGTAGAGGCAACTTGAGACTCTTTAGAGATGCATATTCTGAAAATATTAGTGGTTGTTCCCGACCATGGCGAGTGGGGAGTCCCCTAGTGTTGTGACTGGAGAGCTTGATGACTCTCGAAGACTGGCGACTGACAAATCATCGTGCGAGGTGAGTCCACAAAGGGTGAGTTCCCTTCATTCTTCATCCACAGGGCCTGCTCAAAGGAGGTGCGATGCGGAGGCAGCTCCGTTTGGGCTTTGCTCACCGCACGACAGAGGGCATGCTTAGCGCGGGTCTTGTTGCTATCCAACATGTCGGCATGGCCGATGAAGGTCTTGAAAGCGCTCCTCATCCCCCTACCTGGCATGCCAAATGTCGGAGATTTGTCCCATGAAGGAACTAGGGTCCAATGATTCCTTTGTTCGAGAGGGGGCCGAACACGTGGTTCCAAGGAAACTCGGCGATGGCGGTGGCGGTGGAGAAAGCGCATGACACAGAGATGACATGTGGTTTTTTACCTAGGTTCGGGACCCTCGTGAGGAGTTAAAGCCCCTACTCCTGCTTTGTTATATTACTCGTGTGCTTCGCAAGGGTACAATGGAGGATGAATGTCTAGGGTTTTAGATCTCGAGGATCGATCCCATCCAAGGTAGGACAAGTGATCCTTATATAGGGTGGCGTCAGGCATCCTTCCCCTAGTCCATGGGTGGGAAGGGTCACCATAGTGGCGTTCCCTAAGGTATTGGTCTACAGGGCTTCTTTTGGTGGACCGCATCTTGGGCGGCGGGTGCTTCCCCGTCTGTTGGTAAAGTGGCCTTCTTTTTCCCTGTTTGTCTTCGTTCGGCATCACCCGGTGTATCCCTTGCACCTAAATGGCAACGTGTGGCGCCTGCCATGCTGAAGTCGTCTGTCCTCTTGTTGCACAAAGGTGTCGGACCGGACCTTCCTTTACCGAGGAGAACAGAGGGCACAAAGATACTTTGCCCCTTGTTGGGACCTTCCTTGCTTGCTGACCGCCTGGTGAGATTACCAGTAAGCCCTGGAGCATGCTCCAGAGCATCCAAAGTGGGTTCGGCGGTGGAGCCTCCCGGGGGAACCTCGCGAGGGTGTTTCCTCGCAAAGCGGAGCCTCGCGAGGGTTCCTGTGGAGGGTGTTTCCTCGCAAAGCGGAGCTTCGCGAAGGTTCACCTGTTGGCGCTGCCTCTAGAGGTATTAAAGCCTCTCGAAGGCTCATTACTAGTAGGCGCTGGGACTTCTAACTGTTGGCACGTGGCACCCCGGTTGCTAGGGCCCTGACAAGAACACACCAAAAAGGGGGAATTGTAATTTCCATATATGGGGAGATATCAGTACACATATACTTGTGCACGAGTCGTGGCATTACACTGTCCAAAATGAAGATGCCACCAGAATAACACTAAGAGTACTCGATATACTACACGATTAATTAGTACCAGGAACTAATACTAGCAACATAATTAATTCTAACTCTAATTACATCTATTAGCAAGCTTGTCCAACGAATCTATAATGGCTTGCACAATGCTATCCAATCTAGCGCACCGCTCCCTTAGTGATGCAACACGATCATTTGCCTGATTCTGCAATTCTATGATTGCAGGTTCCATGTATTTGTCATACGTGGCATGCCTTCTTCGTTTGTTCTCCTCCATATCACCCCACCAGATCTCGCCAAAGATTGCCGGAGGTGGACTCAGTGCTCTAAATCAACCCATTGCATCGAATGGCATGAAGCCATGCCCTGACGATGACACAAGAGGAACTTGTGGCCGGTGTGATCTTTCGAGATCTTGTCATAGGCTACATATTGGTGGGTGATTACATGGTCAAGGCACTGACAGAACACAAAACCTTCATGTTCCCCGTATGATTGATGGTCATGGATGTGCTCCAATACTCCAGGAAAGTTGACTTGAGAGAAAAATAGCAATGTGCAAAAACCCTAAAAGCAAAATTCAATGGCAATGAAATCAAAAATGACAATTGCACGTATCGGCATCATGCTTGTCTAATGGAATAATAGATGTATGTGGGGCTCCCTGATTATACCTCTTAGAATAACTATTATGCATATCACCACGATCCCATGATCAGTCTGTCATGGCACATAACCGACAAGTATCAAAGTAATCATCCATTAATTAAGAGGATACAAGTCATACCTCATCTGCCATTATGGCTACATCAATCATCATTAGTGGAACTTCATCAAGCGTAGAGCCTGAGCCATGCCTTAACCTCTACGCAGTTGACTAGGAGAACATCCTAGCTCGCATAGTCATCAACCTCACCTTCTTCTTAATCTTACTTCTTGAATATAACCAAGTTAATAGCCAGGGACAATGCCAGTGAGTACTTTGAATGTACTCCCAAACCACCTAGATAATAACAACGTGAGGATATGCAATATGGATGTGGTAGTAGGAGAGCTCCATGAGAGGTTCTTTTCTAAAATAGTTTCTCTTCTACATATATCTACATATCTTTGTTCAAAACTTTTGTAAAACATTTTGAGAGTCCTTTGAAAAGTTCGGAAAACACTAGGACTAGGTCATCCATTTCTTGTCTCTCAATGATCCACTAACTGAACTTTCCTTCTTCCCTGATCATTTCGAGATAACCTCACGTCCTCCATGGTCACTTTGGACCACCCTATTTTCAGAAAACTCTTTCTTTTCAGAAGTCCCTTTTGAAATCAAAACTAGCACCACTCTACAACAACCTTTCCAACCTTCATAACCACGGACACGGCTATTCAAATAGATTTGAACTCTACAGAGGTTGTACACTTTACGCACACCATCCGGGTACCTGCCCTGATCTCGCATGGATCATGGGTCGAGTAAGCAGTCAAGACCTTCGGAATGCCCAGTCTAGTACAAGAGCCTACCCTATGAGTTGTTCCCATCAAGATCAGGACGTAGGGTACCAAGGATCAACCGGAGTGCCTTTTCCACTACACAAAGTGTGCCCTTTCAATGAGAGGCTCATAGTAAATGCCTGGTGGCCTGTAGACCATTTGTTTCTTCTCTAGGTCGATGCTTCACATGGACCCTTACAGGAGAAAACCCATCCTCCAGAGATCGAAATCCATTGTAGTAGTTGCAAGTCAACCTATACTAGAGTAAACAAACTTCAAGTCCTACCCCTTCCCATATATTAGTAATGTGGTTGCACGGGTTAGTTGTTCTAGCAAACTGCAAAGAGCCGAGTGTGTTTTTTATAAACATTTTTCTCCTCTTTCCTTCAACATCGTTTTTTAAAACAAAAACTTCCTATTTTCACAAACTTCTCTTGGTAGGACCAAGCCTCACCAAGGTTTAACCATAAAACATTTTGTAAACTTTTGCCGGG
This sequence comes from Avena eriantha, assembly GCA_910589775.1. NCBI lineage: Eukaryota > Viridiplantae > Streptophyta > Magnoliopsida > Poales > Poaceae > Avena > Avena eriantha. The sequence goes on from OU342741.1 coordinate 279,452,445, forward strand.
TCTTCCCAACCTATAGTTTTGCTTTGGCTAAAATGGGGGCTCCAAAGGGGTATGGTGTTATACACCATCTACCATACTAAGGATAAGTAGGTTTCATCAAGGGGGTTTTACTTAGTACTACAAATCTGTAATGATTTGGAGGAGCCAAGCTAGTACCATATATAGATCATCATATAATAAAACAATGCAGTTTTCATAAATAGTAGGTAAAAACATGCATAAGTAAGACAGTGGGGCAAGGTTATGAGCAAGTAGGTGGTTTGCCTGTGATTAGCAATATGGCAATATGTACCTGGACTTCTTGTTGGAATACCATAATAACCAGATATAACCATCTTCTTATGGTCTTCGATATAATCGCAACTATCGTCGCCACAGATCACACATGCAAGCAAGCAAGGACACGATCAACACAAGTCATAAGAGCACCATTATAATATAGGAAACAAACATTCAACACATCCCTAGCTTCAGTAGGTTTGTGGTAGATTGAGATCATAGCATTTACTTTAGTTACATTCGTAGAATTGCTTTTATGAATTAGAGGCCATTTACTATTTAAAGAAAGGGTTTTGAAAGAAGGCCAAGTTTTTTATGATACTAATTAAAAAAGGGTATCAATAGATAGGTATTGAATTAACAAAGCCACCAAAAGTGGTTTCATTATTTTATCAATTTTATTTATTTAATTATGATTTTTCTAGTGAATTAAAACCAAATTTTAGAGAATAATTCACCAGAAAATATCTGTAGCTCAAATAAAATTTTCATCAGAGGTATTAGTAGAACGTTGAAATTAATAATTTTGAGAGTTGGATTCACTTCATAAAAATTAATAGAATGCCCTTGGGAAATTCCCAAAGTCAGTTATGTAGTCAATTTGTCCTTTTAACCAGATTTATTCTATAGATCTAAAAGGTATGAGACCAAGGACACTGGATAGGTACTATAAATACCTTCCATAATAGATTATAATTACTATTTTTAGAGTTTTAAAGCCTCCAAAATGATTTATCTAGTGGAAGAACCATATTCAGAAGTGTTTTATTTACTGTATATGATTAATGGCTCAATAAATCTTTAGTTCCTAAACAAAAAAAATTCGATGAAGGACCTTGGTGAAGAGTCATATATATTAGGCATTAAGATTTATAGAGATAGATCAAGGTACCTAGTTGGTCTATCTCAAAGTACATATCTTGATAAGATATTAAAGAAGTTTAATATGGACGGATGTAAGAAGGGGTTCTTACCCGTGTTGCAAGGAAAGACATTGAGTAAGACTCAAAGTCCGGCTACGTCGGAAGAAAGAGAGGTAATGGATAAGATCCCCTATGCTTCAGCCATAGGCTCTATAATGTATTCCATGCTATGTACAAGATTGGATGTGGCACATGCTATTAGTTTGACTAGTAGGTACCAATTTGATCCAGGTTCGGAACACTGGATAACTCTCAAGAATATCCTTAAGTACTTAAGAAGAACTAAGGATATGTTTCTTGTATACATGGGTGAAGAAGAGTTGGTCGCTAAGTGTTATGTCGATGCTAGCTTTGACACTGATTTTGCGTATTTCTCTTGAACGGAGTAGTAATTAGTTCGAGGAGTTCTAAACAACAAGTGGTAGCTGGATCAACGACGGAGGCAAAATATGTTGCTACTTCAGAAACGGCACAGGAAGCGGTTTGGAGGAAGGAGTTTATAACGGAACTAGGTGTGGTTCCTAGTGCGTTGGACCCAATGGTGATCTATTGTGACAACATTGGAGCCATAGCCAGCGCCAAGGAACCAATGTCTCACAAGAAATCCAAGCATATTAAGCACCGATTTCACTCCATCTGCGAGCATGTCAAGGATGGAGATATAAAGATTTGTAAAGTACACACGGACCTAATTGTAGTAGATCCATTTACTAAAGTTCTCCCTAGGGAATAACATGATCAACACCAGAACTCCATGGGTGTTAGATTCATCACTATGTAAACTAGATTATTGCCTCTAGTGCAAGTGGGAGACTGAAGGGAATATGCCTTGAGAGGCAATAATAAAGTTGTTATTATATGTATTCCAAATATATGATAGATGTTTATTTTACATGCTCTAATTGTATTAATACGGAAACCTTACTACATGTGTGTTTAATAAAGAAATAGAAAGTTCCTAGTTATGTCTCTCTATAAACTAGCTCGTTGATTAACAAGATGATCATGGTTTCCTGATCATGGACATTGGATGTTTTTCATAACAAGGTCACGGCATTGGTGAATGATGTGATGAACATTCATCTGAAGTATAACATTATGATCAAAGTCATTATTTTTATATTGCTATAGCATCATACGAAGTAATCTTTATCCTTAGACCATGATATCATGTTAATTGCTAACATCGTAAGAATACTTTGATAACATCAAACGTCACACCGTAATAAGGTGACTATGAAGATGGGTTCGGGTATTCCGAAGGTGTTATGTTGAGGCTCATGGATCAAGAGTGGAATTTGTCAACCCCGATGATTGATAGATATACTCTGGGCTCTCTCGGTGATATCACATTAAGATAGCTTGCAAGCAAGTGATGTGATCACTTGGATGTTATATCACGGGAACAAGAAAAGAGTGCATGTCGGTAACAAGATCAAACTAAGTATTGAGATACTGATGATCGAATCTCGGACATGTAATATATCGCAAGCCAAAGGGATTTAGCTACTATTGTTAAAGGTTCTCTCGATCATAGAAGTCATCGTTGAATGTGTGGGAGTTAGTATGGATCTCTAGGTCCCGCTTCTGATTATTGACCTGAGAGGGGTCTTGATCATGTCTACATTATTCACGAACCGTAGGGTGACACACTTAAGGGTTACCAAACACCATTTGGAGCAAATATTTTCTAGACGAAAGAATTGCAAAGCGTTGGAATTATTTCAATAGACACCGAAATTTTTTCGAGTGAAATTGCTGAAATTGGTTATGCATGTGATATTGAAATGTTGCAGGGGGTTTTATGTGAATGTTTGTTAATTAAAGTGATTAACAAAATTCTGAATAAAATTAATAAAAGAGTTTTATTGAATGAGAGAGCTTTAAATTTGGAGAAATTCAATGCATTTAAAGTGGAGACTTTAAAACAGAATGTGAAGGGGCAAATTTATGTGGAGGGGGTTACCACCACATGAATGGGGGAGGTGAGGGGTCACCCCCATGGGGCACCGACCATGGGGAGGGGCACCCTCCTCCTCCTATAAAAGGCCCCCCTCTCACTCCTTCCTCACACCTTCTCGTGAAGGATCTCTCTCCCCCTCTAGAATTATTTCCCCATGTTCTCAGATTAGTGAGATACATGTTCCCGGTGTCATTTTGTCTTGAAGTAGTTGTTGCTTCTGCTGCATCACTAGAGCGAGGAGGTGGAGGTTGTTCGGTGTCCTGAGCGTGGTGCGAGGATGGATGCACTACTGATTTGCGGCGCTAGGGCTACCACACGATCTTGAGATCAGCAAGCTTTCGACTACATCATCCACGAGTTCCATCTCGTTAACAAAGACTTGTTGTTCTTCGAGGGTATGTTCTTATGGATGTATATCCACCCATTGCTTGTATCTATTAGATAGATCTTTGCGTATAGTAGTTCCCATCGTAGGAATATTTTTGTTTTCTATGCTGTGAACCCAAAAATATTAACTGTAGCTTAGGCTTTTACTTTTACCCGCATTCTCACATGCGTCTTCGTCTTCCTCCAGCCGCATGACCGTTCAGCTCCTCGACAGAAAACCCTAGCCAGAGCTTTCCCCCTTTTCCATCCTTTTCCACCTACACAATGGCCTCCAACGGCTCTGCTCCCTCAATGGCGGTGACTCCCGAGGCTTCCATGGAGCCATCCTAGGGAGTGACTGTCCCACTAGAGGGGATCGTCATCCCTACCTTTGTCGTGGTGGAAACCACCGGCGATGACCAAGGACGAGCGGCGTCAGATGCTGAAGAAGAAGAGGCTGACTCCCACAAAGGAGTGTAGAGGGGCTCTGACCTCTCCGCCGAAGATTTGCAAGAACTCATCTCCGAGGGGTTTCTCCCCACGATGGAGGGCTTGGCTTGGCGGTCGGCGCCGGCCGGTGAGGTGACTCCTTCTTCCCAAGCTGGAGAGAAGGTGTATCTCAAAGCTCAGCTGGTACGTGGCGTAGGCCTCCTAGTCTCCGACTTCTTCCTGGACGTCCTTCATTACCTCCGGGTACTTCCCCACAACCTCTCTCCCAACAACATCCTCATACTTAGCAACTTCATATCTTTGTGCGAAGGATACCTACGAATAAAACCTAGGTTAGATCTGTTAGTGTACTTCTTTACCGTCAAGAGAGAGTCCGTAGAATCCAAGGATGAGCTGCGGATATGTGGAACTATTAGCTTTAATATCCAGCCTAGCCGGCGCTTACCTGGCATTGTGGGCCACGAGTCTTGCAAGAACTGGCAACACACATATTTCTATAGCCCAGATATTCCTCTGCCCAACCGTCTTGAGACATTCCCGACTTTGTCCATGGGGCTGCCGTTGAAGCACCCACTTGGAGGTTCCAAGCCTCCCTCCCGTCTGACAAAGAGTCCAACCGCACCGTAAGTCGGATCGAATGGCTCGTAGACAGAGGCCTAACCGTCTTGGACCTAGCTATGTGCTGGTTCACTAGGTGGATCCAGCCTCTGCAGCACTGCGCCGAGTTGAGGTGCATGTACTCCAAGAACCGGAACGATCCCATGCGTATTTCACAGGATAACTTCTCCACTGACTCCATCAAGCTCTGGCTAAAGGACATTGTCAAGATGAAAGACAGGAAGCATGGGTTCAAGATCAACTATGACATGTTCGAATGCGGCAAGTTCCCACAGGTAGCTTCTGTTCCTTTGTTGCTTGTTATATACTCTAACGTTTTTATGTCTTAAAATCATCAATCTAACACTCCTTTGCCTCGCAGCTGGCGACCTTGGCGGATGATCAGATGGCCTCCCAGGTCTATGATCCCAAGCTAAAGGATATCTAGGTGGTGTCCAATGATGATGCCTCCAAGGATCCTTTGGCTTTGGCAGCGCAAAAGCGGAAGAGATCAACCTCTGATGCTACTGCCAAGGGCAAGACAAAGAAGAAATCAGAGAGTAGAGTCTCTAAGAAATCCACTGCTTCCTTAGAGGCAGAGAAGAAGAAATCCACCAGCATCCCCTTAACTAAGGCGTCTGTTGTGGTGTAAGTGCCTTCATTCTCTGACTTTAGGTTTCATTGCACTCATTCAATTCATGTACTTATACTTAGTACGTTTCAAGAACAAATCTGGTGTTGGTCTAAAGCGATCCTCCAAAGATGTTGGAGGGTCCAAAAATATACGTGATATGCTGACCAAGGACATGACAGCCAAGTCTTCTCCCGCTACTGCTCCCCCTACTCCTGCCGCCAAGCCCATAACAGGCCCCAATGGGCCTTCGTCCCCCATTATTCATGAGACCTCTTCCATGGAGATAGACATCAATCCATCAATTGATGTCTCAGGTTCGGCCGGCATGGACGTTGCTCCCATTGGTCAAGCAACACAGGAGAGTACCTCCTCCAAAATGGCCGAAGCTTCGGCTAAGGATGCCATTGAGAAAGGGAAGCATGTAGCGGAGGGAGCAAAGGCGAAAGAACCTGTAGCTATGGACAAGTCTGGAGCCTCTGAGCCATCAACTGCCATCATCACGCAGCAGGCGGCCGGGGCATCCTCCACGCCTCTGCCTTCAACAACTCCTTTGGTCTTGACTCCTTCGACGTTGTGCCTGGACGACCTCATTAAGTAGGCGGATGCCATTTATAAAAATCCCTGGACCTTCCATCAGACATATGCTCACTTGGCCAACAATCTGAAGATGATTGCCACTATAAGTTTCTGAACTTCACTTCTTTTACTTTGTAATGTATCCCACTGTATTCCTCGAGCTCTTAGGCGGGAAATTAATAGTTTTGGCCTGAGTGCTCCAAAGAACTAAGTGTAGAATTTGTCTGTGTAGCCCCTGAGTTTCTAGTTTAGACTGATAATTCCGACTAGCCACTCTAAGAGAGAACACTAGTTGATTAAAATCTTATACTCTAGCTCCCGAGCATGAAACTGGATAGTTCCGAGTAGATCCTCTAGAGAAGTTAAGCATGGTATCTTCTTTGCAGAATGAAAATGCCTAGCGAATTGCCACCAATTAGAGGTTTGCTAACTTGCGGAAGGAACTGGACCTTGAATAGGGTAAAAGAGCTTTCCTGAAGCAACAGATCAAAAATAGCCAGAGTCTGTTTCATTTTAACAGCTCTTTATTTTTGTCATGGCTCAATTTTCTTCAACTTCTCACAATGCTTTCCGTTTTCCATCTTATACAGGCCATTGCCAAAGCCAAGAGCATCATCGAGCAATCCAAGCATATCCAGGAGCTTGACAATGAGAATAAGATTTTGAAGAAAGATTTGGCTGAAGCTATCAAGGGCCATGAGCAAGCAATGAAGGTGCTACAAGATTCTACTGACACAGAGATGCAACGCTTGAAGAACGAAATTGCGCAGCTCAAGGAACAGAATCGAGCTCCCAAAGAGCAGAATGAAAGAAACCTTGAGGTGTACAAGAAAATTCAGGAGGAGCAGGACATCTTAACAGAGATCTGCAAGCAAGATGAGATGAGCATCTTTGGTAACTTTCCTCTGACTTTGTCAATTTCTGTAAGATGGGTAGTTATATTATTTATACTCATGAACTTTTGTCTCTGATGAAAACACATCCCCTATTGGTTTAACCAACATGGAAGAAGGTCCTCCGGATCCAAAAGAATGCATGATTCTTGCCGGTAGCTTCATCAACACCGCCATTGCCCTGGCCAAGGAGATATCACAGCCCCTCGGCATCAACATCAAGGCGGCATAATCAGCGGCCAAGTACTCGGAAATCCTGCACCGTGCCCCTGAGAAAGTCAAGGACTGGAAAGCCTCTTGCATCCGGGCTGGTGGAAGGATGACATTGTCCTTGGTCAAGGCGCACTATGAAATGCCGACATGGACCTGGTTACCTCCGACATGCCAAAGTTTGACGAGGAAGGAAAGGAAATAGATAGGCGATGTTATTTGGAACTCCCTTATTGGCTACGACACCAAGGTTGCCAAGATGGTCAAGGAAGACATCTTCGGGCTTGCTGAGGAGATGGATGAGGATCTAGCATCTTCTGAATCTAGCCTTGGCCCTTCCGAATTTGATGAACTCTCTAGGCCTGGCTCTTCTATTGATGACGTAGCCACCAAATCTCCTGCATCAGAGCCATAAAAAAATGTTTGTACTAAATGTATCTCTGCAATGTGTATGCGGAAAAAGCTGATGAATTTGTAAGGTGGAAAAACTTGTACTCAAGTTTCCTGCTACTTATCTATTTCCAGTATGTATATTTTTTTAAGAAAGTGCTGGCTTATCCATTATTCTGGTTCGTATGCTTAACCTTTTGTGAGACGGAAGACTCGCAACACATAACTACGCTCTCCGGTGATGATGCTTAATAGCACCATCAACAACCTAAGAGCAAAATTGCCTGCTTTGAGTGCCGAGAAGTCACTACTCTGGAATCCATAGAAAAACTTTAGAAAACGTGTAGACCAGAAAACTTAAGCTTACGCCCGTAGGCAGAATTTTCACAAGTGCAAATGCAAACTTTCGCATAAAGGGTTTATATGATCCAAAAATGAATAACTAAAGGAGGTATAATACTCAGAAATCATGAGTGAACCAAATGCATTATTTCATTGATCATATAAGAAACTTATTACATAATACAAAATATGATAAATGTAAAAGGGATGTAGCTGTGCTATATTCCATGGCTGATCTGTCTCCGGGTAATCATCATCGGAGTCACATTGCTTGCGCTTGTGATTTTTGGCCTATCTTTCTACTCACGAATATCGACGAGGTAATAGGAACCATTGAGAAATGCTTTGCTTATGATGAACGGTCCTTCCCAAGACGGGGATAGTTTGTGTAATTTCTCCTGCTTGTGTCTAAGCGCCAGATCACCCTCTTTAAACAAGTGATGCCTAACACGGTTACTATGGTAGCCACGTAGCTTATGCTGGTAGATGTCAGATCTCTAGCATGCCATCATGTGCTCTTCCTCGAGTAGGTCCATAGATAAGCGTCTGTATTATTCAACATCATCTTCCTTGTAGGCGGCGACTCTTGGTGCATCGTGGAGGATGTCAGATGGTAGGATGGCTTGTGCTGCATAAACCATGAAGAAAGTGGTCAAGCTGGTTGATCTATAGGGTTTTGTTCTTAAACTGCACAATACAGATGGTAATTCCTCGCCCAGGCTCCAGGTGCTTTGTGTAGCGGTGCCTCTAAGTGTGGCTTAATTTCGTGCAGAATTAGTCCATTGGCCTGTTCAACTTGTTCATTTGACTATGGATGTGCCATAGATGCTATGTCAAGATGGATAGCTTTCTCATGATAGTACTCCTCAACTTCTCCGAGAGACAAGTTTCTACCGCTGTCGGTGATGATGCTGTGTGGGAGACCAAATCTCACTGCCACATCCCAGACAAATTTCAGAGTTATTGCCCTATCGAGCTTTCTAATGGATTTACCTTCAATCCATTTTGTGAACTTATCCACTTCTACTAGCAAGTGTGTAAATCCACAAGGTGTTATTTGCAAAGGTCCCACCATGTCAAGCCCCCAGACTGCAAACGGCCAAGTTATTGGTATGGTTTGCAATTCTTCAGCTAGAACATTTGGTTGTCTTCCGTAAAACTAGCACCCAAGACATGTTTGCACCAACTTGTCGGTGTCTGCCTTGGCAGTTAACCAGTAGAATCCTTGTTGCAAAGACTTAGCCACCAACGATTGGGGAGAAGCGTGATGCCCGCAATCTCCGAGATGTATTTCTCTAAGGAGATAAATACCTTGCTGCTAGGATACGCACCATAGGAAAACTCCTATGGTACTTGTTTTGTATAGTTGGCCATCAATGATGACGTAGCCTTTTGCTCTGCATACTATTTTCCAGCTTTTGACTTTGTCGGTGGGCAAAGTTCCATCTTGTAGATAATCCATGAAAGGTTTTGTCCAATTCGGAGAGGTCACTGTTACTGTATTAATAAATGATTCCACTCTATCTAGGTCATCGGGGTCCGCTCCCTTCACGGATGGTGTTTGTAAATGCTCCAAGAAACCGCCTGGCGGAATTGGCGGGTATGAGGAGTATTGCCGACGAGTATGCCATGGAGGGGTCCTCACAATGCGTGTTTAGAGATGTGGGGTAAGGCGGAGAGTTGGCGGGTACGAGGTAACATGGCTTACACAGGTTCAAGTCCCACGATGGTGGCACAACTCTACTCCTGCTATAAATCACTATAATGGCAATACACCGAGTTACAGGGATCGGTTCTCTATGCGAGGTGTTGTATGTTATACGTTGAGTTTTGCCCTAAAGGATCCCATAGGTCGTGTTTATAAAGGCACCAGAACCTAGGGTTATAGGGAAAAGACCTTGCCGAACAAGGTAAAGAGTCCTACACTAATACAACTAGTCTTCGTGTATTTCACACCAAGGCTCCGAGTATGTCTGTGACTCCTGTGTAGCCTTCCTTTATCTGGCATGGGCCTCCCTTCTGGCTCTGTCTAACTGGGCCGCCTAGCAGGTCATATTCCTTGCTACCAACTGTGGGCCACCCGGGTTAGCCAGATGTTGGGGATATACTTTCCGGGTATCCTCACTGTGACTTACTAACCAGGGTGGCCCACTTCAGGTTAGAGCTTTGCTTCACGGGCGACCTAGTTAGGGAGAAGATATGGAGTCTAGTCCGGCTACAGGAAAGCCCAGAAGACTTACCGACATATGCCCTTAGTGTTACTTGTGATTCAAGATGTACTATGTAACCGAATCTTAGTCGTAGCTGGATAGGTCTCTCCTGTAAACCCTAGGCCGGATATCTATATAAGTCGTACTAGGAACCAGCCTTTAGGGCACCCCAAAATAGTCTACAATCTCAAATTGCATAGTCGAAACCCTTGTAACCCAGATTCCGGCTCTGCCGTATTACTGGATTGCTAGAAGGAGTAGGATCCGTCCAAAGCCGACGGACTCGAACCTGGGTAAACTTGTGTACTCATCGTCCCAGAATACCGTACATCTCACACCCCTCTCTTCTGCATGCCTCGAGGACCCCCTCATGGAGAATGTCATTTTACGGCCCGAAAGTTGGGATGGACAGGCAACGCGGTACCCAAGTTGATTTTTATCACCGCGATTCGAAAAGTTGGGGCGCCAATTGCTGAGAGGGGTCTTTCGAGTGAATGATGGCCAAACCACATATTTTCAAATCGTGCCCGTTAAGTCAGGATATTCTGTTACACTAGTTCCTGTTGTGCCCCTCCTTCGCCGATCACTCTTCTTAGCGACCCTGCACGTGTTGTAGGGGAAAATCCATTACTGTACTTTCCTAACTCTCGACACCGAATCTTGCTGCAGCGGCGGCGGTCCCTTTTCTTCCCTTCCCCGACCCTAAATGTGCCGGCGACGGAGGACCTTTTTTCTCCCTCCCCTGACACTGAATCCGGCGGCGGCCCAACATGTCTTGCAAGGCGAAGGTTGTAGCTACGTCACCGACTGAAAAGGGTCCGTCCAGGCCCAAGTCTGGGGCTCAACGCGTAGCTGCGGCGAGGTCTTCAGCCCCGGTTAGCGAGGAGGCTAGCAAGGATTCTGCTCCCAAGGTACCTACGAGCAACGGGTTGAAGAGAAAAGCAAGGCCCACGGCGGATTGTTTGGCTCCAGTGGGCGGATGCAGCACTCAGATCTCGAAGAAAAAAACCCGGGAGAAGAGCGAGAGGTGATTTTTTCTTATCTGTGCCTTATCTTGCAAGTAGATTAGTTACGGCATAATAGAATCGAATGAACTGAAATGTTCCCCTTTTTAATCAAATTAGGCACAGTTTTGATACAAGTGACCTATATGAGTTCACAGTTCATGTTCGGCAGTACACTGCAAAGCTTGATTTTGGTTGCGAGAGGGTTGTGTTCGGGCAAGATGTGCATCTGCTTGTGAATTGCAAAGTGGTTGTGTCTGTTTAGCAGCTGGTAGATATGCTTGCCGCTAGAATTCACTGGGGTTCTAGATAGAGGACAAAATTGGTGTGGCGCAACATGAATGATAACTATCAGCAAATTGAGCACTCCCATGAGCTTCAGATGGTTTGGGAGTGTTGTGCAGTTGATCGTAAGGTGAAAGTTGAAGCGATGATTGATGATATGTATGCAGATGCTGGAGATCTTGCTACGAGAGCTTCTGCTCCTAGAGAATACGGACCAATAGATGCTGATCTGGATAAGTTCAGTATACGCATAGAGGTGGATTCATACATGGAAAAACTTGATGAGGGAGTTAATAAGCCAGTTTTGTCATGTACTGTGGAGATCACTCTCTTCCAAAAACATAACTCTTGATGAAATGAGAGAGATGATCGGTAAGGAAATCACTATTGGCCCTAAGCAGATGGAAAAAATCTCGTGGTGGCATCATAAGAAGCAGCAATTCATAGATGTTTTGGACACTGAAGATCTTATGCAGATTATGCGGCGAAAGAAGCGAACCAGGAAGGTGTTCTTCCTTGGTACCATTTCTGATGTTGTTGAACATGTTATAGTGGATGTAGATGCCCCTGTAGTGGCTGAACAGAATGAGGTGGTCGACGTTGATGAGATCTGATGAGAGCTGCTACCCTGGGCTTGTCATATTGACCGCGGGGTTCCCCTGCCTGTATTTGTAATATTGACTGCTGTTGCATTTAGAGCATGCTTCTGTGATTATGTTTGTTGAGAGATTGCGATATAATGATGTGCGAGCTATTGAGATTTTCGGACATGTCACTCACATGTACTGTACTTGTTTCTGATATTTTGTTTGTTGAGAGACTGTAATGTAATGTTTTGCGAAACCATGACAGGACAAGTGATGTGTAAGTACCTTGTAGTCGACATGATTTTGTTTCTTGAGTTGATGTAATATACTTGTTTCTGTGATTACGTTTGTTGAGAGATTGTAATGTGATGTTTTGTGAAACCATGTTGTGGTTATGTTTGTTGGGAGATTATAATGTAATGTTTTGTGAAACCATGTTGTGGTTATGTTTGTTGGGAGATTATAATGTAATGTTTTGTGAAACCATGACTAAAGAAGTGATGCATAAGTACCTTGTAGTTGACATGATTTTGTTTCTTTGGATGATGTAATATACTGGTATGTTTTTGTTAGGCAATGAAATTGGGATGGAGGGAGTGCAGGTTTAATATTTGAAATGAGAATGTGTGAAGAGAATCCATATCAGGCAGGAGACAGTAATCCAGGGAAAGGGCATGGTATCCATTAAACTATTGTAACATGCCAATTTAGTCATCATTGCAGCGGTAGAAGGGCTGCTCTCTCTCTCTCTCTCTCTCTCTCTCTCTCTCTCGCTGACGCCATCGTCGTCGTCGTCGTCGCATTCGCCATGCTATCCTTGAACAGCGAGGACGACCAGTCGAGCAGCGATAGCCTTCTCTCCGACATCGAGTATTCCTTCCATGATGTGAGTTCCTCTGTTTTCTCGGGCTAGGGTTAGGCAACGGTAAATCACTCGATCTAAGCCCAACCAGATGTGCATGCAATCGTGTTTGATTTTAGCTTTGCGTTTACCTATAGGTACCAAGGACGATCTACGACTCCGAATGGGAGGGCCTAGATCTTGATGGAGAAGTGCCATGTGACCATGGGATAAAACTGCGGAGATATGTTGCATTCGAAGGCAGTAACACTGGGAGAAGGTTTTTGGGCTGTACAAATCAGGTTTGTTTACAATATGTGCAATTGTGACATGAAGTAAAATGTATCGTGCATGTTCATAACACTATAGTGTGTGTGTTTTTAGGTTGGCCCGGTGTGTAAAGCAATAGAGTGGGTAGATCTTGAGTGGCCAGATGCACTTAAGAAATGTTTGGCACAGTTATGGGAGATGTATGAGTTGGAAAGGTCGGGGAGATTTACTGATGTAAGTGATGCAGCTGAAAAAATTATAAGCTGTCGGTACAAAATAAGGAGCTGGAACAAGAAATCGAGAATTTGCAGTCAAAGCTAACTGACGGAATCGATGGGAGTTTGGTTGTTGGGCTGCAAAGAAGCTTCGGGATAGTCACAGGTTGCTGATTCATAATACAGAAAAGGAGAGGGATCAGCTCAGGGAAGACAAGAAGAAGCTAGAGTGCTGCATTGCGGATCTGTTGAAGGAACTGAAGAAGGCACGCGAGGGTGAACAAGGACAGACTAGAGGATAAAGGAAATTGGAGATGAATAATTTATGTTGTACCAATGCCTGAAACTAGTTAATTGTAAGACTTGCAGTTGCGGTTTCCGAACTAAGCCAAACTCAATCCTCGAGCATACTAATTTCGGACAAACACACATATCGTGCATAGAGTTAAGTTCACACTTACAAAATCACCACTATAGAGGATAAACTAGGCAGTTCAATACTAAATAGACATATGTTGTGTTCAAGCGACCCTGGCCCGGAGCTGCCTGTTTTCCTCCCTAAGATTGGCCAGCTCCTTCAGTACTATGTCGTGCTTCAGCTATAGGTTCCAGCGCTCCGTCACATGGCAGAGAATTTTGTCCGTAGCCATACGATTTTCCTTCAAGATCCCTTTCATGATCTTCGTCTGCTTCCTAGCCGAGGCGCGACCTTCACTGTGTAGCTTCGCCCATTCGGCATTTAATTCCTTCAGTTTCTAGCACTTGTCAGAAAGGACCACGAATTCAGCGCGCAGTTGGTCAAAGGCCAGTTTCTGGGAATTCCGCTTCTCCCTTTGGATTGCTATCTTGTCATTTAGCCAGGTCGCCAGGTCCTGGTCGATCTTTCGCCTCTTTCCCTACAACAAAAATACATGGTATGGTTTGTTCAGTTCACTAGGACAAGTTGGTTAGTTTCCATAATTAACTGAATCGACTAGTGGAACTGTCATAATTTCAAGGAAGAAGCAATCTAGGACTAATCAACATTTTATGAATCGACTAGTGGCACTGTCATAATTTCAATTTCGAACACAAATATGATTTATCAGCAGTTTAGTGTGCTGTGGGTTTTTCCCAATATCACCAAATAGTAGTGGGAGAGTGGCAAACTCATAATGCAGAAACCCATGTCCAGATACATATGGAAAGAGAATATGGTGTCCATTGATGAACATGAACACCAACACATGTCCAGATAGATTAGGAGTTGCCCTAGGATTCTTATTGCACCCTATAATGGGAAGCAGACATGGGCATTGCTCCCTGAACCCTAAACATTACAAAAGGAGAGGAGGACGAACTGGTATTCGTGTCCCTGCTAATGGGAATTAGACTTGGGCATTGCTTCGATACGCCTCTAGACATGCCCTTAGCTCCTCGTTCTCTTTCCGAACACCCTCGAGTACGGTGATCCCTCTGCTCATGTCCGCCTTCATCTCCTTGACTGCATCTAGGCAACGGTTCATGTCATGGTAGGCTCGGATGGTAGCCTTGGTTTCCTCGACACGTCCTCTGAGTGCCTCGCTGACTTCATCCTGCAGGAGAATGCACCTTTCCACGAGATTCTTCTTCTCCTCCGTGAGCTCGTTGATTATCTTGATGGCCTGTTCTTGCCTGATCAAGTTACGGCCGAGCACTTTCTGCAGCCCAACGACGTCACGTGCAAAATCTAGCGAGATCTCCTTCTGCACAGATAATTGCTTGCGTAGGCTCTCATTAGCTTGGGTGAGGGAGCGTGCAAGCTCATGTTGGTTGGCAATCTTGGAACTGATAGCGGCCACCTTCTCACGGTACTCGGCCTTCGACCACTGCATCGTTCATCTTAACTGAAATAGGAATTCTACAATTACACTCCAGGTCCCAGGTGAATACTAATACAGATCAAAAAAAGTCCCCGTTGAATCTATTGGTCGCAGTGTTAAAAATGGACCTGGAGATCTATTCATGACCACGATAAACTAATCCTAATCACAAAAAATCCATAGTGAATCCATGAACAGCGTTATTAAGGAAAGACCAAGAGATCCAGTCATATTCATGAAAACAAATACAACACGCAAAAGAAGAAGAAAAACCAATGCGGGGCGGACAGCATCTAAGAAATCCACATCATAACTCGGAGAAATAACAGCGTGGAGATTTGCTACCTCGCTGAGACGTGGAACGGGGCCGAACGGGTCCTGCAACACCTCCGTCATGGTGGATTCAGGCTCCACGGCCGACCTGTAATACGTAGAAGAGGAAGAGCCAAAAGAAGAAGAAAAACAAGAAGAAGCTGATTAAGATCATGATGGAGAGGGAGATGGAGAAGAAGTAGAATAAGGAGACCGTACCGGGAGGAGCCCTCGCCTGCTAGAACATTCAGCGCCATTGTCGGGGGAGATTGGGCCTCGATGAGAGGGTGGGCTTGAGCGGCTGGTAGAGCAAGAAGTGCCTCGCGGCGATTTCTCTCCCTTTTCTCCGTGAGGATCGTCGACCGGCCTCTCCCCCTCCTCAGTGGAGCCATGGCTTGCAGGGTGAGTGTGGCGGAGGCAGGAGGAAGGAGATAGTGATTATTAGTGTGGGAGAAGAGTAAAGAGTACAGGCCGTGGTCCAGTAGTACTAGTACTAATATACAAGACCACGGTGTACGGTCTACCTTCTCAAAGAAGCCAGGGAGCCAGGGGTAGGGAATCGATGGGACTTGTCTTTATTGCGATGGACACTTCAATGGTCTTCGGCGCCGCCCAAAATCCAGTATGTAATAAGGGGAGTGCGAGCTGGGTGGTCGTCACGGGAATCAGCGCGCACATCCCGCGTGCGTGTGTCACGTGTTGATGGGGCAATGATGCGCGCAACTGCTGCACGATCACGTCGGCACGTCCAACTCCGTCGAACTCCACATGACAGGCACGCACGGGATATTTACGAGTCTAGAATACGTTGTGCCACTTTAGTTGTGATCAAATTATGTTCAGTACGCGAGATATTACTTCTTTCTTATTTTTTTTGATAATCGACAAATGCACGCGTGGACACGACACACGAAATCGCTGCTCGTCCTTGATCATATCGGGACCCCACTCTGTGTACCTGCCATCGACCATTCGGAGCAACTACCTCGAGCACGATGCCCCCTCGCCGTAGCAATGGCAGGTCCAAGCCATCCACTAACCGTCCTGCGTCCCCGGCTCTTTGCTGCATCGTCCGCGCTCACGAGTCACTTGCTGAGGCACCACGTCTTGTCCGACCGCGCCAGGATCCATCGACATCGGCACTCGAGGACACCGCGACGTCGAAGCTCGTATCGGCGAGGGGGGAGCGTGGGGTACCTGCAGCGTCGGAGAGCACAAAGTAGCAGCTAGGACGGGGGTGCGTGTTGCGCCGGCGAGTATGGACAAGAAGAGGAACGAGAAGAAGACCAGGAAGAAGAGAGGAGATAGCTATTTAGACGAGTCCGACTCGGCCAACAAGGAGGCGTTCATCGATCAGTTGGAGGCAGGAGCAGAGGAGAGTGACGTGGACCCGTGGGACTACGAAGAGGAGGAGGAGGAGGACTTCGACAAGGAGATAGCGCGCTTATTCGAGGAAGGGCGGTGTCGAGTCTTCAGAGGAGGGCACCGACGGCGGCGATGGCGGGGACCATGGCGTTGACGAAGACGAGGACGAACCGGAAGCCGAAGACGATGGCTTCTTCAAAATATGATCATTTATTTTATTTATTTTAGTTAGATAGATGTATTTTCACTTGTTTATGGGTATTTAGTATCGGTGGCACGGATAGAGAGGTGGCACGGATTGACCATGCATAAAAAAAGTGGAGAAGGGAGGGGTTACCCTACCAGTTGGATCACATGGGATCAAGGGTTGGTGGAGACGATCCGCGTGACATCTCTGTCAGCCAATCAGGGCATAGCACCCAGAGTGAGCACATGTTTGGGATGTCCACATGTTTGGGCTTTTTTGAGATTTGTGAGAGTGAGAGAGAGAGGGAAAATCTATTTTCACAATCCGCCTATGGATCCACCCGTACCATTCAAATGTCATTGCATTTGTGCTCTTTTCACAATCCACCCATGGATCCACAAGTGTCATTTTGCATGTGTGTTCTTTTTAGTAACACCAACCAGAGTCATTTTCCATGTGTGCTCTCTTCACATACCACCTAGGGATCCACCAATGTCATTGCATTTTTGTTCTTTTCACTAACAACAACCAGAGTCATTGCATGTGTGTTCTTTTCACATACCACATATGGATCACTAGTGTCATTGCTTGTGTGTTCTCTTCACAATCCACCTATGGATCCACCAGTGTCATTGCATGTGTGTTCTTTTTAGTAACAACAACCAAAGTCATTTTGCATGTTTGTTCTTTTCACCATCCACCTATGGATCCACCATTGTCATTTCATGTGTGTTCTTTTTAGTAACAACAACTAGAGTCATTTCGCATGTGTGTTATTCTCACATACCACCTATGGATCCACGAGTGTCATTGCATGTGTGTTCTTTTCACTAACAACAACCAGCGTCATTGCATGTTTGTTCTCTTCACAATCCACCTATGGATCCACCAGTGTCATTGAAATGTATGTTCTCTACAGAGACCACACATGGATCTACCAGTGTCATTGCATGTGTGTTCCTTTTAGTAACAACAACCAGTCATTTTGCATGTGTGTTCTTTTCACATACCACCTATGGATCCACCAGTGTCATTGCATGTGTGTTCTCTTCACAATCCACCTATGGATCCACCAGTGTCATTGCATGTGTGTTCTTTTTAGTAACAACAACCAGTGTAATTGCATGTGTGCTCTCTTCAGAGACCACACATGGATCCACCAGTGTCATTGCATGTGTGTTCTTTTTACTAACAACAAGAGTCATTGATATGTGCGCTCTCTTCAGAGACCACACATGGCTCCACCAGTGTCATTGCATATGTGTTCTTTTCACTAACAACAACCAGAGTCATTGCATGTGTGTTCTTTTCACATACCACATATGGATCCACCGGTGTCATTGCATGTGTGCTCTTTTCACAATCCACCCATGGATCCACCAGTGTCATTGCATGTGTGTTCTTTTAGAAACAACCAGAGTCATTTTGCATATGTGTTCTTTTCACATACCACCTATGGATCCACCAGTGTCATTTTGCATGTGTGTTCTATTCAGTAACAACAACCAGAGTCATTTTGCATGTGTGATCTCTTCACCTACCACCTATGGATCCACCAGTTTCATTGCATGTGTTTTCTTTTTAGTAACAACAACCAGAGTCATTGAAATGTGTGTTCTTCTCACATACCACCTACGGATCCAATAGTGTCATTGCATGTGTGTTCATTTCACAATCCACCTATGGATCCACCAGTGTCATTACATGTGCATTATTTTTAGTAACAACAACCAGAGTCATTTTGCATGTGTGTTCTTCTCACATACCACCTATGGATCTACCAGTGTCATTGCATGTGTGTTCTTTTCACTAACAACAACCAGAGTCATTGCATGTGTTCTTTTCACATACCACATATGGATCCACCAGTGTGATTGAAATGTGTGTTCACTACAAAGACCACACATGGATCCACCAGTGTCATGGCATGTGTGTTCTTTTTAGTAACAACAACCAGTCATTTTTCATGTGTGTTCTTCTCACATACCACCTATGGATCCACCAGTGTCATTGCATGTGTGTTCTCTTCACAATCCACCTATGGATCCACCAGTGTCATTGCATGTGTGTTCTTTTTAGTAAAAACAACCAGTGTCATTGCATGTGTGTTCTGTTCAGAGACCACACATGGATCCACCAGTGTCATTGCATGTGTGTTCTTTTTACTAACAACAACAAGAGTCATTGAAATGTGTGCTCTCTTTAGAGACCACACATGGATCCACTAGTGTCATTGCATGTGTGTTCTTTTCACTAACAACAACCAGAGTCATTACATGTGTGTTCTTGTTACTAACAACAACAAGAGTCATTAAAATGTGTGCTCTCTTCAGAGACCACACATGGATCCACCAGTGTCATTGCATGTGTGTTCTTTTCACTAACAACAACCAGAGTCATTGCATGTGTGTTCTTTTCACATACCACCTATGGATCCACCAGTGTCATTGCATGTGTGATCTCTTCACATACCACCTATGGATCCACTAGTGTCATTGCATGTGTGTTCTTTTTAGTAACAACAACCAGAGTCATTTTGCATGTGTGTTCTTCTCACATACCACCTATGGATCTACCAGTGTCATTGCATGTGTGTTCTTTTCACCAACAACCACCAGAGTCATTGCATGTGTTCTTTTCACATACCACATATGGATCCACCAGTGTGATTGAAATGTGTGTTCTCTACAAATACCACACATGGATCCACCAGTGTCATTGCATGTGTGTTCTTTTTAGTAACAACAACCAGTCATTTTCCATGTGTGTTCTTCTCACATACCACCTATGGATCCACCAGTGTCATTGCATGTGTGTTCTCTTCACAATCCACCTATGGATCCACCAGTGTCATTGCATGTGTGTTCTTTTTAGTAAAAACAACCAGTGTCATTGCATGTGTGTTCTCTTCAGAGACCACACATGGATCCACCAGTGTCATTGCATGTGTGTTCTTTTTACTAACAACAACAAGAGTCATTGAAATGTGTGCTCTCTTTAGAGACCACACATGGATCCACTAGTGTCATTGCATGTGTGTTCTTTTCACTAACAACAACCAGAGTCATTACATGTGTGTTCTTGTTACTAACAACAACAAGAGTCATTAAAATGTGTGCTCTCTTCAGAGACCACACATGGATCCACCAGTGTCATTGCATGTGTGTCCTTTTCACTAACAACAACCAGAGTCATTGCATGTGTGTTCTTTTCACATACCACCTATGGATCCACCAGTGTCATTGCATGTGTGATCTCTTCACATACCACCTATGGATCCACTAGTCTCATTGCATGTGTGTTCTTTTTAGTAACAACAACCAGAGTTATTTTCATGTGTGTTCTTCTCACATACCACCTATGGATCTACCAGTGTCATTGCATGTGTGTTCTTTTCACCAACAACAACTAGAGTCATTGCATGTGTTCCTTTTACATACCACATATGGATCCACCAGTGTGATTGAAATGTGTGTTCTCTACAAAGACCACACATGGATCCACCAGTGTCATTGCATGTGTGTTCTTTTTAGTAACAACAACCAGTCATTTTGCATGTGTGTTCTTTTCACATACCACCTATGGATCCACCAGTGTCATTGCATGTGTGTTCTCTTCACAATCCACCTATGGATCCACCAGTGTCATTGCATGTGTGTTCTTTTTAGTAACAACAACCAGTGTCATTGCATGTGTGTTCTTTTTTGTAACAACAACCAATGTCATTGCATGTGTGTTCTCTTCATAGAACACATCTGGATCCACCAGTGTCATTGCATGTGTGTTCTTTTTACTAACAACAACAAGAGTCATTGAAATGTTTGCTCTCTTCAGAGACCACACATGGATCCACTAGTGTTATTGCATGTGTGTTCTTTTCACTAACAACAACCAGAGTCATTGCATGTGTGTTCTTTTCACATACCACATATGGATCACCAGTGTCATTGCATGTGTGCTCTTTTCACAATCCACCCATGGATCCACTAGTGTCATTGCATGTGTGTTCTTTTTAGAAACAACCAGAGTCATTTTGCTTGTGTGTTCTTTTCACATACCAACTATGGATCCACCAGTGTCATTGCTTGTGTTTTATTTTCACAATCCACCCATGGATCCCACCAGTGTCATTTTGCATGTGTGTTCTTTTTAGTAACAACAACCCGAGTTATTTTGCATGTGTGTTCTTCTCACATACCACCTATGGAACCACAAGTGTCATTGCATGTGTGTTCATTTTAGTAACAACCAGAGTCATTGCATCTGTGTTCTTTTCACATACGACATATGGATCCACCAGTGTGATTGAAATGTGTGTTCTCTACATAGACCACACATGGATCCACTAGTGTCATTGCATGTGTGTTCTCTTTAGTAACAACCAGAGTCATTTTGCATTGGTGTTCTTCTCACATACCACCTATGGATCCACAAGTGTCATTGCATGTGTGTTCTCTTCACAATCCACCTATGGATCCACCAGTGTCATTGCATGTGTGTTATTTTTAGTAACAAAAACTAGTGGCATTGCATGTGTGTTCTCTTCAGAGACCACACATGGATCCACCAGTGTCATTGCATGTGTGTTCGTTTTACTATCAACAACAAGAGTCATTGAAATGTTTTGCTCTCTTCAGAAACCACACATGGATCCACTAGTGTTATTGCATGTGTGTTCTTTTCACTAACAACAACCAGAGTCATTGCATGTGTGTTCTTTTCACATACCACATATGGATCACCAGTGTCATTGCATGTGTGCTCTTTTCACAATCCACCCATGGATCCACTAGTGTCATTGCATGTGTGTTCTTTTTAGAAACAACCAGAGTCATTTTGCTTGTGTGTTCTTTTCACATACCAACTATGGATCCACCAGTGTCATTGCTTGTGTTTTATTTTCACAATCCACCCATGGATCCCACCAGTGTCATTTTGCATGTGTGTTCTTTTTAGTAACAACAACCAGAGTTATTTTGCATGTGTGTTCTTCTCACATACCACCTATGGAACCACAAGTGTCATTGCATGTGTGTTCATTTTAGTAACAACCAGAGTCATTGCATCTGTGTTCTTTTCACATACCACATATGGATCCGCCAGTGTGATGTGAAATGTGTGTTCTCTACATAGACCACACATGGATCCACTAGTGTCATTGCAGTGTGTTCTTTTTAGTAACAACCAGAGTCATTTTGCATGTGTGTTCTTCTCACATACCACCTATGGATCCACTAGTGTCATTGCATGTGTGTTCTCTTCACAATCCACCTATGGATCCACCAGTGTCATTGCATGTGTGTTATTTTTAGTAACAAAAACCAGTGGCATGCATGTGTGTTCTCTTCAGAGACCACACATGGATCCACCAGTGTCATTGCATGTGTGTTCGTTTTACTAACAACAACAAGAGTCATTGAAATGTTTGCTCTCTTCAGAGACCACACATGGATCCACTAGTGTTATTGCATGTGTGTTCTTTTCACTAACAACCAGAGTCATTGCATGTGTGTTCTTTTCACATACCACATATGGATCCACTAGTGTCATTGCATGTGTGATCTTTTCACAATCCACCCATGGATCCACTAGTGTCAT